>JALIRY010000129.1:0-41930 GCA_026401215.1 Trichoderma erinaceum | reverse complement strand
TGCCATCGCCCGTCGTTGCGGGCAGACGTTATACAGTACCTATTTGTCGACGCCGCTAATACTCGGTATTACTGTATTTGAATTCCCGCGTTTTCCCCCGTGAGACAAGACGCAATTCCAGAGCCGCTTTTATTTCGTAATCATAATACGAAGCATGTACGGAGTGTCGTTTGAAACATTCTCCTGGCCTGAACAGCAGAGCACATGTACTTGTACACTCAAGCACGCAACTCCAGGCTGGGGCATCAAATGCGTGAATCAATCTGCACCTGCATGGCAATATGCCGTCAGCATGCAAATCTCGCCCGAGCTGCGGTTATGTGCGTGCTCTATCTAGCCTTACCCGCCGGGTCCCACAGCCAGGCTGCCTCCCACCAGTGCAGTGCTCCATACCATTTTTTTGAGTGTGTGCATGATGTTATGTTAGGTAGGTACCTTTGTACGACGTGTACCCAAGTACAACATGTAGACAGACGCAATAATGCTTCTTTTCGCTCTGCAAGAATGTGTCGATTGCCAACAAAGCCTGCTTACATATTACGCATCAGTGAGACTCTCGTGGCGTACTCCGCCTCCACATATTGTGAGATTGGCCAACTCACTCAATACATGTACTAAACCCTAAACCCAATATGAGTGGAGGCGTAGTCTTGCTCCCTATCGCCCAAACAGTAGCAGCACCACAATACCGTCTTTAAGACATAAAAAGTCTAAGCTCAACGCGCATGGATGAATTGTAAGAGGAACTGCATATATAGAGCTTCGCCCATAGAAGTATAATATCAGCATATGCATGGCGCTGATAACGTCAGTGTATTAAATGTTCGTTGACTTCTGGTATTCGCGGGCGCCCCGACCACGGATGATGGCTTACACGTAGAAAGCCATCGGATCGCTTCGACCGCAGGCTATTTTGCCTTAAAACTTTCGCATTATTTCATTCCATCTCATACAATAGGTGCTAGACCACTTCAGAATCATATGACATGCATTTCGGTCCCAAGTCTACCTGCATTCAGGGAGGTAATGTTCCCTTCTATCGCAAATCGGCAAAAAGCAGCTGCGATACCTTCATTTTTAACGCAACTCTCTATGCACAGAAAATGTTTATGCAATAACAAATCCATGGATGATTTAATAGAAGATTTTCGACTTCCACTTGTCCGACCGGACAATTTGACGTAGTGGTCGCATCTGTCTACTGGAGTGAGCTCAGGGTGTTGGAATTCTTAATAGCAGATTCCAGCGGAGCCCTTCAAGTCTGCATCCCAAATGATAAAAGAAAAAGAAAACCTCGTTGCCCGATTTTTCACTCCTTCGAACAACTGGCAACGCTTCTTGCATTCGAAATCTTTTTGCGCTTGACACTAACAAAGCTTGTCTCAACGACATTAGTGAATAAATGTTATCTCGTTAGGCAAATATTCTTTCACGTCGAGTTTGCAAGTACACGTGCTCAATATACTTAACACTTATAAGGTAGCATCTCAATAAGCGCGGAATAAGCCCTCATCAAACATTATCATTAAATCTCCAAGACTTCAGACGATGTAACCAAGCCTGGAGAGGCGCGGGGGTGGTGGCGGCTTAGCCTTGAAGATCAGCGTTCGCTCTTTAAGCGATATGAGGCTTCTAGAACGATGGATTCATCGATGAAGGTCTAAACGAGATGCAGCACATGAAACTCATACAGTCGCTTTTTAAATACCTCTTCCATAAACGGGTAAACTACCGCCTGACAGAGCATCCCGACAGCATCCCAGTGTCGGCCGAATATAGGAACCTAGTCTACGCATGAGACTCTGCGATATCTATGAAAGCCTAAATCGCTCAATATTTTGACCTGTTGCAATTTAATATCTGGCTCCACTGCACGACGTTACGCTGCGGCTGAGTCTCTTGAGCCTATTCTCCGAAACATGCGTAACCTTATCCGTTTCACCTTGAAACGCGGTGACAGTTTGTACGATTTACCGAACAGCACATGTCGAGCGGATAAGAATGTTTATAGTTCGTGCTGATGCTGTTCCAGAAGACCGAATATCGCGTTAGTTCTCAAACAGTCCTGCAGTTTCATCAAGGGTATTGGTTTTGCTTGACAACTTTGCCGAGGGTAGGGTATCAACAAACTCGAAGATCGTCTTTCTTGGCTCAGGGGATCAATTAAGATGCCAGCCACTGTACTAGGGTCATCTAGATTTGCAAACACAGTTCAATAATTCGACTATATGTGCTTGAGCTTTAGCTACTCACGTTTGAAAGAAGCATTAAGCGACTGCAAACATCAGGGGTTGTGAAAAAATTCCAATCTCTAGTGTATAATACGGGGAAGAGAATATTTCAAATATTGCTTAATTTATTACATCTCACAAGACGATAAAGATTGGGCAAGTAATTGTTGTTTCCGACGTAGAGAAAATTAGACTCTAGGAAGCAGTGGCTTTGGCATCTGTATAGCATCCAAAGAGATGTTGAAAGTATATATCACTCTCGTTCAATGTAATTCACTGGCTATATCCTCAAAAATATTCTTTTGTAGGCATACAATATGCTAGACCATTCGAATTGACGTTCTATGACACATACACACGAAATGACTCGTGATTCAGTTTAATCCGGAATGTATCACGGAAATAGCAAGAAACTTCATTCTTCTCGTATAATTTCGCTGAAATACATTGAGATTAGACCAGGCTCTGTCAACCGAGCTCTCAAATGGCTGAATAAGTGAAATTATATGGTGCAACCATAACGGTAATGCCATCGCCTCCACAAAAATTTCCATCATAAAACAACATTCTCGGACTTCATATTCTCTATATATGAGCTAACCACATATCATATGAGTCAAGGAATAGTTTGATAGCGGTGAAGTCCAGCTCCGCTCTTAATTTCGGTTCTAATTCGACCCTCTAAATGCCAATATTACTTTATAGGTACCCCAGACATTATGATAGCCTTACCATAAGATTCAAAATTGCTAGAAAAGCAGTTTCTGGCATAGCTTAAAGGCTATGATTCATTATGATTCATGGCAAGATACGGAAAATTACTGGTTCAAACGGGAGATTGAAGCTGCCAGCATTTACTCGATGGTACCAAGCTAGGGGGAATCTTGATATGTACAGATTGGCGACCCTAATCTTGCAATTTGGGCAACGTCTCATATGAATACGCGGATCAATTAATTAAGAAGACAAAGTGCAGTAGCAAGTTGATATTGGTACCTTGCGTAATCAGCATTCACTTCTCTTCTCTTGGTGCAGAAATTGTTCAGCTTCAACCATTCACATGAATTGCCGACTCTTCATACCGTGGACAAAGCTCTATAATGGTTGCTTCATCTTTTGGCAAAAAGGGGGGGGGGGTTGGCATCTGTGCCAGGGGACAAACTCATGTTACAACCAGGTCCCTCATCACAGGCTGAATCGCTACAAGCAACTGATTCCATTATCAAAGGGAATATTTACAATGGTAATATTAGCCTAATCATTTTGCCCTGTTGGCTTCGTAGTATAGTAGATCGTAGCGATTCACTTGTGCTAGAGTATCACTGATCACTCGCGCGACAGATTTACACCGATATTGTGTTCCTGATTCCAAGACATTTGTGATAGTCAAAAGCAAAATCTATTTTTTTTCTGCTAATATACCATCTCAGAGAAGTCAATTCTCTCGATATCGTACAAAGCACATGAAAGCCTCCTAAACTCCGGATTTTTCTAGCCCTGAGGCCCTAGCAATCCTATAAGACTATTGATTATAAAATATTGGTGTAAATGGACACTCGGTGTTGGTGTGAGAAAACAAATAAAAGTAAAGTGAATCCAGCACGATTTTATCCCGATCCTCATGAATTCGCCAATAAACTCGTTAGTGAAATCTATCACTTCCGTAGCTTACGCCCTGTCCGTCACTGCTTGTGACGACGACTTGATAGTGGTCATCCATGACGCCCCGATCAGAAACGCTGTCCTGTTCGATCTTGCGAGTAACGTGGATGATGTGGCGGCTCGACTCGTTATCATCGCTACCCTCCCGGTCTTGGAAGTGGTAGTCCTTGTCATAGTTTTTTGACTCTCCAGGGTTTGTGAGCTTCATGTGAGTGCGTCGTCCAGTGGAGCCAATCGTCTTGAGGTTGATATCTCGGGATTGTCCAGGTGTTGCGCCATCTGTGGCGGCAAGGCCGGGAGCAACAACACGCAGAAGAGTACGCAGCATGGGCATCGAACCAGCGATGATACCCAGGTCACACTCGAGGACGGTCAACAAGACAATCTTGCCAATCTCGACTGAACATTGGTTTGTTAGCAACTATCCTGTCAAATGGCCACAGATGTAGAATAGTACTTACAATATCTGTTGTGAGGCGTAGTGTAGGCCCAGGTGTAAGTAATACGAATGGTGGTCGCTACAGATGCGAGAACACCCAGCGACAGAATACCAATGGTGACCAGCTTCAATCTCGGAGGAATCTGAACGTGGCGAAGCAAAAAGGCGGGCACAAGCGAGGTGGAGATATCGGTGAAGATGTTGGCGGCGGAAACAAAGTATGACACGTTCAGGATGACTGTTTGACCAGAGGTACAGTCTCCTGGTTCACCCCATGCTGCGGCGACCGGCTTGCACTGGAAGATTGCTACCGGCCATGAGATCTGCCATGTAATCCAGGCAAAGGCAAACAAGACCCAAAGAATGCGCGTGTAATTCTTGTTCAGGCCCTTGGCGAGTCGGAGCAGCGTCCAGATAATACTAGACTTGATGAGAGCACCGTCCAACACATAGAGGAATTGCCAGATGATTGTCCACAGTCCCATATGGAACTGCATGCCGACCGTGATGATGTCGTCAGGCGATCCAATGCCGCTATATGAGAGAACAATGACTGCAGCATTATGTCCAAGGTTGACAAGCTAGACGTAACAGATCAGTGGTTAGGCAGAGCGCAAATCGGGACCGTTGGCGTCGTTGACGCTGAGAATGATTGTTTACTAACCCATCCAGCAAGCATCAACCAGTCCTCAATGGAGAACAAACCAAGCGTAATGCGAGCATAAAAACGTAGGCCCACTACAATTGTAGATAAAACAGTAAACACAATCGTCGTTACCATCAAAGCGAGCGCCAGGCCCTCAGGCTGGATGGGTTCGAACACGGTCGTCGTCAGATCTTTCGCCATGGCTGCTGTTGCATTACACTTGGAAAACCTTAAAGTGTCAACGTAACAATGCACGATCGTCTTCTCTTGCCAAGAAGGAATAAAGAGGGCACGAAGCCGTCTCTATATGAAGGATCTCGTCAAAGGGGTTTCTACCCCGTGGAACTACCCAGGCCGTCGTCCTGGAACTTGTGTTCTCCGAGCAGGGGAGGCAATTTAAAAAGCGAGACGAGTGATGATCCCATTAGAGAAAAAGCTGCAGACCAACAACCGACAAAACCATGGTCATGTCAAACCCTGTCAGCCTATATCTTATGGGGTGAGAGAGGCGGGATGCTATGTCTGGGGGTCTGGCCCGCGGGCGTATACAAGTACGGAATCGTTTCCCCGCTGAGCTTTTTTTCCCAAGAAGTTTCCTACATTTCAAAACAGTGCTAAATGCTACTAGGAAACTACTTGTTTGTAATTAGAGAGCGGTGTCTTTTTCCGCATATACGAAGACCAAAGGGTAATAGTATAACACGCAGCAGTAAGGCATCAGCAAATGCTAGTAGTATAAGGCCGCTCCGTATGCCGAAAGTGCCCCTTTACTATTGGATCGGGTTGCACTTCTCCATAATACCACTGCAGCTAGGCAGTCCCAGATGTAACGCTGCGTTATGCTTCTAGCTGGCAATGCAAACTATTCGAAATCCAGAGTAGTTCTGCGGAGCTGTTTAGTTCATCTAATAGGGGTAGCAGCGTACAAATCCATGACCCGGAAGGATTCCGGTCAACGAACTTGCCAACTTTATACGCAGATGCCTGTCTTGACGAATAGTACCAGCAGCCTACGTACCAATTCGGGGGGTGTTCGCCCACAGAGTACCCCGTCCCCAGGTCCCCAATACGAAAAGAAGTGGCAAGAGAACGTTCCATAAACTGACAGACGAGCAAACGGAAATGTTACAAGTCACTGCCGCGTCGAGGCATGGAGTGGATACCGCGGCCCGGAATGACCTACCACTAACCTCTTATTAGTGACACGGCACACGGATAGATGGAGATTCAACGGTGTAAGGGACTATCTGCGGAACTACTGATATACCCCCTTCTCCTCCATCTAGGCAGTTGAGCTTACTAAGGACGGAAACGACCTAGTTAGATGCAAGAAAAGCTCACTTAGTAAGGATCTACATTATTATTGTCATGCAACATCCCAGCGCCGGTTTCAAAAAAAAGAGCTTGAAGAAAAAAATCCTCGGCTAGCAGCCTGGTAGGGCCGCAACTAAAAGCGGTAAATGATCTGCGCCGCGCCGATGAAGAATGTGGAACTTGCTCTCTTCAACGGCTAAAGACGAAAATATCACAAGCATTTGTTGGCCGAACATTTAATTGTATCACGTGTCTTGAAGATCGACTAGGACAACTTTTACTGCGTTGTTTATTCGGCTATGGATATATGTAGGTATAGTAGATATGCTACTGTATGTAGATTCCTTTTAATGCTAGTACTAAAGAGTACTACTCGTGATAACATTATAACACCTCCGAACCGAATGGAGTTCGGTTAACTATTTTCCTGTCTCCCCCCTGCGTCTCAGACTCAGGCAGCAGCAGCCGGCTTGGGCGCGTCCAGGATCACATCAATGACCTTGTGGTCGTTGTAAGCGGCCACGGTACGCTCACACAGCGAGGCAATGCGCTCTCTGCTCTGCAGCGTCTCGGGGCAGATGATCCAGATCACGTTGGTCATGAACGAGCGCTTGTACTCGATCATGACCTCCGGGTCGTTGTGGCGGTCGAACTTGGGTCCACCGAGGCGGTGCAGCGTCTCGAGATAGTGGTCCAGGATCTTCATCTCGTGGGCCCGGCGGTCCTCGACAGTCAACATCGCCGTCATGTGGTAGACGACATCGTGGAAGCACGAGCCAAAGTGGAAGGCAGACCAGTCCAGGAACCCGATGCGGCCGTCGGATGTCAGGTACACGTTGCCCATGTGAGTGTCTCCGTGCAGCAGAGTCCGGAACCGCGGGTTTCGCTCGGCGTAGTAGCGATCCAGGGCCTCATTGCACCGTGTACCGTCCATGAGGTACTCGGGCAGCTGAGGCCGGCCTGGCTGTCGCACCACATCGTCCCACGGTGTGCACATGAACTTCATTGCCGGGTCGTAGTTGTTCCAGATCCCTGTCGCCTTGTAAGACACCAACTACCGGGAGAGACGGGGGGAAGGGGGGGCCGGGCAGGATAGGGGGCAGGGGGGGGGATGGGAATCTTCACTTACAAGGGTGGTCGTCTTGACTCTGGCCCCAGTACTTTGCGTGCAGGCCAGCCAACTGCTGGACACCGTTCATAACCTGGTCGACCGAGTATGAGGCAACCTCGGGGGGGAATGCAACGCCGTCCTTAGTCAGGTCGTCCATAATGGCGATTCCCTGCTTCTCGCTCTGGCCGCTCCACCAGCCCTTGGGGAAGAGCATGTTCTCCAGACCAGGGGCGATCTTTGAGAAGAAGTCGGACTCTCGCTGTGCCAGACTGACCGTCCACGGCTGGTCCTCAATCATCTTGGGGTCGAAGACGCCCTTGATGCAGACGTGGGTTGGTCTCGGCGTGCTGCTGCTCTCATCTTCATACGTGATGGTGTAGAACAGCTTGCTGCCGGTTCCCCAGATGTTGTGGGTGTTCTCAATGGACTTGATCTTCTGTCCGAGCTTGGCGCCAAGCCATTCGGCAGTAATCTCTGAGGGGACAGCCGGGAGCTGCTCGCTTGTGGCGTTGCCGGACATTTTTACGCGGTTGGTCTGCGCTGCGGCCGTTTTCTGGGTTTGAAGAGGAAGTTGAATGGGGGAAAGAGAGAAAGAGAGAGAGAGGCAGTGTTGAGTGATACCGGATTCAGTCGTGCAAGTAGAGACGAGTTCGAAGCCCACCCATCTTATATTAACGATATGTCTCTTATTTACCCCTAATGCTCACCGATTCTCTCGCTCCATCCCGTTTTAAGATTTCCAGGAGGCTCAGGAGCTCAGGAAGTGTGATATGATAGGACACCTATCACAAAAGCCATGATTTTCGTCTATTTGGATGGGACTGCATGATTTAGTTCGACTAAGTAGCCATGAATGCAACCATCTATCCAGATACCTGGATAGTAAGTGGGCTCCAGGGTCTCCCGCATTGTGTCAAGTTAACAAGACAAAGGCAAGTCTAGAGATTAGCCGCGCCAAGCACAAAACGGCGGTGTGAAGATTTTAAAAAAGCAACTCCTCAAGATTCTCGTCTACAGTACAATTGCTGTTACTCGTAGTGTCTCTGATGCTAGCCCAACAGGCTAGCATTCGTGGCTGCCTGTACAGGGTGTAGTGTGAGCGCCGGAGCTTCAATCCCGCAACCCCCTATTATCTCTTGAAGAGTTCTGCAAGTCATCCGAGTGCCAATTGGAAGCTTTGCCGGCCCCTGGGATACCTGTCAAGTCCCTTGACGTGGTAGCCGATGTCCGGCTCTATCGGCTCTATACCCGACGGCGGACAAATATAGAAGACTGGCTCTATGTGTACTTGAGCTTCTCGTTGTGGCCAGTTGTTCAACTCTGCCAACATAGCTCACAAAATTGTGGAAACACTGGGCACTGGTGCCTTGTGTAACCGCCTCTAGTCGTAGCGTAGCCGCGATTTACCTCTTTTTCACACCGGCCCAACGGCCCCAGCGCTAACTATGTAGTGTGTATACAACGACGCCCCACAAGTCTCCAAGTGTCAGAAACGTCAGTGAGGGAGCTAATTGCCACCCTCTGGTATAATGCTACTTTGGATACCCTGGATCTCACTGGATCTAATGTGAGATATCAGGTCCCAGAACTTGGGTACGGAGCTCTTTTGTGGGCTTTTTGTTTTCTTGGTGAAATTGCTACTCGTACTACGACGTAGTAGTGCCCAGTGATCCTTGTGAAAAGCACAGTCGGCCTTCCGGATGGCGGGTGGGATGTTCCATCTTGTTTTCTAGGGAGCTGCCGGTGCCAAGCTAGTAAGGATATTTTGGTAGCTCACGCAATTACATACCAGCCCAAATCCACAGAGAGGCGTATCATCTTATAAGGTTAATTACATAGATCCATCTATATGGGTTTTTATGTATCGTATTGGTAGACGAGCTAGGGGACAAATGGAACGATCTTCACGCCTCACTACCGTAGCCGCGGCGCCGGCGCCGGACCCCCCCTTCTCCTCGTCGTCTTTTTCTCCCCTTACTCATTGTTTGTAGAAGGTCGACGATTATAAAAAGCCAAGTTCAACCGGCTCTTTTTGTCTTTCATTCTTCATTCCATCATTCCATTTTCAAACAGGCTTTCAGTAAGCTTTATAGAATAAAATCTCCAGACTCAAACGTCATATTCAGGAGCTATCTAGCAAAGCACTTATACGCCTTTGTTCAAGCATCATCGACACAATTTAAAGCCACAAAGATTTATCTTCGGCTATTCCAGACCGTTACATCCAATCCATTAAACTACATACTTGTTTATAAACATCTACAGTCAACACAATGGCCATTCCTGAGGTAGGTTCTACTCCAATGACTCAAATAGCCCTTTCCACTAAACAAAAATAGACATCCCTCTCCACCATCCGTGAAGTTCTTTCACACTTCGTCTCCGAGGTTACCGGAGGCTACAAGATCGATGAAAAGGCTCTTAGCTTAACACCTATTGACAAGCTGCGTGCTGCAGTTGTCTCAGAGTTGCAGCAGTCCAGCCTCAAAGACAACTTGGACTACCTAAATTCAAAAGACCAGTTCACCATGGCATGCTACGTAGCAGCTGACTTCACATCATCTCACCCCCTTGAGTACCAGGTCATGGTTGCCCAGCTTACTATTTTCTTCTTCCACGCCGAGGATATTCTTGAGGAAAAGCCCGAAGTCCTCCGCCAACTACAGCTCAACGTAGCCTCTGGCCAGCCATGCGGCGACCCAGTCCTTGACTGGTATGCCCGTGAGCTTGTACCCCGTCTGTGGAAGCACTTTGACCCCCTTGTTGCCAACATGATTACCATTGCCTGCTATGACTTTATCAACGGCATTGGCATTGAGTCCTTGACCAAAGACGTTGAAATCCAACCCCAGGCAGTGGCTTTCCCTGATTGGCTGCGCTTCAAAACGGGGCTTTCCCCAATGTATGCACTGTTGGCTCTAGCACGACCCTCAGATCCAAAATTGCCTACTGGTGGACTGGATAAGTACGTCCAGGTCATCCCTGATGTTATCGTCTTCACCAACATCGTCAACGATGTTATTTCCTTCTACAAGGAGCTTCTGGCTGAAGAGAAGGGCAACTACATCGACATGCGCGCTCAGAGAGAAAACATCACTGTCCTGGAAGCACTGAGCACCCTTGCTGAAGAGGGTATCCGTGTTCGTGAGCGTGTTCTCAAGGTTCTCGAGGATGAGCCAGAGTACCGAGCCAATTTTGATACATATGCCAAGGGCATCACCCACTTCCACACTTCATCTCCGCGTTACCGCATGCTGGGATTGTTTGAGAAGCAGTAAAGAAAGGGGTTGATTTTTTTAAATGAGGCTTCAGGGCAAGACATAGAGAGGCATAGAGTGCTGGTGAAAAGCTGTTGTTTTTTTCAAAATAGATCGAGTGTACTATAGACTGAATTTAGATTTAAGCTCCATGATAACCTCATCGTTTCCATCTGCATCTACATAAACCGATTTATAGTGCTGTGGATCCTAGAGATCGTAGAATTCCCAAGCGCATTGGCCACGAATGACATTTTCATGCGCTTTGGCCAGAGAATGCTGGCAATGGCGGTTGAGATCTTGGGGAAACAAGAGGGGCGGCCTGCAGAAGAGGGACAACCAACACGCATGAAAATACCATGCTAGGGGTGGGCGGCAAATTTTGAGTTGAATCCTTTCTCTTTTGGCTGGACCCAAACCCACTCGTTTGATGCAACTGGTTTAATAGGCAGGTTGATTACCCCCATTACGCTCACTTTCTTGTATTCAGAGTCGGAAGTTTGCCGTACAGTGTGCGACTTGAACACTCCGAGCTTATGATGCCGCAACTCATGAGGTATGCTTCCTGTGTCATCATTTCAAAATGTTGATCTTAGCCGTTTCATAAGATGATTATCCGGATGAATTATCATCATCATCATGTGTGTATGTAATCCTTCTCCTTCTCTTGTAGACGTACATTTATGAATTCTAGGCGGCAACAAACGGCAAAACATGCCGCAAAGACGCTAAAATAACATCTAACACGGCATGACCGTCGAGGGCGTATATCCAGTATTCAGTTGTATCCACATGCCTTTATTGAACAGTTTTGTCACACAAATTGGATACTATTGGGCGCTGAATGATGTGACATTGCAAGTGGTTCGACGTCCCTATGAGGTTTGCGAGCGAAGGATTCTTGGTATCACGACCTAGTCTGCTTTTGGAAGACTGCATGAGAACTGACAGCGGCCCTTGCAGAGCCGCGGGTACGAAATTGCGGCTAATATTGAAGTATATAGACGGGGTAATGAGAAGGCCCGATACATAAGTTTGCAAGGGAGCAGCATCCTTTGCATGTGCAAGGACTTCCGTGTTAATATGCCTGATAAAAATAGTTATGCTGGCTTCATTGCATAAGTTTTGCGGCGTATCACTGCTCTACCGGTTCTCGGCGAGCTATCATTTGTCTGATCCACTAGGGGGGGTTCTTCGCTCGCTTCCTTTGTTCCATTTTTCTTCTTTTGGAAATGATGTTGCACGTTTGTTAAGGTGAATGTTACGCTGCTAGGTAGGCCCTTACTAGAGCTATGTACATACGGCCTCGGTATTAAACGGATCTTTTTGAGAGGAATATCGTGATTTCTTTGTGGCTGTGTCTTCTATTGTGGGCCAAAATCTTAGCAAGTGTTGGATCTGTCCCGTAGCGGTCCGGTAGGTATTATACGCGGGAGCAATTGAACGAAGCTAGTGTGTCAGAGTCAGGCCACAGAAGTAATTCCGATAATATCACAACGACAAGATCTACTGTACGTTTTTGGGCCCCATGCACATTCCTCTTCCAAATACTGAAGGTAGACATTGGCCGTAAGGACAACAAGGCCATTGGTGGCTTACATAGCAGGCATGTAAAATGGCCTGTATATATTACCGTATCGTCGTATTACTTTGCAAATCTGACCAGTGGAACTGCTCATCTATTGACCAAGCATTATGAAGATCCAGCAACAGTGTCATTGGATCAATGGCACTCTTATGTGGCAACTCCACTGGCTAGTTTACAAGGCCATATAGCCAAAAGGTAGTTACCGTCTTTCTGTAACGGGAGATCTTTTGCCTCCGTTGGGGGTGAGTGAAGAAAGATCTCCACTCCAAGGCTAAACGATTTGCCTCCCCCCCAATCGTCGTATCTCATATTTCAAGTCGTTTAAGTGCAATACTAGTCCCCCTTACAGTCGTATGTTCTCACCGAATACCGAGTGTTAATCAGTTGCTCGTATCCGAGGCGCTTGAACACGAGTTCTGCACAAATCAAATGCATAGGGATGCATAGTGCATCGTTTGATATGCTTTAATATGCTGATCTGTCCCTAGACGTTAAGTGTATATTGAGCCTTGAAAAGCCCCCTTGACTGAAATTTTGCTGAAACAGAGGCAATACGTGATTGTCAATCGCTCGATGATTGTTCTGAATCGTCTAGTCAAAAGATTTATTATTCGCTGTTCAATTAAAACATCTTGAGAACCACTGACCAGTGCACTGGTCGGCTATCTATCTGACGACATGCAATTTGAACTGCTGGCACAGAATATGCGGTAAACGAGGCAAATTATTTCGTCACTGGTCCATTGTAGAAGAAGACATCGCTACCGGACTGAATCACTCTGCCGAATATACCTCTTGGGTCTCCATATAACAGCCTATAAATCAATGTTGCATTCAGAGAGCTCCCTGCAGGCTTAAACGATCTTCATTTCTCACATTTTCTGCTGATAAGACAAGTATAATATAATTGGGGGTGCGGGTAAGGTCATTTGATGCATTGGTTTTACAAACAAAGGCTTTCATGAATTCACATGCTATGATGACTTGAGCTACAGAACATATTGCTATCGCTATGAATCGATACTCTTTAATGCTCATTTGCTTTCATTGATTGACCATTTTACAATCTTTGGTATAGCTTAATTTTGCTGTAAGTGATGTGAACGGTTACACGCGGTAGTCTAATCGACTGGGGGTGAGCTGGTATAGGGAGTATCAAAGGTATCTCGGGCCATAATCTTGCCCTTCATGAACACCTGGACGGTATTGTCTTGATTGCCTTGCGGTGCTGTGGCAATGTGGTATATGAATAGAGTCAAAAAGTGATGTCAGAAGTCATTCTCAGTGGCCAACTCCTGACAGTGTCTGTGTTTATCATCAAGGCTCCAATGTCGGTCACTTAGGTCGTAGCCACTCGTTGGCTCCAGGAAGCGGTGTGTCCTGAATTGCCCGCGATCATCCTGTCTGTCACTTGATGTCATGGATAACACCTATTGCGAGGGTAACTACGCCGATCTTTTCTCGACCTCTGCCGAAACTGTTTCTCTTGATGCTGGCTTTATTATTCGAGGATATTTGGACTTCTTCCTAGGCGCGCAGCATTACGTCCCGTCGTATCCGATACTAACGTGATGTTGATCCAGTTCTTGCGCGCTGCCTTCCGAGATTAGGAGATGTGATATGACTTTTTCAGTCGCACCAGGGTAGTGTTGAATGGTCGCATCCAGCTACTCTAAAGTTTTTTTTCCCTTCAAAAAAAGTACTCATGATATATTGACATTGTAACGGTTTGTTGAACAGGCCTCATTAAACCCGGCTGATCTATCCGTGCTCTTATAAATCTGTTCTGGTCGAGGTTACAGTTTCTTATGTTGTACACTTCTCTAATGAACACATGATGAAGAGTTTTCTTCACGCTCTTTTACCATGTTTACATGTTCTCCCATTGATCAAGGGATGAGATCAAACCACGGTGTTACCAAATCAAGATACTCTATCTCCATTGGCCGCTCGGTCAACCAATAGCAGCAAAGGTTTAGAAGTCTCAAATTACGTGCAAGTAGCAATCTAATTTCCATCAACTGGATTGTCGAGGGATACTTGCCCAACGTTCCCATGAGGAAGGAAGTCCTTGGTTCGTTGTTAGAAATAATTAGTTAGCTAACCTCCTAATTTTGTCACGAGAGGATCAACCCTTTTTTATCCATTCATTGGGTTCCCTACGTTCTGCATCGTAGAGACCGCTTCAAGGGGTCAGTTTCTCTCTTTTTCAGTCGTTTGCTCCGCAACAAGGGTTATGCAGATAAAGGAGACACTATTGTCAACTTTCAAGACATTTGGGGCATTTTACTAAGGAACAAAATATATCACGTACAGTTTCATGTAGTGGCAATCTCAACTAGTAAGCAGAATATCTAGCTAATATTTTAGGTTTTGTCGTCACAGAGCGAGCGACCCATATACTACTATTGGGAATAGTCAGTCTCTATAGTCCCCCCTCCCCCCTCCTCTGTTTTCTCAAAATTCAAATTGAGTTTTCAAGATCTACGGCGGCCATTATAAGATGCTGTGATACTTAAACCTCTAGCCAGTTGCAATTACCATGTCTATTACAGATCACAGCTCGCGATGTATTCCACTCTGAACTCATTGATACTTAGTGCATCAATGGACCAAGGAGACATTATTTGATCGAATAAGAGCCTCATAATTGTTCTTATGCTTGCAATAAAATGATCATTGCTATCTGATGATATAGTACTGCAGGATTGCTTGAGCCGATGAATTCAGGATGACATCTCTGCAAGAGATATCCCACTCTAAACGCAGGTATAAACAACAGCACAACCATCATATCTCAGCCTTTCATATAATTTCCAATGTCGGATATCAAAGTTCAACAATAGATGGACCCGACCAGGACTGACTATCTAATACGTAGAGCTAAGTCATGATGGCGTCGCGTCTACTTCGTTAATTTTTGTATTTGCCAGTATTTCCGAATGAACTTCTCACAGAACAGAGTAGATCAAATAGTGTTTGTTATATCAATTTCTAGGAACTGTGTGCTGTCAAAGTATAGCGATCTTTAATTGTCTTAGATGCCACTGTGGAGTCCTGTTTTGCGTTGGTTATTCGACACTTGCCAACCAATAATGTTCCCAAAGTCTGTACAACGGCATAGCTGTCAATGAACCCCCACCCTGACCAGCAGGCGGTATGCGCATGTGTCAATGATAAAATAACTCCTGTTAATTGAAGTAAGCGATGATTTGGGTAGATATCATGAATGATTTGGCCAGTGAAGGCTTGCGTATTGGTACACGTAGACAAGCAGTAGATTCGCCCCTAGCCCAACTAATTTTCTCTATTCCACTTCTCCAAACATCTTTCAGTGAGAATCGAGAACTTATCCCTGGAATCCAACGGTGACGATGACGGACTGGGGGCCGGGGGGGCTGTTGAGGCCCAGACCATCCATGGCCGCAGTACCAGCAATGAAGGCATTCTTGCCAGTGCCGCCGGGGAAGATGGTAGAGCAAGTGCCCGCCTGGGCGCCAGTTCCGCAAACATTGAGGCCGGGAATATCCATGCCAGCAGCGGCGGCAACGAGGGAAGAGGCGTCCCAGCCGGACCAACCGCCGTTGGAGAGGTTACTAACATCACCCTCAGGAACTGAACCAAAGCAGCAGTCGATGAGCTACATCATTTAAACAAACATGGCCCGCCCTTTTAATCATTTATTAAGAGTCATCTCGCCTCATTTTCATCATAACTTCTGTAAGATATGATGAGAGTATTATCGCTGCCTTGGTCGCGCTAGACTCACAAAGAAACAGCTCATATATAGGAGTATATCTCGTATTAGGTGGCTGGATGAAAGGTCCTGTATATAATAGCAGCTACTATGAAACATTCACTCTTGTATAGATGCGAGATCTTTTGCAAGTATTTTACTTGAAGCTGTATTTCCTTCAATTATCTAGTATTGCTCTTACAGTAGACCAAGTTGTAAAGCGCTGTGATGAGATTGAGTACATATAGTTTTGCCAAGTGCGCTACAAAACGTTCAACTTGCTATATGTAGTTATCGCGAGTTATTATAGCATCTGTAGGCTAAAAAAAAAGATCATGTTTCTTAAATCTTGGCAGCGATCTATCAAGATTTATCTTAGCAGTACCACCTCCACCCGCGCGAACTGCTTAGATGCTACCGTGTGATCGTCCATGTCTCAGATACAGCAGATGGCTATTGTAAAGCGCTACTACGCATGTAGCTCGACTCGATCTCTTAGCACACCTCGTCTGATTATTCTATTGGTGAGATCTGATATTTTAATATTTGCGTCATCTTCTTTCATCATTAGATCGGTACGATAGAAGATACTGAGAATGGGAGAGTTGTAAGCTGAGGTCATGGAGACGTCGGGATACGGCTAAGACTTAGTCAATACCAAGGCATATCCATGTCAATTCGTCTATATCATTCTTCTTCTTCTTTCTTCCATTCTTTCTTCCTTAATAATACGACGCAAGATTCACAGCAGCTCTGTTCATTATTGATCAAGCTGAAATTACTTATAGGCTCCAGCATCCACTAAACCTGGATTCCAGCAGGTCCCGACCCGCCTGAGCTCCGCCGGCGCGGATTTAGAAAGACCCAGAAGCCCGCCTCCGCTTAGCCTAGTCGGGCATGACCTGCAACATCTACAGGCGGCACTAAACCTGTTGCGGGCTGCAATTGCGTAGCTCTCGGGTCCTCAGGGTCAAACTCCGGTTGCAATAGCATTTGAGAAACACCAAAGCCCCTGAATCTGGCCGTGGGAGACGCGATATTTGCCAGCCCGTAGACTTTGTTTGGCGTCGATACCTAGCACGGGTTGCTCAGGCAGCAGCGAAAATTGCACAGCTTCTTCGTTTTCAGCTTTTTTCCTTATTAATTCCGTGGCTGCCTCGGTGCGAAAATGGTGACCGGGCAAGACGCCGCCACGCTGTTATAATGACCATGGCCAAAGAAACCTACGGCGAGACCACCTTTGGCGACGAAGACCGCGGCCTGCTGGGCGGTGGCGGCGAGGCGGAGAGAGGCGACCTCTCCATCATCACGAGCGTGCTCAAGACGCCGCGGCCCGACTTTGAGATCGAATCCAAGACGCCGCGAACGCCCGGCCGGGTGCAGTTCGACCTGACGCCGCGTATCCTCAACTTCAGCGACGGACCCCTCCACGGCCGGCCTTCGACGTCGTCGTTCTCGTCCGACGACCGATTCGACTTTGACGATGGCGCCACCTCCATAAACGACTCCCACCGCGTGCCGCTGCTCACCGAAATCGAGGCGCCCAGCATCACAGTCGCTCGAGAATGGGACGACGCGGGCGAAGAAGGCGATGAAGAGAGCGCCGCGACGGCAGAGCTGCGGCGGCCCAAGTCCGGGCTCCAATCTGCCTTTATGAACATGGCCAATTCCATCATCGGCGCCGGCATCATTGGCCAGCCATATGCAATGCGGCAAGCGGGCCTGCTGGCGGGCACGGTGCTGCTCATTGCGCTGACGGCCGTGGTGGACTGGACCATCTGCCTGATTGTCATCAACAGCAAGCTGAGCGGCACGAGCAGCTTCCAAGGAACGGTCGAGCACTGCTTTGGCCGGCCCGGCCTGATTGCCATCAGCGTTGCGCAGTGGGTGTTTGCCTTTGGCGGCATGGTGGCGTTTGGCGTGATTGTGGGCGATACGATTCCGCATGTTCTGACGGCTATATGGTCGGATCTGGGGAGCGTCCCGGTGCTGGGGCTGTTGACGAATCGAAGAGTTGCAATTGCGGTGTTTTGCATGGGAATCAGTTACCCATTGACTTTATACAGAGACATTGCAAAGGTAAGGTTTCCAGTCTGCCGTTCCTCTTGGAGTATGCTTGGAGAAAGTGGACTTTTGCTAATGTGATGTTGCTCAACACACAGCTAGCCAAGGCGAGCACATTGGCTCTCATCGGCATGCTGGTCATTGTCGTTACGGTGCTGGTGCAAGGCGTACTTGTTCCGTCTGCAGACCGCGGGTCTTTCAGCACGCCGCTGTTAACAATCAACAGCGGCATCTTTCAAGCCATTGGCGTGATATCATTTGGTATGAACAATCTTTCATCATTCATCTCCCACCAATTAAAGAGCCATGACTAACGTTGACTTGCGTACAGCATTCGTCTGTCATCACAACTCCCTCCTTATCTACGGCTCCCTTAAGACACCCACAATCGACAACTTCTCCCGCGTAACGCACTACTCTACCATCGTCTCCATGCTTGCATGTCTGATCATGGCCCTCGGCGGCTTCCTCACCTTTGGCGACAAGACAATGGGCAACGTGCTCAACAACTTTTCATCGGACAACTCCATGGTCAACGTCGCACGGCTGTGCTTTGGACTCAACATGCTGACGACTCTACCCCTGGAAGCATTCGTCTGTCGCGAGGTCATGATTACGTACTTTTATCCCAACGAGCCGTTTGACCTGCGGCGACATCTGATTATCAGCACAGCACTGGTTGTTGGCGCCACGACTCTGAGCATGCTGACATGCGATTTGGGCATTGTCTTTGAGCTCGTGGGCGCAACTAGCGCGGTGGCCATGGCGTACATCTTGCCGCCCATGTGCTATATAAAGCTGACAACGAGGAGTTGGCGCACTTATGTGGCTGGCGCTATAGTTGTTTTTGGAGTTGCCGTCATGGTGATCAGCGTGATTCAGGCAATAGATAAACTGATTACTGGTGAGTTCTTTCTTGATATTATGAACTGCTCTATCTATCGTACTGACTATTATCGTTCCAACAGGCTCAGACACTACAGCGCAATGCACGTAGAATAGCAAAGGCCCATGAATTTTGAAATTTTAGATTTAGTAACTGTATGACTACGAATGCACATATATATAGAGAGCATGGAACCAAAAGAATATGCATAACCTCCCTAGATGTGGGGGAGAAGGATTGAACAGGACTGTATGTACAATAAGGGAGTCTGCTTGGATTCTGACCCTTTTTATAATCGCTTCTTTGGGCTGTACACGGCTTTGTGTAAGACCAGCAGCGGTGGTTTCCATAGATGGGCTATATAAAGACGTCTATGGAATGTGCCGTCCTGTGAAATTGTTGAGTAGTGATTCTCGTACGTATCTATGTACAACTAGTATGGATTACGCTGCAGTTCAACCAATATTCTCATCAACTGCCGGGTAGCCGCAAACCCCTCCGCAAAGTAGGCAATCAACCGCCTCCAATACCGTCAAGCTCTCTTCTAACGCTTTTGGAAACTGCTCGTCAGCATCCTCAATTTCTCGCCTCACTTTCTCGCCGCATCGCCGCCGATATCCGCGGGGCCACTCTCGTTTCCCCCAAAACAGGCTGTCACGAGTTCCCAAAGAAGAGCACATGATTGATCCACGGTTTCAGCGCCTTTCTGCCTGATGTAGGTAGCAGGGATCAACAATCGTGTCCCCGGACACTGATAACTCACCGGGGGAAAGAAAATAGCAGCTGAATGTATATGTAGATATCTTTATTGTCCAGGTAGGTAGGTAGCACTGTGCCATGTTGTTGCGCTAAACCAAGCCCCCCCGAAACAGAGCGGATACAAACCCCAATTGGCTTCTTCAAAAGAATGATCCCTCAATCCTGCCTTTCTCCTCTTGTCTTTCTTCATCCGTGCTCTCATGTTGGCCATCTATTGAACACAAATGGCACATTAGATAAGATCCCTTATTAGATAGAGCCATGTAGGAAGGCTGCAATTCATGCTGGTGTTCCAAAAGCTGTGGGTCTCTGTGACTGCTAACATACTGTACATGTAATGTAACATGAAGCCAATAGCATCCATGAAACAGCGGTTAATCCTCAATAGTAAATAGTGCACTCCCCAGAAGCCAATGAAGCTCCAACGCCTCACCTGCCGAATGGCCGACTGCTCACCTGCTGCGATGTGCTGCGTCCTAAAACTATATCCATAGCGACTAGACCCTTATTATCTGACCTGCCATATAAAACAGACAGGCGTTGACAGGAGACACCATCTCACGCGTATCTTCCATGAGCAGCTAGGGTAGCTATCGCCATAACAGAAATCGACAATGGCACCTACTGCGCTACAAGGAATCATCATATTACGCCCGTGTTTTGCAGTAGAGCTGCCATATATCTAAATGTGTAAATCTGGAGGTTAAATTTGGACAGATTCACAGCCATCGGGGGAATTAAGATGGGTTATTCGCAATCTAGCATCTTCAGTGTAAATGATAAACCAATATTACAACCATCCATACCAAATAAAAAAAAAAAAAGAAAAAAAGTGAGATGAAAAAGACAATTGGAAATCAGAGACACAGCGCGAAGATCCTTGTGCCCGAGATTGCAGAAAGTGGTAAAGGGAAAAAAACGAAACAATGTATGATAACCTGTTGTAGAGACCGCTCACGAATCCCGGCAACTTCCAAAAAAAGTGCGACAAATCCACGACTACCTACTTACATCTTCTCCCAAATTCTCCTTGCTTGGTGACTCTCCTCTCTCCTCCCATAAACTAGACAAACTGCATGCCCTTCTATTCCATCTGTACGCTGCCGAATCAACCATCAACTGCTCGTAGCTAAAGAAAAAAGAAAGCCACACCTCCAACATTAGGCCCGTCGACCCCGTTTCGCACCACTGGGAAGATACAGTAAAGCAAGACCGGCTTGCCCGCCGGCATTATGACGGAGGCATAACGGGGGAAAACTTCTGGTTTACCCTCTCTCGCGAATCATCTCTTTCCCTAGAGAATCCTTACTCCATGACGGTGATGGGACTGCAGAACCATGCACGCAACCAATAATAACCCTTTCTCGCTGTGGCCGCTAGCGAAGCGAGACACGGGAAACGAGACAATCGAATTCCAAATTCCCCGGAAAAAAAAAAGAAAAACCTATATCCGTAAACAGCCGATAAACCATTGAGGCTGACATCCATCCCCTTATCAGCAACCAGCCATGTATTTGTTTGTTTCAGCTGGCTCGTGAAAAAGAGCAAGAAACGCATCGAATTACAAACAAAGGGGGGAATCGAGCCGATAATGGAAACGGATTGCGTCTGAGATGGACGGGCGCAAAGATAAAACGTGTTTACAGGACAAGGCACTTCTTGTGGCTGCTCTTGCGGCTGGTGCGGGACATGAGGGCGGCACGAGTGGCGTGCTCAAAGACCTCACGAACACCGTTGCCGGTTCGGGCGGAGCACTCCAGGTACTTGTAGGCACCGATCTTCTTAGCAACAGCCTCAGCCTAAATGGGGATACGCGGTCAGCATGTCTGCGTGATGAGGCACGATTCAGATGAATAATGAAAACTCACGTCCTGGGTGGAAACGGGCTTCTGGTTTGTCGCCCTCAAGGCCTCGATGGTGTTGGGGTCGTCTCGCAGATCATTCTTGCAGCCAACCAGGATGATGGGGAGACCAGAGCAGAAGTGCACAACCTCAGAGATCCACTATCAAAGACACCAACGCGTTAGCATTTCTCCCAACTTCAGTAACAGTTGCAAAAGCCGGATGACGTACCTTCTCAAGGACGTTGTCCAGAGAATCAGGAGAGTCGATGGCGAAGCAGATCAGGATGACGTGAGAGTCAGGGTACGAGAGAGGTCGGAGACGGTCGTAATCCTCCTGGCCAGCCGTATCCCATAGGGCCAGCTCAACGTGCTTGTTGTCAACCTGAACGTCGGCGACATAGTTCTCGAAAACGGTGGGGACATAGACCTAGAAAGAAATTGTACGTCAGCGTCGCGTTGGTTATGGGGCAGCATGTAATGGTATCGTATATTTCTTCTCCATTTGTTCTGCTTTCTTTTTGCAAGAGGGGAAGATTCGATAGCAGATGGCAGGGCTTGGTGGTGGTGAGAAATCCGATGGGAATAAGGATATTTGATGGGTGCTAGCTAGGCTGATAAGGAGCCTGTAGCCAGATATGACACGTCAAGAAATTTTGCCGCGGTCGGGGCTGATGCCAACACCGTAGCACCCCATCCCAATCTTGCGGCAAAGCTGCCATCAAGAAACTGGCACGAGGTGGCAGAAAAAAGGACTCGGGTCGGCGAATCATCTCCCATTGGCGATGATGATGTTGATATTGTTGTTGTGAGGGCTCATGGGGGTGGGAAAATAAAAGGCGGCGGCTAATGAAGACGCGGCGGAGGGCAAAATAGGGGAATGCAGATGGGCTGCGTTTCAATGCGTACCTCGGGGAAAGCGCCCTTGGAGAAGACACTGCACGGTAGACGGATTAGCTGGGCTCGATGCGAAGAGCAGATGGCGATGCGTTGCATCCAGCGCCGAAGCTCGAAGGTGATGGCGGCTGCGCGAGGAAGCGTGCCGCACACAGGATTTGATGGGCATCAGCACTCACATCAACAAACAGGTTTTACCGCAGGCACCGTCGCCGACGATGACGAGCTTTCGGCGAATTTCAGCCATGGCGTCGTTGGGGGATTTGAAGAGATGGATAAGAAGCGTCGGCTGGTAACAATGAAGGCAGCGAGCGTCTCGGGCGTTGGTGGATGGCGGTTGTGATGGAATGAAAGGAAGAGAGATGGACGTCAGAAGGGGGATTGTGACGGAAGAGAGAGAGAAGCTGGTCTGGGTCAGGCCTGGGCCTTTTTTGGCTTTTGCAGGCACGAGGTATCGAGTACTTGGCGCTACCGGGTGACTTGTGGGGAGAGGGGGGAGCGAGCGCCTGCTTTTATTATTGGGGGCTGGCGAGTCCTCTGCGGTCCTGGAGGACTTGTAGATGCAGGATATGTATCGTAATGAGCAAAGCCGCAATGATGAAAAATGAGAATTTTTTTTAAGAGAGATTATTTAGGACTCAACTACGAAATGATTTCCTGAAGCGGGTTTCTTGCCAAGGCAGAACTTTATCTGCAGCAAATATGCACAGAATCCAGCAGTGATGGATTGATGGACTCCAGGCTCCAGGTGCTGTTCAGCTCTTGCTCCTCTAATCTAGCAGCCGGTGGCCCTGGCGACGACAGCGCTCAGCACTGCCTGTGTTGCCGGTACCATGTACTTGCTCTTGTACTGCGTACCTTGGCTAGCGCGTCCTGAGGCAGCCAACAATTTCTCTGGGGACTCGCCAATGGCTCCATGGCTTGATTGCCTGTTCAGGTGGCCCCGGCTTTTGCGTGCTGTGCTGTGCTGTGCTGTGCTGTGTGCTCCAGCCACTGCAGAGCTCAGCGCTACCACACGGTACCAAGCCTTCCGGTTGGCAGATGTACTCGGTACCCGGTGCAGTAATCACACAGCACATGCGCCTGGCATTGATCTCATCCATCCTCTTAGCGGCTGCAGCCTCTGGTCGCCGAGCTGTGCTCTGTAATACAGGCATATATCCCTACGGTAGGTATACCGAAGGATCAAACTTCTACAGTGCAGCCAATAGATCCCACTGCTCTTCTACCTTATCTGACCGCTACTACGGCAACGGCACGACGCGGCACGGCAAACGAGGCTGCAGAAGAGACAGACAGCCAGACGGCCAGAGGCTCGAGGGATGCCCGGCCTGGACGCGTCGCCGCCAGCGGGAGGTGGCTGAGACGCTGCTGGGAGATAAGGGCCGGTACATGTGACGAGGCAGACCACCCAGCGCTAGAGCCAGGTACACGCTACTCGGAGCTCCGTACGGCGCAGCACTTGCGAGCGCCAAAGAGCGTTACTTGATCCTTTATAAGATGGAGCTCCACCGCTAAAACTGAGACAAAGTAGCTGTACTTGGACTGTGGCTGCTTTACCGGGGGGCGCGTGCTGGCAGAATGGAACTAAGTTTCCGCTGCGAGTAGAGAGTACGGGGCGCCGCAGCATCATCAACAGCGGCAGGTTATAGAGTCAAGTACTCTGATCTGGCACTAGAGCTGCGTTTTGCATCAAGCTCGCTGAGATGATCTGTGAAACATTCGGTGAGCATGTCATGTGCGAATAGGTGATACTGACTGTTAGTAGTTCTACAGGTACCTAGTGCAGCGAGTGGCGTCTACAGGTGCTTTGCTCCCTTAAGGGTACATGGGTAGATATTCGAGTAAAAAGGTTTACTGCTCGTATACTTGCAGACGTTCCATGATGCTTCATCTTGAATCAAGATGTGGCCTTGTCTTAACAGCAGCTACCTTAACAGCAGTGGCATGGACGATTTGTTGGGAATGACAACAAGCCACTGCTCGAAGCTGTCCTACAGTGCACCAACACCAAATGCGCCGCTGCATCAACCTCGTATTCAGAACCGCCATCACCAAATCTCACTTTCCAAGGCTCCGTCCATCTTCCCCAGGCCCAGCCAGACCGCTTCCCGACGCCTAGGCCCTAGGCAGGGTGACACGGCCTGCTGTGCCTCCTGACATGCGGCCCTGCTACTGCAGCTCTTGGTGGCAAAGTCCTACGCCTCTAGGACTTGGCCATGGCAATTACTGCATGCATGCCGGAAGAGCTGTCATAAATTAGTACCGGTACGTACGGCCGTGGCTGGGGGAGCTGCACGGCGGTGGTAGTGCAAGCAGTAGCGTCAGCGAGTCGAAGCTGATGCGCCAGAACCTCAAATTAAGGGATCACATGATCGACATGCTCACGACGCATTTCCTTGTTGGGCTACTTTGGTCTTCAGGCTGCCGAGAGTTACAGATACGTGAGTAGCCTTTGATCTGGATGCACAAGAGCGATCGTTGCGCGTAAGAGCACAGCGTAAACAGCCCGCTCGACGATTTCGACTCCTGCAGCCAGAGCCAGAGCTGAGATTGGGGCTGAAATGCAGGAAAGGCATCGGAGAACTGGTGCTCTCCGTGCTCCATTCAAGTGCAGCGTTGTGTTACCGATACATGTACAAAGTGCTCTGTACATGTAGCTGCTTTGTATCAGCTACTCCTTGCCAAGGCATTGCTGCATCAAACGCACTCTCCTTTTTTCTTGCTCTGCTCTTTACTTCCCTTTTCTCCTTGACTCCCTCCCCTTTATCTTACCGCAATCTCTCCAAGTCTCCGTGACGCCGCTTGTAGCATCGCAATGTGTTCGCCGCCATTAGCGTGCTGCCAAGAGCAAGTACAAGTACCCCGTGCTAACGCGTCCTGCTCCGAGTTGTATCTGCACTGTATTTTTTCTAGAACAGCAGGCATGTCAGACAGCCGGGCAGATGCCGGGCAGACCAAGCTCTCACTAAAAGCCTTCCCTAGCATACAGTGCGCATAATCGTTCTTATACCCCGCCATAGCCAGAGCCTGGCCTGGCCCTATCAGCTTATCAGTGCCGCATTGCCATGTCCCGCGCTAAGCCCTTCCTGGATCCAATCGAAGATTTTCCGAGTCCATCTGGAAAGTCGTAGTCGTCCCGCAAAAAGACCATCCGTCGATATCACGATCTATCTCTGGTGGTGCGGGCGGCGTCCATTGCGATCAATGGGCTGCAATTTAGAATCATAGACAAATTACATTGATTCTCTCCCACAGATATGCAGAAATTAGCGAAACGAGCGGCCCAGGCGCAGCGCCAGGCGTCTCGCCGCACGAGACTCCAGATGGAGCAGGAAAATGTCGACACCAAGCTTCGAAGCCGTCTTGCGCTACGATCAGCAGTGGAAGAAGTCCGACAAAACCTCAAAGACGCAAGGAAAGCCCGGAAAGAAGATTGGGAGCTGGGACCTTTGGCACCCAAGCGAGACCTGGGATTCAACGACTATGGCGCCTTCAAGGAGAATGTGCGACAGGACTGGTCAAATTATGGCCTGCACCAACCGAATCCGAAAGTGATTGAGCAGCGCTGTGCTTGGGCTGGAGGTGTGAAGCAGCTCAACCTTGCGCCTGGCGACAGAGTGGTTATTCAGGATGGTCCGGACAAGGGCAAGATTGATCGCATCAGGTCGGTCCAGCCGCAGTCCGGAACCGTCACCTTAGAGCACCGGCACCAGGTATGTTAATTCTTCTTTAAAAAATCTTCTCAACTATGCTAAATATCTGGCTGTTTATAGGCTGTTGTTCAAGGCATGTTTGGCAACCCCAGTCGACCGCAGCCAATGCCCATTTCTATCGCCTCCGTCCGCCTCGTCTACCCGATGACGAACCCCGACACGGGCGTCACCCGAGACACCGTCATAAATCAGCTCAAGGCCGTTCCTCCGAACATGCAGTCCCCCAACATGTCTCTAGACCGCTGGCAATACGGCAAGAAGTGGGATCGCGTGGTACCTGGTCTCAACGTTGTAATCCCTTGGCCCGAAGTCGAGGTCCCAGAATTCGAAACCATGGCCGCAGATACTGTTCGCGAGCAAGTTGAAGATAGATCATTCTACTACGGACTTTTATCACCACCGATGCCGGAGCAGGTTGTGGACGAGCTGAGAAACAAGTTCTCAAGATTCAGGACAAGACACGAGGCGTGGTACATTGAGAAGAAGGAGATGGAGGAGGCTTTGAAGAAGGGCCGACAGGAGACTATCAAGGCTATGCAGACACCGTTGGATGAGTTCCACGAGAAGAACCGGGAAGCTCGCGCGGAGCAAGGAGAGCCAGAGCTGTCAGAGGAGATGTTGACCAAGATTGGCGAGTTTATGGCCAAGAAGAAGTCGGCGGCTTTGGAGAATGCTGGTGTGTCTGAAGTATCAGGAGCACCGGTTGCTCCCAAAGATGATACCAATGCGCCATCACCGACAGCTCAGTGAATGGTCGGTCGACGCTGGATAGAAAGAGGAAATAAAAAAGGAGGATAGAGGGAAGAAGAGAGAGAAGAAATTATTAGCCAGGCAAAGGAAGGGATTTGGCTTTGGCTTGTGTAATTATATAGACCTGTGTACGCTGTACATTATGACGGAGGAAATGAAGACAAGAATTGACCAACTACCAACTATCAACTTGCTAACGCATTTCATCGACTCTCGCCCGCTAGGCCTAGGCGCATATCTCCGACACGGGCCATGACTTGTTTTTATTATTTTTTATAGATAAGAGATCAGATCTGAAGCTCAGTTCAGCTGTTAAATCCAGCTCTTGGCTCCACCCACACTTGCATTCACCATCAACCCCTCCCCCGCCTACCGCCTCTTATCAGTCGCCTTGATCTTGATTTGACGTGACGTCTCAGATTTCGTTCGTTTTAGTGAATATTTACTGCCATAATTTTCGCATTTATTTTTAAGCCTTCTTTCCTTTATTATTTTTTATTCTTTTTTAATATTTTCTCTTTGCAAGACCATATCATGTCGCACACTCACTCTCATGATGGCGGCGCGCCGCACTCGCATAATGGCTTCTCAGCTCAAGAGCATGGCCACTCTCACGAAATTCTCGATGGGCCCGGCAGCTATATTGGACGAGAAATGCCAATCGTAGAGGGCCGCACCTGGGCTGATCGTGCATTCACAATTGGAATTGGCGGGTGAGCTCTTCATCAAGAGATATATTTTTACTTCTCTCTTAATAGATACTGACCTGCATCCTACAGTCCTGTTGGCTCAGGTAAGACCGCTCTGATGCTGGCCCTCTGCCTCGCCCTCCGGGAGAAATACTCTCTCGCCGCCGTCACAAACGACATCTTCACCAAGGAAGACGCCGAGTTTCTCACCCGCCACGCTGCTCTCCCTCCGCAGCGCATCCGTGCCATCGAGACCGGTGGCTGTCCTCACGCTGCCGTTCGCGAAGACATTTCTGCCAACCTCGCCGCCCTGGAAGACCTGCACGCTGAGTTCGATTCAGATTTGTTGCTCATTGAATCTGGCGGCGACAACCTTGCTGCAAACTACAGCCGCGAACTGGCCGACTTCATCATCTACGTTATCGATGTCAGCGGTGGCGACAAGGTGCCCCGGAAAGGAGGCCCCGGAATCACACAGAGTGACTTGTTGGTCGTGAACAAGACGGATTTGGCCGAGGCTGTGGGCGCTGATCTGGGGGTCATGGAGAGGGATGCGAGGAAGATGCGAGAGGGAGGGCCGACGGTTTTTGCGCAGGTAAAGAAGGATGTGGGCGTGGATCACATTGTGAATCTTATTTTGAGTGCGTGGAAGGCGAGCGGTGCTGAGGAGGAGAGGAGGAGTCGTGGAGGGCCGAGGTCGACGGAGGGTCTTGAGGCGCTGAAGAAGGAGGCTTAGAAGGACTGGTAAGTTCCTTGAGATATGTGTATATGGGTGAGAAAGACTCGGGCAGTCTGCGATACCTAAGTATGTAGATGATAACTAACAAATTTGTACTGTCAACCCGTGAGGCGAGTTCAAGTGAGTCTCAGCTTCTACCTGACCTACTAGATAATTATGGAAGCACCATTATTCACTGCCAAAAGAAAACCATATCTGGACTAGAATACAAAGCTATATTGAAAGCACGTCTCTGCACTGGCTCTGGTCATATAATGTAGATATAACCAGATTTCCAGGCAACGCCATGAGAGGTTGCAGAATCCGATTCCGTTGCCCGCGACCCCCATACCATGATATACAGGCTGAGAGTTTTGCTTGTTTGGTCGAAAGTTTGAGTGTGAGTCAGGCCGATAGTTTGTATTGTTTGAGATGCTTAATTACGCGTGTGTAGGTTCTTTCTCAACATGAAATGAAGTTTGGCTTTGAGTTAGCGGAGTGATGGCCACCTCACTTCTAGGTCTCCAAAACGCTACACCTCCTACATCTGCTACTCTCTTTTGTTTTACTGCAGGTTTTTAATCTAGCAAAAGATTAGCAGGCATGTTTTGAGAAAATAAAATATCTGTAGATAGGTCATGCACATTCTGATGGCCCTCCTTCCACCGCGGGACTTTCCCTTCGGAAAAATAGCGAATAGCTAACACCCCCCTTCGAAGTTTGCTTTCTTTCTTCCTTTTTCTTCTCTATTTCTTTTCCGGCCTTCGAGTACCATGCGCGCAATCAATATCTACGACAACTTCCGCCCA
This sequence comes from Trichoderma erinaceum, assembly GCA_026401215.1. Taxonomy (NCBI): domain Eukaryota; kingdom Fungi; phylum Ascomycota; class Sordariomycetes; order Hypocreales; family Hypocreaceae; genus Trichoderma; species Trichoderma erinaceum. The sequence continues at coordinate 12,817 of JALIRY010000129.1, read as the reverse complement.
AGCTATCACACGAGGCACCGACATTGTGTTTCAGTTTCTCCTCTCAGTCGGTAGGTTCCTCACAGCCAACACCACGAAAATCCGCGCCGCTCACTGATCTGTTCCATTGCCCACAGCACCACCAACCATCATGAGTCTCCGATAACTTCTTAGAAACGCAGAATCTCTCTTTCGAAACTAACGTGGATATTCCAGCACCAGACAACATGCAAGTACGATCGACCATTCATCGCGGCCGTGTTGCCGAACAGCTCTCGTCAAGCAACTGAGCTAACACCAGGTTGTCTCCCTAGCCCAATCAGCGAAACTCGGCTCCCTTCCTCCCTCGGAAAAACAAGGTCAGTCGTGCTACCACCATGCCCATTTCGCAAACGAGATAATCATGTTGCTAACAGCTTATTAGCGAAATATCTCTTCTGTAGGATACAATCTTTTTTTGGGGCCAGATGTTTTGATCTAGCCAGCTGACTACCTTCAATAGTCCACCAAGTCCACCAATGGCTCTGGCTGCCATGAAGTTAATACTTCCCCATCCAAAAAGGAAATAAATATACGCGGCCAATAGTGAGTTCATAAAATGGAGATTGGCGCGACATGGCCGCGAAAGAAGATATCTATCCTCTATTTCAACGACCGAACTTGAGGAAGAAGATAAAGGAAGAGGAAGCGATGAGGATCTGGCGGCGTGCTTTTTGCTATACTCGCCTAATTCTCTAATCAATATTCTCTCTTTGTCTTCACTTGCGGTGAGTTGTTGTCGTAAAAGCATTAGAGACAGTAGAAGTAATAGAGGCAGTAGAAACATCTACAATCATTGACCTTCAGTAAAGCAACAGTACACTGGAAATTATAGCTGTGTTGGTGGCCATGGAATCCACCGTTTCTTTTACTTTTCACTTGTATAGCCGTGGAAAGTTGGTTGGTCGCATCAAACTGAGTTCGAGTAGTTGTAAAGCCTCATACTAGCGAGCTATCAGCGGTATTCCTAATGGCATTCTATAGAATGAATTTAAGCATTACCATATAGCTTCGTGGCGTTTGTGGATACCAAGTTCCCTATATATAAAGACAGTGGGCTCTTCCAGTTTCTCGCTCATCCAAGACCGTTTTCCATACCGGATAGAGCACCCCCAAAGTTAACCCAAGTCTATAAATTGGTGTATGTCGCACGCAATGGCATCAGAATTCCATCAGTTCAACTCTCTTCCATCAGAGATAAGGCTTAATATCTGGAAGTATGCCTTACGGCCGTATAACCCTTCTCGTCTAGATACCCATTTCTTCTCGGTGACGAACTTCAGAGAGGATGGCGAAGAGCTTGCGAATCTTAGAGTTCAGTGCGACTTGGGTTCTCGCTGCGAATACAACCACGGCGAGACTTATCACCTCGCTGCACCAAAATTTGGCATCAGTCATTCTTGGACTAACAACAATCCATCTTCCTACCTTTGGGATTTTGGTATGTGGAGTGCATGCGCAGAATTCAGAGCAGTCATCGACAACTATTACAAGATGGAATACTGGGCAGCAAAGCGCCTGAAAGGCAGCAAAGATGGTTCTTTTTCCGACCCCGATGTTGATGCTTGCGTCCCGTTTACATTCCCGAGGAGCGATGAAGATTGGCGCTTTGCTATACGTCCAAATCGAGATCTTGTATGCATTCAAGCACTCAATCCGCTTACTAAAGAATACTATCGGAAAAGTATCTATCTTACGAGAGATATTTGTATGGTAAATTTTGAAAACGGCTTACGCGGTTTCAAAAATATGGCGTTTGAGTATGATTCGAGCTGGTGCGACAACCTTATGGTGGTGTCTTATCCTTAAGATTTCCGCGCCTACTTTGAGGAGAAAAGTCCCCGAGATTTCTTCATTCGCTTTTTTCTGGAATCAAAACGTTGGGGCTACCGGGATGATCCAGTTTCGCTCATCGATTACGGCCTAAAACGAGACCCCCTGAAATGCGGCCTTGGAGAGGATCGTCCTCGTTTACCATGGCGTGAACATATGGCATTCTATGCAAATGACCGAAAGTTTGTTGAAGTTGATAAATGGTCAAAGGCCGAATATGAGGACACCGAAAGACGGTCTGCACTTGACTTCTTGGCTGAACTCGATTTTATGCTTGGAGGTGTCGAGCCCGAACACATGTTCTACCATTGTGACGATCAATTAAGCTCGACTAGCTGTGAAACTTGTGAATATGATGAAAGATAGGATATAGATACCACGTTAGCAGTGATATTAGGATTCTAGCATGCGAAGAGAACGAATGATCAATCCTGTAGCCTAAACGAGCTACTGCCAAAAGCCTAGATCTTAGTTTTGATAGCATTATATACATGATCTTGATTATCTCCAAGTCCGCAGGTTTTACATTTGTGTGAGACTGCATACATGTAACTTTGTGTTTCAAAGTGAACGGGTGCTTCTGTAAAAAAGACGTCAGGGAGATAGTACTTGCGGCTTAGTCAAACTAATTCTCGTTATTCGTCGCGGCGAGCGATTGAAATCCATGCATATAATAAGCGCAGGATGCAGTATATTCAGTTTGCTAAGTCCTATGTGACCTCTATTTCATTACGTCTGAATCAAGCTCAGTCTGTATCGCCAAACGGAGAGAAACGTACCTAGAAAACAGCACTTCGATTGGCACAGCAGATTACGAGTAGGCTGACGAGATCAAGATTAATATGGACATGTAGCCCTCCTAGAATGTTATAGTGGTTTTTCATGTTGCTAGTACAGCAATACGCTGTAATAATCGTTTACCGGATACATAACATTTTACCAGCCCTTCTCGGCCGAATAATGTCTAAATAACTGGACAGTCCGCTTCACATGCCTGGTAACGTTAGTCGAGTCTGAAAGCCAGGGGTTTTCGCACTAATATGGTACGACACGTCCGAAAATGGACGATGGATTTGGCACGTAATCGGACTTTAAATTGCTTAGTATAGGAGACTCCGGAGTCTCCCTCTATGCTAAAATCTCACTTGACTCTACTTTTTGAATCAACTGCTTGTCTATAACGTTCCTACGGCCCTTTAATAAGAGTTATAGGCAGGTCGTTACCATCTATCCTTGTATTTTTTACTGGAGTGTATAATCAAGCTGACCACTACGCCAAGGCAACCGATAACGTTGAGGGTATTATTTACGTGCGCCTGCACATCATCCTTATTTGCACTCAAAATCACCGTTTGCGCCTTTATGATTTGGAAATATTTGTCCAGTGCGCCTATAGACTTAACGGGAAGGTGATCAAGATTCAGGGATAGTGACCAACAAAAACCAGGGGCAGGTTTTGGCCAAGACTGTGGAACGCAGCGAAAATGAGTTCAACGTTACTCCCGGCTCCAGTACCGAATCGTGTCGATAAAAAGTGAACATGCCTGTATATAAGATGCTCTCGCCTTATAGGTGACCCCTAAGCCCATTAAGCTTATACGCTCGCGCAATCTTTAAATCTCGATAGTGTACCGCGCTTCGAATTGGTTATAATGGTGCTATCCTACCGCGTCCTCTCTGCCATCACCAAGCTCGGCTTGGTGGCTGGCTCTGCCTATGCTGAGAGTGAGTACATTTGGCCCAATGCCAAGACTGACTTACTCGAGTCTATGCTCTATGAGCAGCAGGGATTTGGATCTGGAAACTCACCAGCAACCTTTATCGTTCCCTGCGACAAGGTTCCTTTTGGCACTGGGCGTAATGGAGCTGCAGAATGGCTGCGAACGGCATATCATGACATGGCAACTGCGGATGTCGTGACGGGAATAGGTGGTCTTGACGCGTCTATTGGGTTTGAGGTGAATCGCGATGAGAATCCCGGTATTGGATTCAACGAAACGCTTGTGAATTTAGCCGCGTTTCTCACTCCTCGTTCATCCATGGCGGACTTGATCGCCTTGGGGGCAGTATTTGCTGCGAATGGATGCTCAAATGGAAGCGTTGAGATTCCCTTTAGAGCGGGCAGAGTTGATGCCACAGGACCTGGGGCGTCAGGTGTGCCCAAGCCAGAGCAGCCCCTGGACGAGCACATCACCAATTTCCAGCGACAAGGATTCACGCCACAAGAGATGATTGGACTGGTGGCATGTGGCCATACCCTCGGAGGTGTTCATGGCGTGGATTTTCCCGAGATTGTCCCAGTCGTTAAAGATCCAGTAAGTCACCATGTCGATAGCAGAATCTGGTTGATACATCTATGAAGGGCTGGCTATACAAGAATTTTGAGTGGGCTGATCATTATGCACAGGCAACGGACCAGAACACGCAGACGTTCGACACAACTAACACGGGATTCACCGGGTTTGATAACACTGTGTAAGATGAGTTTACTTCCCGTAGAAGGCCTCGAACTAATTAGAAGTCAGTGCTGTTCAGTTTGTGAACAACGTTACGCAGAATCCACTCGCGTTTGGTCACAATGAGACCACCAACTCCGATGCCAGAATCTTCAACTCTGATGGAGGGAAGGAAATTGGGAAAATGGCAGATTCTCCCTCTTACTTCTACCAAACCTGCACAACACTACTCGAACGAATGATCAATACGGTTCCCAAGGGCGTAACTCTTACGGATCCAATCCAACCCATTACCGTAAAGCCATCCCAGCTGTTTGCCACTATCAACTCGAATGGAACAATGACCATGTCTGGCTATATTAGAGTACGTCTTTTTCCTTCCATTGATATGGAAAATACAAGACAGAATGCTAATGGAGATCAAACAGCTTGCTGGCCCCGTAACTGCCAACCCAAATCGCACAGTCAAGATCCACTTCCATCCTCGTTCTGGAGAGAGAGATACGGGCGCTTACATCGTTAGCAAAAGCATAGCTTCAGCCACTTCTGCTCATGTCATGTACGGAAACCCTCCTCTTACTTTCTGGTGGTACCAGTTCTCGACGGTGATCCCCATCGCCCAAGGCGTTTCTGGATTCGACGTAGAGGTTGTCGATACCAGCAACGGAGCCACCAACAGCACCATGTATAAGAATGGTGGAAAAGGATTTCCGTTTGATGATACGATCGTCACGCAGCCGAAGCTGTCATGTTCCGAAACAATTTACAATGGACTGATGAACTTGACTGTTGCGGTAGGTTTCCCTGACTAGCTGATACATTCTGCTTGGCCACCAAAACTAATAACACCAACATAGATCCGTGACGACTCTAAACTCGACTCGTTAAAGGCGATAGTACACGTACCAACTCCTCTCAACTCTTTCACGCCAACCGTTGGCTCGATACCTCTTGATTTTGTCAAAGTCGGCCCCATCGCAGGATCAGGTTACACCCTATACAATGCAACTATTGTTAACGGAGTCACTCCTGACGATCCCAACAATTTTGCTCATACTTATATACGAACCTACGATCTAATTGCTTCAAATGGCACACATACTGTGGAGAGTGATTTCAACATGATGGATGGGCTCAACGCCTGTCCGGATCCCAATATCTTCTAAGAGATTAGGGGCATTTATTCGTGTAAATACTAAGAACGACTTGTAAATATTATTGTACATAGCAAATTCTCGCAAACAAATAGAGTTTCTGTCACACTGATGTATAAGGTATCTGCTAGTAGAGTCTTAGGCAAAAGTGGAATCGCACAATTGGGTCTACCAGCTAGATAGGTAAGCGCGACTACTAGGCATGCCTACTGTTAAGGCCCAATTCTCTCAGATCTAACCGAGCTACATTTGTATATACTCCCAATATAATTAAGAGGGCTTCCTTCTTTCCGGGACTTGGTAAGTGTCTCCCAACATTCATCATCCCGAAGTAAGTAACAGAAGGACAAGAAAAGCTACACCGCCTTTGTTTAGATTTCCTCCGTCTTTATCTTCTCCTCATCGTTCCTCAAGTAGTAATAATGATGGATGGTACAAGCATTGAGCACGAGATATTAACGGCAGCAGCTGATCGTCTCTGTCAAACGTTTTCAGCAGATATATACCTATATCGCCACAACCGCTATTTACCCAGAGTTCTTTTTTCAGTACTACGTCACTAAATTATTTTGTCAGCTTCCTACAAATGAACTCGCAAGTAGTGATTTGACAGTGAAGTACGCGAACGTTCCCAGAACAGAGAACGTGTCTGTGTCGTTCTACTTGGCTGAACTTTTAATTGGAGTGGCCAATGCTCGTTTCGATCTATTTGTCGTCATCGCTAAATTGAAAAGAAGACATGTCAGCAGCATCCGATTCAACAAATTTGAGTGACGCAAATATGCTTTGAAAGGAACCCGGGGGGACCAATCGCACCCTGGATGGATGTACCCTCCATAAACACCCGCCCATCTACCCCTCACCTTGGGCAGCAATAACGTGCCGTTAATCACATGCCATCAAGGTTGCCAGCTTCAAGCTGTTGAACTGATAAGTGCACCCATTGCAGAGACAGCAAGAGATATATGCCTTCAGGCTCAATATGTCACAAACAACCGCTCTTGCATTAGAGGGCAAGTTTGCTTTTGGCAATGGCGTCTTCTTCGCGGAAGCATCTAACCGCAGTCAACACCGTCGTGCTAGCAAAGAGGAATTGGTCGCACATTTTGCGTCTGGAAGCGACAAAGATCATACCGCACATTGGTTCGAAGCCCAACTCATTCATCATGGGCTCCAGCCTTCCAAGGTGAAGTCTGTAGCACGCATGCGACTTTTTGACGCCGTTCGACAAGGGACTTTGTCCGTGCCTCCACCCATCACAGAATTGGAGAAGAAGCTGAAGAAAGAGTGGACAAAGCGCGAGAGGGAAGATAGGAAGAAAGCAACAAAGGAGCTTGGAGCCGTGGCTGCATCGCAGGCAGGGCCCTCTCGGAAGACCACAACTGGGAAAAGGAAAGCTGATATTACCGTCAACGTAACGATTAACACAAATTCGCCCGAGAGTATTGCTCCTACTACAGCCAAGAGAGCCAAAACATCTGAATCATCAAAAAAGGACTCTGCTCCAGCACCCAAATATGCAACAAAGCAAACTGCTCGCCGTGGCCGCAATTCGCGAGCATCGAGCCGCCAAGAACCCGCCCCACGCACTGCACAAGCTCCCATTCCTCGTGTGAGGCAAACTGCGAGACGCAGTCGTCCATTCACTCCGCGTGGACGTATCCAGACCTCGTACCAAGGCGGTGGATATAGTGATTATGCGGACCCCTTCGATGAGCCACCTCCAGCATATGAGGATAACTACGAAGAGGAAGATAGTCACGAAGATAGACATCGCCCCGTCCAAAGAGCAAGCCTAACACCTCTCGGTCTTCTGAATGGCCGATACCATATCAGTTCCCGTTCTGTTGACGAGGAGTGGCCTCAATACGCGTTAGGACTCACTCTTGTGCTTACTCTAGCTGGCTCTAGCCTATGGGGAAGATTTGACCTGGGCATCATCGAAGGGGTGTTATATTTTGAAGAACGGCCTCGTAAATCTTCGCTGGATGAAGTGCAGTTTTCTTGGCGTGGTCGTGAGGTTGAAGGGCCCATTTCTTATGATGACAGAAGGAACAAGGGCTGGATAAAATTCCTTGGTGGCGGTCGTATCGAAGGATGGATTGAGTATTTGAATATCTACTTTGAAGGTCATCGAAGATCGGGCCAAGGAACCCGAAGCGAGGTTGAAGTGAGGAGCATGCAGAATGAGTGGAATGGATATACGGAAGACGAATATGAGAGAGAGAATGGAGCGCGCTGGGGATAAGTTGACTTGTCACGTATTTAATCTGTGGACAGAGTTTGATATCGATATTCTGATCTATAGACGATCCCCTTTGCCACACGCCAAAACCTTTCGTCAACTTGCTTCCCTCTCCGAACTTCCAACTTCATCATTCGTAGTAGTCATTACTGTCTGCTTGATCTTCTCCATGAGTAGCCTGGGAAGCTCCCTAATTTCATCTGATTGTGTTCCCAAAGCCCTGACACTCGACTGCAAAAATCGATGTTCAAAAGTATCCCATAGTTTCTGATCCGCCGTAGCCAACCGACCAGGCCGAGGATACCATGGGTCATTGCCCCAAAAAGCGTTGCAGGCTTGTTCAATACCGCTTTCATCAAGTGTCAAGTTCCTGCACAAGTCAAAGTCTAGTATCCACATCGTATGCGGACCTAATATGCCAGTATTATGAGGATGCGCATCTTGAGACGATTTCTGGTGGTATGGGCAGCAGATGTTAGGTGGGCTTCGCGGCCGAGCAAGCACAAACTCAACATCATTTCCATCTACTCTTGCAACCCAGTGCATGAAAGCAAGAGCATCTGCCATGGTAACCGCGTATTCACTGGGATCAAGGCCCAGCTGTTCCATCTGGTCCAAGTGCAGTGGAAAATTTCGAAGGCTGAAAGCTCGCAAGCGTTTCCTCGGTTCTGTATCAGTCTCCGAATTACGATATCTCCGGCGGCCCAGATATGGTCGAATAAGGCAATGTTCGTTGGTCGAACTGTTCATGACGATCTCTTCATCTATATCGGGACGGAATTCTTGTACGAGCAGTCTCCGAGTAGAAGCCGGAACTGGTATGATCTTCTCGCTGACAATAGCATTGCATCTTGTGTAACCTTCGGGTAATCTTGGTAGGATAGCATGCCATGTTGCGTTATCCTGCGAATCTAGAAAGCCAAAAGAGTGAGGGATGTCGAATAAATGACAGTGTAGCGAAAAAGCCCTAAGCAGTTTTTGATGCATTTTGTACTCGTGAGAAATCGACCGCCCGGTGCTGCCGTCCTCGCGCTTCATGGCCAGATGGCTGTGTCCGCCGCAATCTGAACAACGAGCCGCCCATACTGTCCCGCAGCGGCCCTGGCCTATTCTTTCTAGCTGGGTCGATTCATGTGCAAGAGATAGCTCTTTGATGTTCGCTTGCGTATCCATGGCGCGCGAATATACTGGATGTAGCTCTTGAACTGATATCAGGTTGCATGAGTAGTCTGGATCTATACGAAGAGGCTGAGAATGACTGCCGCGTAACTATTAGCTGGAGAACGTTGACTCTAGTTGACATTTAGCTAAATCTTGAAGGTAGATGAATAAACATTTTGTTAGCGAAGAGTTGTCTCAGCGACTGGCTAAGTGAACGCACTACTCCTCTAGCTCAGCCACAGGAAAGCCATCCGTCTTCTTTCTAGAAGCACTAATAGTATATCTCGAACAGTATGACTGCAGCGCACATTTCATTCTTACATAGTTTTGCATCTTGTTGTTTTTATATAGGCTGAACATTGTTTTATTGCATGCTCCCATACGGCCAGCAACGAAAGGCAATGGGTGCTATTGTAACGTAACTACGTGTATGTGTATTCAGAGCTCATTCTGTAAATATTTGGCATGTTTCATCATATTACTGCTTCACTATTGCAAATATTCTAACGTTAGATGCAGACTGTCATAGCACTCCAATACTCATCAACTAGCTTAAAATAGGATGATCAATTTGAAGTATGAGTACCATGTTAACTTTTGTACGTGGCAGCCATAGCCTTCTGCGACAAGAAGCCCTCGACGACTAAATCCAACAACTCATTGCATTACTGGAGCTATAAGCGCTCAATATTCTATATAATTTATGATGAGAGCTTGCTGTTGATAAAAGCGAGGGCTTGCTGGCCATACTCCTGGCCGTAGCCTTGGTGAGTGGCAGGGTTGTTTCCATTGCAGCAGTATGGATCTGAGGCATCACAGTACGACTTGATCTTGGATGCGCTGGGGCAATTAAAGCCAGCTGGGCGGGGATCGAACTGGTGAAGAATAATAGTGTTAGAATGCAATGAGCTATAAAAGTTGATTCGACTCGTGGCCGGAGAATACTTACACCTTGCGTAGCACAGGTTCCGACGTTATACGGCAGTCCGTGAATGTTTCGTGGGTCGCCCATAAAGATTGCGGCCTTGATAGCAGAGACAGCCCCCGAAGACAAGGGAACAGCTGTGTTACCGTATCCCTCGGCAGGATCGCCTCCACCGCAAAGTGCGTCGTCAAAGATTTGACCACCCTTTTACGTTCTTTGTCAGTAATTGATGCAATCAACGGCATGAGAGAGGTACAAACCTGCGAGTATCCGACCAAGACCAGCTTGGTGTTTGGGCAAGAGTTGTGGAAGTTGTTCACGGCAGTAACAACGGCGTTGATACCTTGAACAACGGAGTTGGCATAGCTGATGCCACCGCAAGAAGCCTGACCGCCACAAGCTGGGTAGTTGATGGCCTCGGATGTGGTTCCAGGATGAGCCGAAATGACCAGGTTTACAACTGTAGCGGATGAGCCGTATCCCGGCCCTACTGTAGTCTCACGAGCACCAAAGACGTGAATTCCTGGGCATTGACGCTTCTCAACTTTCTCAACATCTACTGGGCTACTTGTAGCAAGAAGAGCCTGGCCCAGAAAAAATATGATGGTGTTTCTGATTGAAGGCATTTTTATCCTTTCAAGGCCTTATTATAGAGATAATGGTACGAGACTGATAATGTGTAAGGTGGTGGCGATTGAAAAGATTAATGATTCTGGGACAAATGGGGGATTATATAGTATCGTGAGTCTAGGCAGAGACATGAAGTATCTGTATTTGATCTTGTTCATATCATTCAATATTTTCTCATCATTGCCAGTTCATTCCATGCCAAAGGCCTAATCTGTTCTAGTTGTCGTTGTATTCCTTTCCTCCAGACGCCCATCTTTATTCGTGCATCTAGAATTAGGCTAAATCAACTCTCCTCACAGCTGTGTGTCCCAATTGGCACTGGGCTTTAAATATCCTTACGTACTCGTTGTCATATGTATACGAGTGGTGATCGTCACTCAGTTTGCAATTATATGCTATAAATATAGAAATATGCGTCAAAGGTTTCTTGTCAATAATCCCTTTGGACCGAGGAGCCGACGACCAAGTCGCATTTTGTCTGAAGCAGTCTCCGCTTTTTGCCGTGCTCATGCACGTACATCTCCTGGGACTGGGCTATTGCTTTTTCTTCGTATTAAAACCGAGGCATGTATCGGCAGACTGCCTAGTCCAGCATTTCACTATGAAATCCTTCTTGCTCGTACTTGTTTCAAACAATTACATTGCCACTATGGATGTCGGTTGATACCCGGCATACTGTCAGAGAGAGCTCTAGTATTGTAGCATACATGTATCTAAGCACAGCAATGAGGTAGGCAAAGGGCGACTTCAAATCCCTCCAGTGTTCGGCATCCAAAACCTTATTGTCTAATGTAGGTCACATTATGCAGGTCTTGCTAAATAAGCCGAAGGCGGGTTGACTGAAAGATTTTAACCCCACCCCCACACTGGGGGCGGATGCTTTCGCCCATAGAAGCAACAAAGGGCCACCACGATGCGACATCTCAGCATGCTTGGCACTGAATTCTAATTGCGCGATTGGCAGGCTAATCTACACCTACTTAACCGGACGCACCCCAGATCTGCAGAGCCATTTCGACCATCCGATGGCCGACTTAAGGTTCGAATGAGGCGGCATTAGTGCGCTGCTGCAAGTGTCTCGAATTGTCGTGGATGCTTCGGCACGAAGCGTGGTGGTTAAGGTTAACCTGTTTTAGTAATGCCATTGAACCGGCATTTGAGACATTTAGGCAATATTCTTGCTTGACTATCGAAGCTAGATGAAGGAGTCCTTCCCTACAAGCCTCTCGCTTTCGAGAGTATGCCACGCATGCTTGGGGCCTGTAGCTGGTGTTGAATATTGGAACAAGAAACATGCCTTATTAATTTCTCTTGCCGTATGGAAAGACTCAAAACAGGCTTCGGGATCGTGGCGGCGAAATGGCTGACTTCAAAAAGTTGATCATCATTTCGTTATTGGAGGATAAGGAATACTGCTTTGAGCTACCATAGATAGGTTTCAATGCTTTCCCATGATAATTAGCGATAATGTGTTTCAGTATTTTTCTACACCGTTCATATGACAAGTCTAGCTGAGAACAAATTCAGGCTCTTATGCTGTAGTGAATTCTGATCGCGATCTGCTTGTAGAAAGAAACGATTGGACATGAGGAGGTGAATTTCCTGTAATGAACTGGAACCGTATTTCTGCTGTCTTGCACGTTGAAGATGCAGATATTTTTCCAGTGGTAGGGGTGCGTCCACGAATAATCTTGATAAAATTCTGAACTCTTAGCCTAGTACCGGAGGGGAGGCGGAGGGGAGGCTGTCATGGGTAAGAGTGCATGCATTGGAAAGATCATTATTCGCATTGTATTGTTATCCAAATTGACAGAATTACCGCTTGGCCGTTACCAAGATACATGTAATTAGATGAACCATATCGGAGATAGAGTGGTCTTCATCTCAGTGCTCTCACACTCGAAACTCATTCGACGGGCTTTGCGCTAGGCTCATAAGGCTTTTATTTTTCTGAAGCTCATCAACAGGACCCATGGCGCAACGGTAGCGCGTCAGATTCCAGCTAGGAATCTCCTGAAGGTTATCCGTTCGAATCGGGTTGGGTTCAATACCCTTCAAATTCTTTTTTTGTTCTAGGTCTTCAGAGATCTATTCGTAGTTCGTACCAATTTCTTTGCGTGGACTTCAAATTTATGATTCATATGTTACCTGAAGTCGTATTGTTTTTTATTCGCCCCATAGTTCTGTTTAAGTTGAATAGGCTCAAAATTATGTAACTATTTACTTGGTTTCGCTCAGCAATTAGACATTGTTCGCCTAACTTAGAGGTTTGCGTCCGCTCAAGGAAGAGGCAAAAGCAGAGACTGCGATTTGCAGATGCATACACAATTTAAAAGACCAAGTACCAAAGCCCCTTAAAACTTATTTCTAGTAAGAAAAAAAAAAAAAGGGGGGG
>JALIRY010000128.1:0-47706 GCA_026401215.1 Trichoderma erinaceum | reverse complement strand
TATACTTACTTTTATTAAAAAATTAAGTATTATTTAAATAATAATATTTTTTTAATTTATTTTTATAATTTTATATAATATAATCTTTTATAAGTTAAATAATATAAAAGTGTATTTAATTCTATTAAATATATAATATATAATATATAGTTAAAGATTATTATTATATCAAGTATTATTATATTACTGCCAATAGTATAACATAAACACTTCTTCCCTTAATGGCTACAACTATTCAGACTTCACCTATCCAGCAGCTGGTGGTATGTATTAGATTTGTTTCTCTTATTTCATAGTTTCTTCCCATAGTACTCATGTCTTCTCCCGACTATTGCACTCCTTGCATTGCCCTCTACCAGCACGATCTAAACTGCCTCTTCTCCCTTAGGATCTATTTGACTCAGTCCTTGACGAGTCTCTGGTCATTGCTATCGCAAACGACTACGATGTATCTACAGCTGCCGGCTATAGTACTGCCTGCACGATCCTGCAGAGTCTCGCGCAAGATGCCAATATAGAAGAATCTAGTGGGTTTGACCCAAGTGCCGTACACCGGCTTCCAGAAGACGAAGATAGAAGGGTAGTAGATATTGAGCGCTCAGCCAGCGCAAGCGGTCTCAATAGCAAACAGGCTAATGGCGAAGGATCGAGCGACGCGGAAAATGCGACATCTTCAGTTTCTTTCTCTGCGGAATTCGTGCTTCCAGACAGTGAATCCTCAAATTCTGGACTGCTGGAAACAGACATTCTGCAGCTCCAGGATTTGTTCCCTGATTTACAAAGTTGGGCTATTAGGCATGCATTACTCGAATCAAACGGCGTCGTTGCAACTGCGTTGGATACCCTCCTTAGTGTACAATATCTACAATCCGCCACTGCTCAAAGGAATTCGCCAGATGCACTTTCCAGCGCTGGTGACACAAAGATCGAGGCTCTTGATTGGAACCTTAGTTTATACGGGTATGACGCAGCAAGAATGACCGATGGCGAGGCCAGTATGAGCAATGCAAAGATGCTGAAAAGTGAGTTGATCCTGGCATCTGCCGCTCAGACCGTAAGTCGCTAAACAGAGTTGTGTTATCATAGCTCCCGCTTCCATCATCTACATATCCAAGCGCTTGAACATGTCTCCAGAAGAAGTTTCTATAATATATGCCGAAAACGGTAACTCTAAAGCGGCTACCATCCTCGGAATCCTGGATCAATTCCTCATACAGCGAGAGGTCGAGCCCCCATCAACTGTAGAGAAAAAAGCCATAGATGATCTCAAACAAAAGTACCGCAATACCCCGGACGAGTACTTGCAAGTTATCGTCCGGATAGCTGGGCCGGAGTCTGCCTATGCTGCGGAACTCGCGGCACAAGTGAACGCATACTTCAGCAAAAGATCGATGAACCAGAAACTCAAACTGAATTACAGGCTAACACCGCTGCCACACGAAGATCTCGAAGGATCAATAGAGACGGTCACTGATACCCGGGCTGAAGGAAGGAGTCCTCGTCGAGCTACCTCGATATCAACTTCTGGCGCCGGAAAGGATTACAACAAGGCTCTGCAAAGATCAAATAATCTACATAGGCAGAAACAAGATGCGATTGCATCTGCTGCAAGCCTCCATCGGCGTGGGGCTTCAAACCCGCTGTATCGACAGGCAGCAGGTTACTATGCGCAACAGGCTCGCGAACACGCAAAGCATGCCCAAGAAGCTACGTCCACTGCGGCAGACATATTAGTTGATCAACAAAGCACCGATAGGACAGTTGATTTGCATGGCGTGTCCGTTCAAGATGGAGTGCGAATTGCTCGTCAACGAGTTTTGAGTTGGTGGAAAGATCTACGTGCTCGAGAAGGGCCAGTGTTAGACAAAAGTCTCACTATTGTTACTGGCTTAGGCCGCCATAATGCAAGTGGAATTTCACCACTTCGACAGGCTGTGGCTGCTGCACTTGCGCGGGATGGGTGGAAGTATACAGTGGAAACGGGGAGGTTTGTTGTTTCAGGTCGAGGAAAATACTGAAATTGAGAGTAGATTTAGGATGTATAGAGTAAAAAAAAAAAATATGAATAATTAAATATTAAAGTACTATTAGATATGTGAAATACTTGTAAAGTTATTAATTAATTTATATAGGTTAGTGCTATGCTTATGACATGCAAATAAAAGTAATGGTTATCAAGATTATACAATGTATATATGTATAAATACATGAATAATGACGTTATGAAAATCTTGGTATTATTGCGTTAGCAGATTTCCATTTAGCACGCTACTAAACTTATTGCCATTAGCACAATTTTGCTTGCCTCAGAACCGTCCTAACGTCTACATCCGCCGACGATTGCGCATCTGGATCATCTCATTTTCTTCAATTGCTCCAATACACTCCAATAGTAACTTTCTTTTCCTTCACATTTCGAAATGTCTCGCGGCGGCACTACCTTATATGTCACAGGCTTTAGCCACGGCACCCGCGCCCGCGATCTCGCCTACGAATTCGAACGGTACGTCAACCACGCCACGCTCACGCTCACGCTTTCGCTCTCGTCCTCGCCCTCGCCCTCGCCCGCGTCCTGTCTTGTACCGCCCCGAGGAACTCCTTTCGGTCGACAGATTTGATACACCATCGATGTCGATATCGATGCCCTCGCAACCCTCTCCCCCCCGTTGACGCCTGAACCTACCTCTCCCTTTTCCTGCCGTGTCGGTCGATGCGTTTCATTTATCGCCCGAAGTTGTTCTGTGCGAACCGATAGTTAGATTGCACCTCCTTTCGTGTGCATACAGTCAATGAAAATGCCCGAGAAACGGCTGCCCCGTCGACTGCGCCCTCCGTGTTTGCATTTTGATGGCATGGCTAATGAAGAGTGTCAAATAGATATGGGCGCCTGGTCCGCTGTGACATTCCTGCGCCGCGATCTACCTCCAGCCGACTGTGGGTAGCTTGATGCTCTCGAAAAGTAATTGCTTGCTAACGGCTTTTAATAAGGTTTGCTTTCGTGGAATATGAAGACAGGCGCGATGCCGATGATGCATACCATGAAATGCACAACAAACGTATTGGCCGAGATGATCTATTGAAGATCGAGGTGCGTGCGCATTGATATAATCGTTTGCCAATACTAACGTGCTCCTAGTGGGCTAGAACACCTCCTTCAGCCTCATGGCGCTTCGAATCCGGGCGTGATCGTGACCGTCGTGGACCCCGATCTCCTCGCCGTGGTCGATCACCATCCCCCCGTCGCAGCACTCGCGACTATTCTCCGCGCAAAGACGAACGTCGGGATCGCGACAGAGACTATGATCGCGATAGTCGAAGGGACCGGGATCGCTCTAGAAGCCCTGAACACCGGTAGGTCATTCGAACTATCACTTCCAGTTCCGAAGTTGACATTCTTATTTGTGTAGCGACCGAGACCGCGATACTAAAGATGAGCGCGACGATCGCGATCGAAAGGAAAACGGAACTAACGTTGACGAAAGAAAAGGTAGCGCGACATTTCCCATATCTGTCTAATCTCAATTGTGAACACAATACTGACATTTCCCAGCTGAGAGTCCTCTTCCCGCTCATGACGATCTTGATGTTGCTGAGTAGTAGAAGCCACCAATGTCGAAGTGTAATTACGGTAGTAGACCGGTTGCCTGGTATCTTAACCGTACTACTCTCTTTTCTGTCTACATTTTCCTCTCATTTGTACAATGCTCGGTTCTCCAGGAATTTTCTACATTCAAGCACATGAAAGAAAATTTCGGTGAGATGCGAGATACTTGGTAACAAAGACCAAATCTTGTGCTGGTTATAATGGTGTTCGAAAACGCGCTTTTAACGGTTTGCGATACTGAAGTATTGTAACTAATACCTATCTAGTAATAAAAGAGTTATTTTTTTTTTCTCAAGCATGCCACTAGAATAACTGAACTGACTTGCCTATGCTCAATAGCACGTAAGTAGTATAGTCTAACAATTACCTTGGTCAAAACAATACCTTCTTCGGCGGATAAATTAGGAAATAGTCTATAGCTTGAGTACAGGGGTGCCATCTTTCCGCTAACATTACGTGTATGCCTAGCAGGCAACTACGTAATTTAGCTATTATAGCTAGGCTGCCTTGGTTAGAGGGGAACGTGGCTGTGTGGGGTTGCTGGCGTCAATTGTCTGACCCCCCTCACTACTTGCTGGCTAACCATTACTCCGAGCAGATTACGCAGCTCCTTTGTTCTGAACATTGACTCGCCATTGACTCGAAGAAAGACCATCGAGGTTTCCAGTATGAATGTCCTTAAGCTCCAGAGGTACGTTAAATGCTGATCAGCTATGGCCTCACTCGGCTTTGATCTAATGCGCTTGATAGGAAGTTTCCTCAGTTTCCTCAGAATGAGATCTTCCAGCTTTCCGATGCCTTTCAGCGGCTAGACGTAGAAGACCGGGGATATCTCGATGAAGCAACGGCCATTAAGGCCACCCAGCAAAGCGAGAATCAGCCGTATGATGTTGTCAGACAAGCTCTGAAGGAAGTAGACCTCGACTCTTCACGGCGAGTAGAGCTCGAAGACTATGTCGGAGTCAGTCAATCCGCTTCTTGCTTCGCAACTCCTCTAACACTTGCCAGCTTATTGCTAAATTGCGCGCCGGATCAACCGCGCAAAAAAGCCTCTCTACTGGTCCTGGGCCAGCATCTTCTGGATCTGGCGCCACCCAGGGCCATGCCTCGAAGGGCAGCGTAAGCGGCAAAATCCAAGTCCAGGGATCAAATGCGAACACTACGCATACTATCAACGAAGATGAAAGAACAGAGTTTACACGCCACATCAACGCGGTTTTGGCTGGTGATCCGGATATTGGTAGCCGACTTCCGTTCCCTACCGACACGTTCGAGATGTTCGATGAATGTAAGGATGGATTGGTTCTTGCGAAACTCATTAACGACAGCGTTCCGGATACTATCGATGAGCGAGTAATGAATATGCCCGGCCGGAAAACTAAAACTTTGAATGCTTTTCAAATGAGCGAGAACAACAATATCGTCATTGAGTCATGCAAGGGTATTGGGTGCTCTGTTGTCAACATCGGAGCAGGAGATATCATTGAAGTTCGCGAGCACCTTATTCTTGGTCTCATTTGGCAAATTATTCGACGCGGCTTGCTAGGAAAAATTGATATTAAGCTACATCCCGAACTCTACCGACTCCTGGAAGAGGATGAGACTCTAGAGCAGTTCTTGAGACTGCCTCCCGAGCAGATTCTACTTCGTTGGTTCAACTACCACCTAAAAGCCGCCAACTGGCCCAGAAGGTATGTGCTCAATTGTTTTTCTATGGGACCGTCGCTAACTCTTTGTCCTCGCCTAGAGTGACAAACTTCTCGAGCGATGTAAAGGACAGTGAAAACTACACCGTCCTCCTCGCGCAAATTGGAGGAGAGTATGGCTGCACACGAGCTGCTTTGCAAACCAGAGATCTAACGCAGAGAGCTGAAGAGGTGTTGCAAGAAGCTGATAAGCTTGGATGCCGCAAATTTTTGACTCCATCATCATTGGTAGCGGGCAACCCGAAACTGAACTTGGCATTCGTTGCTAACCTCTTCAACACCCACCCTGCACTCGACCCTATTACTGAAGAGGAGAAGTTGCAGGTCGAAGATTTCGACGCAGAGGGAGAACGCGAGGCAAGAGTCTTCACTCTGTGGCTAAACAGCTTGGACGTACAGCCAGCTGTAGTCTCGTTTTTCGATGATTTGAGAGACGGCTCGGTTCTTCTACAGGCATACGACAAGGTCATCAAAGGATCTGTTAACTGGCGCCACGTTAACAAAGCTCCCGCTCATGGGGGTGAAATGCTGAGATTCAAAGCTGTCGAAAATACCAACTATGCTATAGAGTTGGGCAAGCAGAATGGATTTTCACTTGTAGGCATTCAAGGAGCAGATATTACGGATGGCCAAAGAACGTTGACACTTGGACTTGTGTGGCAACTCATGCGAAAAGACATTACGCTGACACTATCCTCTCTGGCACAAAATCTCGGCAAAAGAGAGATAACTGACGCCGAAATGGTCAGATGGGCCAACGATATGTCAAAGAAGGGCGGTCGGAACTCATCTATTCGGTCGTTCAAGGATCCTGCGATTGGCTCTGGTGTTTTCCTTCTGGATGTCCTCAACGGCATGAAGAGCAGCTACGTGGACTATGACCTTGTGACTCCCGGTCAAACGGAAGAAGATGCATATATGAATGCGAAGTTGAGCATTAGTATTGCTCGTAAGCTTGGCGCGACCATATGGCTTGTCCCCGAGGATATTTGCCAGGTCCGAAGTCGCCTGGTGACGACGTTCATTGGTAAGTTCAATAACATCAAAGGCTGTGCGCAGCCTTTAATCTCTATGTTCAATTTGCTAACATAAGGTGATAGGATCTCTAATGGCAACTCACGGTAAAGCGTAAATTATCTCTCAGGTTCCATTTCAATTCATCAATCTCAAATGGCACTAATTACCACTAAATATTAATTAAATCATATAAATACGTTAATAAAAAAAAGATTCTAAGATGACAGCTTCACATCTGTAATTGAGTTGAGGAGCCTATATTGTCAAATCAAATTAGTATTTTGTTTCTCTTTTGGCCGTAATGTTAATAATACAATGAGCCTACTTACTGCAAGTTACGGTCTCTCATCTCTCGGTCAAGAGAATCAACTTGTTTGGCAGTCAATCTAACTTTGCTGAGCTACTTCAAACGGTTAGCCAAATCGAAATATCAGCCCGCCCATGAAAAATTGTTGCAGGATTGGCGGCAGTTTTTAGGGGCTCTCGTACCAAAGCTAGTGCCGTTGAAGAGTGATCAATTTCTTCACCGTCTGCTGCATTGTCTGCCGCATCTAGACTACCAGTCCCGCCGCTGGTGGACTTAAATAGAGCGGCCTGAGCCTGATGCATTGTTAGTCAGGGAGCGTCTTCAGGTATACAGAAAGCGTAAGAACTTACCTCTGCCTCCGCTAACTCAGCATCCTTGATTTTTAGCTGACCTTGCAGCTGATCATTTTTGAGGTCTGCTTCAGCGAGCTTCTTCATGAGCTGCTCAACATTCATCTCTGATTCCTTCACCTTCTTGTTGGCTTCTTCCACTATTGTTGTCATGCTATCATTCAAGTCGCTATAATCTGCGTGGGCCGTCTTCTCCTTCATTTCTGAAGTAATCCGCAGCTCTTCCAAGTCTTTGGACGTCAGAATTAAGCTTTCTCGGGTAGCGGTATATTTTTCTTCCATGTCAGCAAGGTTATCTTTGGTAGACTTCAGCTCAGCTTTAGTAACAGCCAAGGCCTCCTGGAACGTCTTGGTAGTTGCAACCAGTTCAGCCTTCAGGGTGTTGATAGCTGTCGTATCAGGTTTGGCGGTCTGAATGGCGTCTAGCTCAGCAAGTGCGGTCATTCGCTCTACTTTTTCTAGAGCAAGCTGCTGGCCGACGTCATCTGCTTCTGCTTGGACCATAACTAGCTGCTCCTGTGCCGCTTTCAGTGAAGCTTGAAGAGTGGCATTGTTAGAAGTCTGAAGTGATAGTTGCTCCTCTGCTGCTTTCAACGAGGCTTGGAGAGTCGCGTTGGCGGAAGCCTGAAGTAAAAGTTGCTCTTCCGCGGTTTTCAATGAGGCTTGAAGGTTTGCGTTGGTGGAAGCCTGAAGTGAAAGTTGCTCTTCCGTGGTTTTCAATGAGGCTTGGAGCGTTGCATTTGTGGAAGTCTGATGTGACAATTGCTCCTCCAGGCTCGCAGTCTGAGCTTTAACTTCATCCAGAGTAGCCCTGGAGCTCGCGTTTTGAGCCTTGGCTTCTTCTAGGGTAGCCTCGAAGCTCGCCTTCTGAGCCTTGGCTTCGCTTAAGCTGGTCTCCATTTGCGCATAAGCGACTGTTAGCTCTTCTAGTTTTTGGGTTACTTGGAATCCTTCTTCTTTCAATGCAGCCATAGCGTCTGCATGAGCAGTGGTGAGTTTCTCGATTTCAGCAGCGTGTAGGCTAAGCAGTTCCTGCTTTGAGACTTCATACTCCTCCGCACTTGAGGATTTCGCATTTTCAAGCTGTGCTGCCACCTCTTCAAGCTTCGTATGTAGCGCAGCCAATTCTTCTGCATGTTGTCTGGATGTCGCTGTTAAAGTAGATTGGTGCGCAGCAAGCAGCTCTTGCTTTTCTTCTTCGTGCAGTTTCTTAAGGTCATCCAGCACCTTCTCGTGAAGCCCACTTTGTTCTACCGATGTAGCTTCTCCATCTGCAAGTGCGAGCCGCAGTTGTTCGTCGTATCGAGCCTTAATAGACTCAAGTTCTTTAGCGTGTACATCCAAAGTTTCCAAAGCTTGATTCTTGGCAGCTGCCAACTCTTCGTCATGACGACGTCTCAAACTAGCCAGCTGCTCTTCATATTCTTTTTCTTTGGACTCGACTGAGTTGAGTGCTGATAGCCGGCGCTCTTCCGACTCTGCCAGAGCACTTGTATGCTTCTCTGATTCTTCGGTCAAGGAGGCTTGCAGATCGTTATGCAGCTTTTCCAGCTCTTCGAACTTGCGTTTGAAGAAAGCATCGCCGCGAAGGCTTTCAATTTCATTCTCATAATCTTGAGAAATTTGCTTCAAACGCTCATCATGCATTGTTTTTAAGCTGGAAATTTCCTCATCCCTGCCAGTCAGCGTAGCTTTCATGTCGCTAATTGTGTTTTGCAGCTCAGTTTCAACTTTGCGGGCAGATTCTAATTCCGTCTCTCGGTTAGCTAGTTCGCTCTGAATCTCCGCTACCAAAGACTTTTCATCATCGTTACTGGCTTCAGCACTCTTCGCGGCCGTCTCAGATATGGCGAGCCTGGATTTAACATCTGCAATCTCATTTTCGAGATCGGATAGTTTGCTGGTCAACGCATCGCGCTCGGATGTAATGGCGTTAATAGTCGATTCCAAGTCGGCTTTTGAAGCAGTCAGCTCATCCACCTGGTTCTGAAGTTTTTGAATGTCTGCTTCGAATGCCAATCTCAAGTCTGCATCTGTTTTGTCTGAGTCTGCTTTATCAGAAATGGAGGCTTGCAGCTTCTCAACTTGAGCAGCATAATCTTGTCTGGTCTGCTCGAGTTGAGTCTCGGTTGCTTTGATTTTCTCCTCGTTCTCAATCTTAAGATCTTCAAGCTCTTTTTTCAGTGCCTCCAGAGCTTCTCCACCTTCGTCTTTGATGCGGACAGCCTCGACGAGCTCGTCATCTACAGTACGAAGTTTCTCAACTTTCTCTTGTAATTGAGCTTCTAGGTCACGTATGGCGGCATCGTAATCCGTTTTCGGGTCATCTGGCGTGGCCTTGGGCTCGCTTGGAGATTCGCCCTCATCTGATTGCGGGCCGCTGGCCTCTAGCTGCTGGCGAAGTTCAGTTACAGTGCTTTCGAAGGTGCCCAATTCCACCTTGAGAGTTTCGATTTCTTTATCTCTCTCGGCCAGCTTGAACGTGAGCTCGTCAAGAATTTTAGGGCTGTCTGGATGCGCCTCAGATCGAACAGATGTTCTTGTTGATGGACGTGAAGCTCCAGTCACTATACCTGGTGCAGGTGTTCTTTTCCTCGCATCCGCAGCGGCATTCGACGAAACAGTACCTCGAGTCAATCCTGCTCGAATCGCTGCTACTGATTCGGATGCTCCCGTTCTAGTGCGCGAAACAGCTGGTTTGGGGCTTGCAGCACCAACACCCACAGTAGATCGACGGCTCGCTACAGTGCTGCCAGTGGCCCCGGTTTTTTTCTCTCCTGTGGCCCCCGCTGAGTTTGAGACTACTGTGCTCTCTCTTCGCGACGCAGACTTGGGTTTCTGGTCATCTTCGCTTGCACCGACACTGGGGGCACTTCGATGACCTATCGTCGACGTGGAGGCGGTAGATCGGTGTGCCGAAGTGGACGAGCGAGTCGGCTGTTTGTTCAGAGTAGCCGCAGATCGCGCCGAGGCAGTTGTCCGAGCCACAGTCGAAGTGGCGGTTGCGCTGGCATAGCGGGGAGTGGCTCTTGCTGCTGGCGCAGAGGTAGAGCCAGCTTTATCGCTAGCGGGCGGTTCAGACCCCTCAGCAGCTCGGTCTTTAGCTGGAGCACTGTTCTTATCGCTAGGCTGGGCAACAACAGTTGACATCTCGCTCTCTGGCATTGTGAGACGGTTCAATGTGCGTTACGACGTGCTGGCGGTACTGTAGGCCTTGTCAATACCGCTCTGTCGAGACACGGCGAGCTGGAGCAGACATACCTCGTAAAAAATGCGATCTTCGTTAGTCAATAGATTCTCTATATGGTCATTATATGTAGTCGTGGGTCGCGTAATGCGTGATTTGAAAAGAGGGAAAAAAAATCGTCCCCGGTATGAAAGGACTACAAGAGCTTAGCGAACTTGAAGTCTTAAGTCTGGGAGGAGAAGAAAAATGAAAGAAGAAAAGAATGTTCTGCCGGCGGTCTATAAGATATCAGCTTGGGAGCAGAGCAGTAAAAGGGGCATGAACTACGGAGTAGCCCCACCGTCTCCCCCGCCGACCCCTCCAGGGTAAACTGCACTTACACCGATTTTATGCTGCAGAGCAGTGCATGGCGTGGAGTGTTTGAGCACCGAGTTAGTACTGAGGCTTTATCGTGTTACACGGGAAGTATGAGAAACAAATACAAAAAGGCTTGAAAAAGGGCGAGGAAAAGAGGAGAGGAGGGGCGGCTATTAGTTGTGCGTGCCTGATTCCCCTGCTTCCCTTTTTCAGATTTAACACACGGCCGAGGGCCTGCGCACATGTATGTAGTATACCGCTGTAGAAGCAGCTGACCCCATAGTGTGAGTAGCTATTAAATATACACAGAATAAGCAGCTGCCTTGCATATACATCTTGATGCTCAAGCAAATCATGGCTTGTTATCAGCCATCTAGATACTGCTAGTGCACCCAAACTACCAAGCGGCTGAGGTATTACTACTACCCACCTAGGTAGTCGTTTCCAGCGGGATGCATATTGTACCCATGTGCTTATCGTAAGCGCCTCCAAATTAGTCATAGCTCCACCGCCGAACTAAGCGTAGCTGGCAGTAGGCATGAGTGACGCTGCAAGCAAACTCGGATCCAATACACACTTCCTACCAACCTGTCCACGGCGCTTAGTCTTGGCTCAACTCCCACGGCGACATCCTGAGTGGACGGACGTGATCAACCGTCGCTGATTCTCTGGCTCTTCTCGCCGGTTCCCAAGGCTGCCCGGCCTGCCCCTGTTTCCACACTCAGATGCGGGAGTGACAGCGTGCATCGCCAACAAGCGGCGCAAGAAGCGACGTGCGCCTGCTTGCTCTGCTGGATCCAAGAACCTCAACTGCCTCAAACACCAACGCTCAACCGTCTCTATCGCTCCTGCCTAGCTCGTGCTTGCCCTCCTGATGGCGTAGTTCGGGCATGGCAGAACAAACACCGGCAACCGACCACGAAGTGCGACTTCCCGCGTCCTCTCCAACGCCCACTGCCTCGACTGCAGCGTCCGCCACTGCAAGGCCTGTACCGGCCACCGTTCAAAGCCAAAGGTATGAAGCTCTGAAGGCTGCCATAAGCTTTCGTCTACGGCGCACCGACAACCTCAACACCTCAATACCTTGCCCTGGCCATCCTCTCACACACTCCATCTGCGACAGCCTTGCTAGTTCAACTCCCACTTGCCCTCTGGCGCCCTTCTACGTGTCCATCCGCACACCAGTAGTGCTGCGGCTGATGAGGCACTTCCCATACATGTAGAGCGGTGCTATATATCCCAACCCGCTGCCAGCCCTCTCAGCATAGACATCATTCTGTGTGCCTCATTCACCCGAATCCGAGGTCCGGCACTACCTTTTACTTCATCCATGACAAGCACCCTTTCTGCATAGCATATACACACACGCACAAGCCCTGGCACTGCCGCCGTCGAACGCCCGACAACACCAACTCAGCTGCTTTATCCACAGCCATCACGAACTGCCACAGCAGGGATTTCTACTCTTCTCCCCGCTTTCCTCTCCCACATTTTCCTTGTACCCCAGGCACGAGCAAGCAAGCAGTCTCTTGGCCAGTTTCTCATGTCTCCCAGAATAACCAGGTCCTCTGCCCGCCAAGCAGCGAGCCAGGCGGCTCGAGCTTCTGCTGCACCATCCGTTTCCACCAACACGCTGCCAGAGACCTCGCCTTCTACTGCTCCATCGCTGTCGTCATCCCGGAAGCGAAAAGTTTCGAGCGCTGAGAAAAGCCCCGCGACTGGATCACAATCTAGCTCTTCGGTTCGACGGTCCAAGAGACAGAAGATTCCCGAAGCTACTGTTTCGTCATTGGAAACTGCAAGTTCTCTACCTCACCCAACCTCGCCGCGGAAAGGGAAAGTCTTAGTGGATATGGACAGCACCGAGTTAGTTGCAAAGACCGTCTTTGTTGGAAATGGTGTTAATGTTCAACATAGATTACCTGATATCCCCGTCGCTATGGACACATCACCTAGTTCTAATGTTGCCAGTCGAAGATCGGCTCGGACCAAAAGGAATTCTACACAGTCCCAAGGTCAGTCCTTGGTTCATCTGATAGACGTCGTCTTCATGGGATGTAATTACTAACCGTCATATGCAGCCACTACCTCCACAATGCCGCTTGATCAGGACCCTCAACATTTCACAGGCAATAGCTCTGACCAAGATACTACCATGGGTGGCATGGGCGAACTTAGAGTTCAAGCCTCTTCGTCCTCACCCCAAAAGGGAGATACACTCGTAAGAAACAGCACAGGTGACAATTCGAGAGATGACGACTTGACCAGAGGCGGCGGCGCAAATCGCGTTGAACATACTCCGTACAATGACGGAAATGAGGATGAAGACGACGAGGACGAGGACGAAGACGACGAAGACGACGAGAACGATGATGATCCCTTTGGAGCATACGGCGGCTCAGGAGATCATGACTCTGGACTTTCCAGTACTTTGCGAGCACTCACTGGCATCATGACTGGGCTATCAAGTCGGTTAAGAGAGCTTCTCGGCGGCCTGCGGAGTGATGATTCGTCTGTCCAAGTGATTGCTTTACAAGAGCTGTCCGAAATTTTCCTGGTGTCTAATGAAGATAACTTGTCGGGCCATTTTTCACCTGATGCCTTTGTCAAGGAACTTGTTCAACTCATGGGCAAGGAAGAGAGCCCCGAGATCATGCTCCTAGCCTGCCGTTGTCTTGCGAATCTAATGGAGGCCCTGCCTGCTAGCATTGCTAATGTTGTGTATGGAAATGCCGTCCCTGTTCTCTGTCAGAAGCTACTCGAGATTTCGTTCATCGACTTGGCAGAACAGGCTCTCAGTACGCTTGAGAAGATATCCACAGAGTACCCGTCTAGCATTGTCCGAGAAGGGGGGCTCACGGCATGTCTATCATATCTCGACTTCTTTGCAACCAGCACTCAGCGAACAGCGGTGACTACAGCAGCCAATTGCTGTCGGAATATTCCCGATGACTCATTCCCTGTAGTCAAGGATGTCATGCCAACCCTGCTCAATGTCCTCAACAGCAATGACCAACGAGTTGTGGAGCAGGCTTCCTTGTGTGTCTCAGGGATCGTCGAAAGCTTCAAGTATCACCCATCGAAGCTCGAAGAGTTAATCAGTGTTGATCTGCTGCGCGCGATATTGCGTCTCCTTGTCCCAGGGACTACGAATCTCATTGGCCCTAACATCCATACTCAGTTTCTCCGCGTATTAGCATTTACTGCCAGGGCAAGCGCCAGACTCTCCTCTGAGCTCTTCAAGTTAAATGTTGTCGAGACACTCTATCAAATCTTGACAGGAGTTTCCCCCCCTACGGGCACTGAGGATGTAGCATCTAAGCTAGACAGTGTCATCATTATGCAGGCGCTTATCCACCGGCCCCGCGAGCAAATTGTGGAAGCCCTCAATGTTATCTGTGAGCTGCTTCCAGACTTACCTCGTAATGCAGGAATTGCCGTGGGAGACTTCATGGAGCTGCATGATGCGATTGAGCCGATTGCACCGTCATCATTGGGCAATAGATGCGAACCGGGCCCCAACGACCGCCGGCTTGAACTCTTGGAAGACTGCAAAGATCAAGTTCGCCGTTTCGTGCTCATCATTTTCCCAACATTAACAGATGCTTTCTCCAGCACAATCAACCTAAGTGTACGCCAGAAAGTATTGACTGCTCAGATAAAGATGCTCTCCAATTTGGACCAAAATCTTCTGGCTGAGGCACTAGCACCAGTGCCTTATGCATCCTTTCTAGCTTCTATTCTATCACAGCAAGATCACCCTTCCCTAGTTATTCTAGGCCTCCAAGCAACGGAATTGCTCCTTACCCGCCTTGGCAGCGTTTACCGATACCAACTTTATCGCGAAGGCGTGATTCTTGAGATCCAGAAACTTGCTGTCGACGACAGCCAGCCTGGCACCAAGGAAGATCCCAAGTTGAAGAACACGTCCCGACGACCCAGTCTACCCGATGCTGGCGATAGTAGCACGCCGTCATCAGACCATGAGTCGGAAGACAATGATAACGAAGACGAAGAAGCAGAGGACGAGGGCGAAGGTGCTGCTCATGAACACCACTCTTCTGGCGGTGACGAAGAAGACGTTGATAATGAGCTTAATGCTAGTGATGTATCGCCTGCTAGTTCTCGCGGATCTTCGATGTCGCTGGATGCCACGTCTCTTCCCTATGTTTCCAATATCCAACTAATGAAGTCCCGTATTATCACCATTGCAAAGAAATTTCTAGAAGTCCACGAAAAAGACGGCCACGGTCAGGTCATGCGAACACAAACTACGCAGATACTGCAAACTTTATCCCAGCTAGCAGAGGAACTCGAAACCTTTTACTTAACCCGTACGTCAAAACATTCATCTACGGAAACTGGACGGACACTTTTCTCCAAACTCTCAAGCTACTTTGATACCGACATCCTGGAAAGCATTACCAGTGCAGAACTTCTAGCGTCTGGTATAGTGAGAGTGCTTCTTGCAATTTTTAGCAATCCTGACGAATCACTGGCACACGCTGCCCAAGCAAGCTTTTTAGAAGTGTTCATGAATCCGGCCGTGAAGCCCAAGCCCGGAACTGGCGTTACGGAATCACAAGCAACACCATTCGGCGTATTAATTCATAAATTACAAGATTTGCTCAGTAGGTCAGAGCATTTTGAAGTCATTACTGTTCATCAAAACAGCTTTGATGGGAATCGCAGCAGCCCCGCATCAATGTTGGGTAAGCAGATCAAACTCAGGCTGGTTGCAGATGATGAGCTATCGATCCCCCGTTCTTACCGAAACATTATGGTTTCCATTCACGCAATCGCCACCTTCAAGTCCCTTGATGATTATCTTCGTCCACGAATTAGTCTGGCAGAG
Source organism: Trichoderma erinaceum (assembly GCA_026401215.1). Taxonomy (NCBI): domain Eukaryota; kingdom Fungi; phylum Ascomycota; class Sordariomycetes; order Hypocreales; family Hypocreaceae; genus Trichoderma; species Trichoderma erinaceum. The sequence continues at coordinate 32,323 of JALIRY010000128.1, read as the reverse complement.
CGGCCAAGGATCTCCCGAAGGGATGGACTCTCTAGAGCCCTTGCGGCTATAGCTAACTCTAGTATATCGCAAAATTTTGCTGCAGGCGCTAGTTTAACTGGGCAACCTCCCAGTCTAACTGGATCTACCACGCAGCCTCCTTTGCCTTTAATGTCAGGATCCTCGGGCTCCCGGCTTTCCGGCGGAACCAACAGCAAGCTATCATCTCATCAGGGAGAGACAGCCAACTCGCAGCCTGCCGGGTCATCTAGCGATAAGGGGTCACTACGTCGCTCTTCGCGGCTCTTTCGGTCATCCGCAGAAATACCAAATCCTTCGACTCGTCCTCCTGATGAAGACAAGGCTCCACAGCCAACTTTGGAGTGTGCAGATGAGAAACAGCTCACTGACGATGACGACGACGACGAAGCTGGCGACAGTACTGCTCTTGACGCGATTGTTGGCGAGCTTGATGAAGATATGGAAGGAGGAGCAGATCCGGATCCATCGGCCGTAAATCTCGAAGTTGCCTCTGGAAATATCATCACTCGAAAAGAGGACGGCACGAGAGTCCCGACACCGACTGGATCAAGATTCAAGGACTATGGCTCGTATAAGCACAGCAGCCCGGCGGCATCTCATTCTTCATCGCGACAACCCTCATACTCCTCCATACTCCAGTCTGCCCCTCAAGATTGGTATATTGAGTTTACGCTGGATGATAAAGTTATCCCAAATGAGACGACCATATATCGTGCTGTTCATATGTCGACATCCTCGTCAGGTGACCATAACAATAAAAATATTTGGTCATCCACGCACCCCATCAAGTTTCGAAGAGTCTCTGGACAGCCTCCAGCAGAGTCTAGACCGACCAACATCAATATTGAAACTGATGGAGAAGTGGAGAATGGGATTTCGGCATCACTAGCGAAGCATCCAGTAACTGCTTCTATCCTGCAGCTTCTCAACATCCTTCACGACCTCAATGCTAATATCGAAGATGTTTTAATTGAAAACAGGAATACCATGGTTGGCCTCCGGGTTGAGCAATTGTCTCAGTTCGTAAATACAAAGCTTACGGCCAAGCTTAATCGCCAATTAGAGGAGCCATTAATCGTTGCGAGCAGCTGCTTGCCGAGCTGGTCTGAAGATTTAGCACGCCTCTACCCTTTTCTGTTCCCCTTCGAGACTCGGCATCTCTTTCTCCAGTCAACATCATTCGGATATGCTCGGTCAATGGCTCGCTGGCAGAATGCACAGTCGACGGATGATAGTCGACGAGATCGCTCCAATGAACGGCCGTTCTTAGGCCGACTCCAGAGGCAGAAAGTCCGCATTTCCCGACTCAAGATCCTCGAGTCAGCGTTGAAAGTGATGGAGCTATACGGCGCCTCCCAAAGTATATTGGAAGTCGAATATTTTGAAGAAGTTGGCACTGGCTTAGGCCCGACGCTCGAATTCTACTCTACCGTATCGAAAGAGTTTTCCAAAAAGAAGCTCAAGCTTTGGAGGGAAGTCGACTCTGCCGGGTCAGATGAGTTTGTAACGGGCCAGACGGGGCTATTTCCCCGGCCTCTCAGCCCCGAAGAGGCAACAACGCCAAATGGAGAGCGCATTCTTCATCTATTCAAGGCGCTCGGCAAGTTTGTGGCCCGATCAATGATTGATTCTCGTATAATTGATATCCACTTCAATCCGATATTTTTCAGAATCGGAGATGCCTCCTTGACTGGTGTCAAGCCCTCATTGGGAGCGGTAAAGATTGTTGACCCAGGTCTTGCTCGGTCTCTCAAAACAATCAAGAAGTTTGTGCTGGCTAAGAAAGAAATTGATGAAAACCCAAAGCTCACACCAGCACAAAAAGTGGCTGATACAGAGGCAGTCATGATCGACAATGCGAGGTTAGAGGATTTCTGTCTTGATTTCACATTGCCTGGCTATCCTGAAATTGAACTTGAGGAGCATGGTTCTTTGAAGCGAGTTACTATGGAGAACGTTGATACCTACCTGGAAAAAGTCATTGATATGACTCTGGGGACTGGTGTTAAACGCCAAATTGATGCTTTTCGTACTGGCTTCTCGCAGGTGTTCCCATATACTGCTTTGAGAGCTTTCACCCCAGACGAATTAGTATCGCTGTTTGGACAGGTAGAAGAAGACTGGAGCCTTGAGAGTGAGTACCCATAAATGTTAGACATTGCTGAGAGGAGAATAACTGACACGAGATATTTAGCTCTTATGGATTCTATCAAGGCGGACCATGGCTTCAATATGGACAGCCGAAGCGTGAAGAACCTATTGCAGGCAATGAGCGAGCTGGACCTCAAACAGCGACGAGATTTCCTACAATTCACCACTGGCAGTCCAAAACTTCCTATTGGCGGTAAGTATTCTGCATCCCAGTTTGGATCCTTGAACAGGAAGCTGACAGTGTACCAGGTTTTAAAAGTTTAACCCCGATGTTTACAGTTGTTTGTAAACCAAGCGAGCCTCCATACACCTCTGACGCCTATCTACCAAGTGTCATGACGTGCGTGAATTATCTGAAACTTCCAGACTATACGACGATGGACATCCTGAAGAAACAGCTGTATACTGCAATCAGGGAAGGACAGGGAGCTTTCCATTTGTCATGAGTGGCTGAAATCAGGGCACTTACATCAGTGGTAGGAATTAGGGCAATTACATCAGTGGCAGTATGGCATGCGACCTGAATAAAAAAAAGCTAGATGAAAGATTCCGTTAATCTTAAATAGTATATATTTCGATGGGGAATGATAGATTTAGCACACTACTTGGGTGAATATATTTTACACAGAAGATGGATTTACGCTTGGGTGAATATATTTTACCTAAAAGATGAATTTACGCTGCGGCACGGTTATCTTTGAACATAAAGGCCAAGTAAACCGTCCAATTGGCATTTTCAGCGTGTGATATTCCTTCATATGATGAGACGTGGAAGCATTGAGGACAATTGAGCTCACTGCTGTATGAATGCTACAGCTCTTATTGATTACATTTAGGAACCTTCGCAGCCTCTTCGCAGCCTCTATGAGAACCTAGAACTAGCTATGCCGCTACGAAGTCTGCGTTAGCTTTTGTGCTAGACTGTATAAATCAATCATAGTTGCTTCTATGGAAAGGCTTTCAAGATGCTACTGTTAGGAAGGGGACATCTATCTATCGGAAAGTTTGTCATTCTAACAGAGATAATAAAATAACCCAAGTCTACCTTTTTGGTTACTATTTTCTTTTTTAACGCTCCAATGGTATTACAGTTTATCGCTAATTAAACTATCAGAGAGCATTTGACTCTTTGTCAAAAGTGGAGATGAGCCAAATACAGCATTGGCTGGGAAAGTAGCTGGGGGACTCCCATGATCTTGTAAGATTAAGCTGCTTGGCTCGCCAGCAGCATTATAATCACGGATGTAACTAGTATTAGTTTCGGCTGACTGTAGAGTGGTAGCTGAACTAGCCGGGTCTTTATGGCTGGATGTCGGATGATTTGATGATACTTCAATCTTATCGTCCCTTTGTGGTTCATTTTGGCCAAAAGCGGCGCATCTCAGATTCCACAAAAGCCGACCCGCTATCGCTGGAGGAAGGTATATGTATCGTCGGATCTGGCCATTTAGCCATCCTTCTTCTTGCATATTGCGCTCTTCTAATGCGTTATTGAGCTGGTAAACTTGGTCAATCTGGTAATCCCAGCCATGACCGCGGGTCGTGCCAGGCTGTATACAGGCCATGTAGCGTAATATATCGTGGCTATATAACCAGAACCGCTGGACATCTTCTGGCACTCGATAAGCAAGATGGACAAATGCCTCGCAGCCGCTAATGATGGAATTGAGTGCTTCGGATGGCATAGGAAGGAGGATATCCGTACGCGCGGATACTGGGGCAAGAGACTGGAGAATTTGAAGTGGTACACGCTGAGACTCAAAGTTCTGACCTTGGCTGAGTAACTGTGTATGTGCTAGAGCGTGGTGGTAATCATGGCCTTGGCTGAAATTAGTTTGGTCGTCGGCGCCAATTTGCGTCCTTTGTGAAGATGGTAATGAAAAGGCAGGAGTTTGTGGTACTGCAGTAGGCTGGCTTGGAATATTTTCCATCAGAAAGTCATGGTTGCCATCAGCAATTCTATCAGATGGCGTCAAGGCGAGCGAGTTCTGAGACGCCATCAACTGTCTTCTGTCCGGTGAATTCTCAGGAGTTAGAACTGGGTCCTCCAAAGAAGCTATTTCCGCCATGATAAGCTGAGTTTCATGGCCGGCATAGAGCGTTTCTTGGCGTATTAGCCTATTGAAGTTTCGCAACTGCAGCTCCTCATTGTCTTCTTCGTCCGAGTCTGGGATTTCTCGTTCATCCGCTTCCACAGCTGCAAAATGGACATGTGCTGATAAGGATGCGCCGTCTTCTTGAGTGCTCTGGGTGCTGTTTAATTCCTCCAGATTTCTGCTCAGGTGCGCACGGCGCCGTGGAGAATCTCTCACTATATCCAACGAATCGGCCCATGTCACAGATCGGGGAGGTATCGCAGCAGCTTCCCGTACATTTTCAGGCCATCGCAGAGGAGGGATGTTAGCCCCGGCTGGTGTATCGTCATCATCAGAGCCGTCGTAGGTTGAGCCACAAGAATCTTGAATAATGATGGCGTCTTCTCTTGCCGTCAACTCCTGTGGTTCCCTTGTCAACTGAGCTTCAAAATCCCGTTGCGGAACCGTCAAGCCACTCGGGTCACAAGCTGTCTCATTTTCATCTGAAGCATCGTCATCTGTCAGGGCCAAGGTAACTTCTTCACCAAACGACGAGACGAAACTCATCTGAGTCAATGTCTGCTGCTTCAACGATGGGCCTTCTAGCTTTGACGACGGATTTTCTCGCTTCAACGATGAGCCTTCTCGCTTCTGGACCCCAGTGCTCTGGCCCCGAACTCTCCTGCGCCGCGTAGGGAAACGGACTTGCTTGGTAGAGCCCGCCGATCGATATTCCCGAGTTTTTCGGGCAGTGCCACTAGAGCGAGGCTTGGGGGGCATGGTTATGGTCAAAAAAGAAGAAGGAGGAGAAGAGAAGAATATTGCTTAGCAGGGTATAAAATGAGACAGAGAGAGCAGAGAGAGCAGCGAGAGCATTCACTCGTAACCCATGCATGCATATATGCCAGACACAGACGCTTTGTAACCAGATCTTCTGCGGAGAGACTGTAGCTAAAGCAACATCCAAAGCTGGCCCTCTGATGCTTCCAAGACATTAGCAGCGTCATTAGATATGGCTGAAATGATAGGCGTGTGCGAATTGGATGCAGCGTGGCTCCCACCCAAGTCCCATCCGCCGGCTGTATGCTATAATGCCATGGATTCCAAAAGTTTGGTGTTGATAGAGGTGGAAGAAGGTGCAGAAGAGAAAGAGATTATCGTAAAGTCGTCATAGTAAGCTTTTGTCACTTTATTTATCCCTGGAATCGTGATAAATTGTATTTCAGCGATTGTGTCGGTGCACGGCACGCTTAGGCGTATCAGATCGATTTCCATGAATGAGCAACAGCGTTTTCGCGTTGATTCCCCGCAAATTTTCAGGGAGCTCACGCACTCAGACCCACCATCAAAATGGGTTAGATATCTCATGCAAGGTACGGAGTGCTACTGTATGTACTCGGTTTTTTGTTTTTGTTCTAGCAGTTGTTATTTTTTGGGCTGGAAATCTAATATGTGCAATTCTTTTCAGTATTAAAAATTATATCGAGCCCTATATTATCCCACAAAGCATGCCACTACCTTTTTTTTTTTCTTGGTGCCTCATGTCCCATGCAGCGCGAGCTCTTTATATTCATGCCATCTATAATCACTTATTTTCTTACGCCATCTATGTAGACCCATTTGCTTCGTCCGTATTTACCTTCACACCACATGCCAGAAACAACTCAAGTGAAGGAAATTAACAACGCACCAGTTTAATTCACCTGTTGCTTTCTTTATAAACGTTCAGCATCATCAGTTCTTTTTAAATCTGTGAGGAAATCCCGTGTGACTTCGAAGCTCAGCCAGCTCGACGCCATGCTGGGAGCTACTTTGAGGAGGTTGGGCACGATGCCCTTGTACAATCCTTTAACACCCTCTTGAAGGATAATGACACGGACGGCATCGGTGATGGATTTGTACTGGTATCCCATGCCTGACATGGTATTGATCTGGAAACGTCGCCGTAGTACGTCACTATGTAATTGTTGAGTATGGAATCAGGCATGTAGCAAAAGGTAAAAAAGACAACTGGGGTCACTTACAATGGATATGTGCAGGTTTGAGCAACTGCACCAGATATGGCACCTGCCAAAAGCTTGCGCAAGGCACTAGGGTTCTTATCACCTTCAGGCGTAAACGCCTGGCGGATCGATTCATACACCATAAAGTTGAGACCGACCTATAACGATTAGGAGTCAGCATTTCATCACATAATCGGGGGTGTTGAGTGGTGGCTAATGAGACATACATAAGGGGCTACACCAGCAACTGTAGGGATAATGCCGCGGTATAAAGCAGATACACCTCCTTCTGTCTTGTACATAGACACCATGGTTGCCCACATTCCTGGTAGTTTATCCGGCCTCGCTCCTAATTCTGCAAAGCTCGCTGACTGAATGGATAACCGTGTTCGAACGATGTCGAGAGGATAAGTCAGGAAGACAGACGTTATTCCCGCCAGTCCACCGCAGACTAAGCGGGCGACGGGAGTCAGGTCAGTTCCTAGATATGGTTCAAAGAAATTCTGAATATACAATTAGCCCGGTTGATATTCCATTTGGGGGGTACGGATGGCTGGTGCTGTTCATGTCATATGGTGGATTTACCTTTTTGTAAAAGTTGTAACTGCTGAATTGCACAGCAGAATAAGGAACAATGCGTATACAGTTTGTTCCATTGCCTCGCATGAAGCCCCTCCAACCCTCTTCTCTCCACATTTTCCCAAGTGCTTGGCCGACCGATAACTTGTACGCGTCTCGTCCGGCACTCTGTATTTGCATCAGGATTTTAAGTCTTTCTAGAGGCGATACCACCGTTCGGGAGACGGCGCCAGCTACGCCTCCACCGCAGAAGGCGGCAACTATCGGTTGAGATATCGTATCTCGAAACTGCATTGACCAATCGCTGCGAGCTGACGGTTTCATCGCATCGGGGACAGACTATACAAATGAATTAGTTGCTGAAAATGTACGCATGGCGGCTGCCTATAAAGTGTTGCGTACAGCGGACATGATGGCGACAGAGGTAATTGAGCCAACGTTGGATTCAATATTCAACTGAGTCTTAGATTAAGGATCCAGAAGCAGGCGATTTCGATTTCGCTCTACGGCGGCAGCATTGATCCACGACCACTCAGCGCTGGCTGTCAATGTGTAGGTATTGTTTAGAAAATCGTAATTGTTGCAAAGAAAGTTGTATTAATGAGCGACTCGAGAATCGAAAATGCATGTGGCATGCTCGGGAAATAAAGCGCCTCGGAACGGGTACGGTTTCTATTCACGATACATTCGAGACGGCATTTGACCGCAAAACGCTTGGCTAGCTGTCGTCTTTTCTTCGATCTCGAGGGATTCAGTAGCACTAATATATTAATATAATATATGTATTGAAGCAAGTTTAAGAAATGGTATCTCTAGGCGACAGCAACGACCCCTGTCAAAGCCCGAGCGGAATGAAGATCCCAAATTGAAGCAAACAAAAGTGTAAATGCAAAGGTTCGTCACCTCTGATTATGTGTTGGCGCTTGTGTGCCTGTGTGCTACGACTTCGGGTTATCATCGGCGCCTGTTCTGATGGTTTTTAGTGGCTTTGGAATAGGAGTACTCCATATAGGAGTGCTCCGTATTGAACCCAATCGTAATATTACTGGGTATTAGCGGCAAGGAGGCCAGATGCTTAGAAGATGACGAGTGGAAGTGCTACCGGGCCCCCACCAATCTGTTAGCTTACCTAAAATTTTAGTCAGGTTTTAAGCAGCGTAGTCCTGGAGAAGGGCAAAATGTCGTTTGCCATACAGGTCTAGAGGAACTTCGAAAGAAGAAAGACAGGATTAATTGAAATGCTCTAAATGTGATAGGCCCTTATAGAGTACTCCGAATCCTAACGTTGTTGCTCAGTGCATTGTCTCGTGGCTCAAGGTGGATTGCGAGGAACTCTGTTGTGGCTTGTAGCTCCCAGCTGCTATATAACATACGTGTGTAGCTGCCGATTATACACCACCATAGTGTGTGCGCCAAGCGCGTTGGCCAGCGCTTTATTTTCTTCATACTACAACCGTCTGCATTGGCAGCCCGCACATCACGGCCATTATCCCGAATCTGTCTCTATCACTTACTCGCCTCGTTCATCTAATCTGTTGCCAATGTCGCGCAAGCGCAGCGCATCCGTCATTTCCATTGATTCGGACACAAAACGGCCGAAGCATGCGACCCCAGATGACGAGCCTTCCAGCGGACAGCAACTTGAAGCAACCCAAAACGGAACAGAGCGAGATTCCTCTTTAGAATGGGCAGATGAAGAGTCTTTTTCAGCAGTGCCTTCTCTCTCACCAACCCTACATCACATTGCCCGCTGCGGCATTCAGCGTTCTATCGCCATGGTCCTGGCGCATGATGGATTTCAATCGGCCAGTCCTGAAGCGCTTGAGAGCTTTACAGGCGCGGTTGAGACGTGTAAGCATCTATTGCGTCTCTTGATTGTTTCTGTCTTTGAAACTAACGTCTCTATTTCAATAGATTTAAGCTCCATTATCGAGGAAGTCAAGCGATTCGCAATATCATCACGTCGCGAAGCTCCCATCCCGTCAGACTTTGAACTCATGCTTAGACACCATAATTTGACACTTTCCTCTCTCAAACCGCACATCAAAGGCCGGATTAGCAACCAAGAAACGATTAATCGCAGTGAAAATCTCATAACCATCGATGACACATTCAACTCACTCCCTCTTCTCGGCGAAGAGCTCAGCGGCCAACCAGACAAAGAGAGCAAGGCCTTCATACCGGCCTCCTTTCCCGGTTTTCCGAGCACACACACCTACAGATTCACTCCACAAGAAGATAGAAGGACGCGCGATTCTAAGCAGATCAGAGAAGACGCGGCCAAGAGCGCGCAACTTGGCGAAGATGCGTTACGCAGGTTGGTTCGGGCTTCAAAAATGCGCAAACAAAAAGAAGTCAAGTCATTGGTCGAGCGCGATAGCCAGGGCAAAGAGCGATTTCGATTATGGGAGTCTACGATGAAACGATTCATGGGGGGCGATCGGTTCAGAGAGCACGCTGATAAGGTGGAAATTGCAGATCACAGCATGCTTGTAAATGCTGATGCCAAATTCTCGCGAAGAGAGGTATCTCGCCTAGGCAAGAAGTCCAATGCCTTATAATGCAGATTCATATGTCAGCGGCTAAGCCACTGTATCTCTCTGTCCATTGATTAACGAATGGATGAAAACCTGGAAATTTCCTATCTGCGCATCGCTTGTTTTAGCACCTATCATTTATACTTTATACCCGAAGCATCATTCTAGCTTGGCTTCACATGGCAAGATTCAGAAGGGAAGGGACATAAAAATAGAGAATGGATACAAATACAAGAGTGAAAATTGCTTCACGATACATCCATTAATAAATATCAATCATGGCTTGAACAGTATGAAATTGTAGTATTCCTTTTTCCCTTAGTACTTAGTAGAAACAGCAGTTAAGAACCATCTTCTATATTAGAAGCGAATTTTGTGTCCAGTACCTTTTTTTAGTATTTCTGTCACACACACTGTTGCCCTAATCTCAGTTACAGTTTGAGGAAGAAGCTAACTATGTGATGCCCTATATTCCACCACGTCCCAGCCAAGCTTCCCCATCTCTCCCTACCTATCCCGGCAACGCTTATGCTCGGGACATGACGCCCCAAGCACGGATGATGTTGTCAGTGTAACCAGCGAACAGGGTCTGGCCATCAGCGGACCAAGCCAAGCTGATACACTCGGGCTCCCGGCTCTTCTTGCCAACGGAGGTGAACTCAGGCTTCAGCTCATCAACCTTGCTCTTCTTCTCAAGGTCGAAGATGATGATGCTGCTGGCGGTGGCGGCGCAGAGCCAGTATCGGTTAGGAGAGAAGACGAGGGCGTGGATCTCGTCGTTGGCGTTGAGAGAGTACAGGTGCTTGGATTCGTTCAGGTCCCAGAGCATGGTGGTACCGTCCTTGCCACCAGAGGCGCAAAGAGAGCCATCAGGAGAGATGGTGACGGTGTTGATGTAACCGGTGTGGCCGATGTGGTCGGTCTGCAGCTTGCAGGTAGAGAGCTCCCAGACCTGGAAATTCTGTTAAAATCCATTTCTCATATATAGTTGCAGAGAGGGTTCAAAGGAGGATGTTGAATAAAAGGAAAAAGAAAACCAAATTCAGGGCAATAGGTTATGTTTGTCTCATTGCCATTTCTGGCTCTGAAGTAGCAAATACTTGAAAAGTTGCAATACATCATAAAGTGGTGCAGATCGTAAAATGGACAGATATAGGGCAGAATCGACGGGAATTCTTACCTTGACCAGCTTGTCCCAACCAGAGGAGACAATGACGGGGTTCTGAGGGTTGGGGCTGAATCGGACGCAAGAAGCCCACTCAGTGTGGCCCTTGTCGGTGATGGTGTACTTGCAGTCACCGAGGGTGTTCCACAGCTTGATGGTGCGGTCACGAGAGCCAGAGACGATCTGTCGGTTGTCGGCGGAGAAGGATACGGAGAGAACGTCGTTGGTGTGGCCGACGAATCTTCGGGTGGTGGTGCCGGTAGCGAGCTCCCACAGACGGAGAGTCTTGTCCCAAGAGGCAGACAGGGCGTAAGCACCGTCAGAGGAGATAACCTAACCAATCAACTTCAATCAGCCCCAAGAACTCTTTCTTCGTAGTATAATCAACAGAATTCGAGGAGACGTACACAGTCGGACACAATGTGGGAGTGACCGTGGAGAGATCGCTTGGGGTAGCCGTACTGGGTCTCGTCGCGGGTGAGGTTCCAGATGATCAGGGTCTTGTCTCGGCTGCCAGACAGGAGCATGTTGGGGCTGTTTCCTTGTTAGTTTTCAAGGTCGATTGCGTTCGCGATAGGTGAAATCCCAACATACTTCTCCATTGAAGTGGCCAAGCTGGTAACCCAGCCATTCTGTATCAAATGTCAGTCTCACTCCGAAGCATGAGAAAAGGCAGCGATGGGGAGGAGTAATCGTACGTGGCCCTCGAGGGTACCCTTCAGGATCAGTTGTTCAGCCATTTTGGTACAGCCTCGCCCGCAAAGAATTCAGAGAGATGGGTGAGAAGAGAGAAATTTAGCTGAGAAGACCACTTCTCTTCTGCAAAAGGTCAGCACCGGATGTTAAGCTCTCCAAGTTGGGGCTGAACGAAATTGTGAATTTTTTGTGTGGGCGAAAAATTAGGGCCGAGCAATGCGATTGGCCAATAAGGCTGACTAAGTTCAGAATTTGGCAATCAGTTCGTTATCAAACTAGCACTATGGGCTAGCATGGGCGGGCTCCAAAAAAGTTACGAGCATCGGCATAGTGGGGTGAGTAAGAGGGAAAAGATGGACATCATATGGAGAGTGCCTAAGTGCAGATGGCCTGTATAGACTTATGTAGACTGCCAATGACTTTGTCTTGGGTTTAAGCTCTTCTGTCTTCTCCGTTGGCTCTTGCTTCCTGAATTTGATCGGCACATGGAAGCAATCGACTTCGTGACATCTGACAACCAATACTTAGTCCAACCAACTCTTTCTATGACTTTGCTTTCCCCTATTAGAGTATCGACTATCAAAGATTGACTGAGATAGCAAGGGACTGCCCGCTGCCTTAGATTTCATAACATCAGAACTCAGGAGAAGCCTTAGAAACCCTTCAAAGCTGTTTGATGCTACATATCTATTACTACAGGACGTAGCCTTGTTAGATACTGGACGCTGGCACCCAGCTACCTAAATGCATAACTCTACTGGCCTTTATCTAGCACAACCAGCTCTCTAACGCCGGTTGACTTTGTGATCTATCTGGACGTGGCTTAATATATGATGTAATGAGGAAGATGAAATAATGCTGTCGGCCGTCATTGAACTTTTGGGTGACTCTCTCACACACGCAGTTCCTAATGTAGATTTTTTCATAGGTGGTACGAAAGACTTGCCTTATGAATACATAACAAGGTACTTAAACCAGAAAGCTTGCGTTCATCCCTCGCTTATGCCTTTTAAGAGGTGAAAATGCTTTGGAGGCGCCTCCCGAGCTGAAGGCACCTCCCACGGCGGACTTTAATTTCCTGGCCCGGCCAGGTTGGGCCTCTGTGGGCTGGGCTGCCTCACCAGTTTCATCTTCTTCTATTATGGTATTAGCCTTGTTTATCAGCTTTCTCCTCCTCTTCTTTTGCTCCAGGTCAACGCCACGGTCAGTAGTGGTTATAGACTCGTGAAGCTTGATTCGTTTGTGAAGAGATGTTTCTTTTGAGTCGGCCGCTTTCGATACTCCCTCGCCCCTAATATCTTCGGGTCTCTCGTCTTTCGTGTCCTGGATGGGGGCTGCGGATTCGGCTGTAGGCACTTCGGCTGATGCTGTTTCTGTTGCCTTTGGCTGGCGTTGCGATTCAGAAGACTTTGATCCCAGTTTTTCCCGAGGCCTTAAAGGTGTAGAAGCTACCAGACCTGTAGCCAGTGCTGCCGTAGACCGAATTTCGGTTTTTTTGGCTGCTCGGAGAGGTGACGGATCGTCACCCTCTTGTAATAGTATGTCATCAAATGTTAAGCTAGGGCGCCCAGTAGTTCCACCAGTACCCTTGATTTTATTGAGTAGTGGTGTGATTGAAAATGTTGATTTTTCTCCAATCTTCGCTTGCTCTGTTGTACGCTTCCTAGCCACTCTCTTGCGGGGCATCTTCTCTTTTTCAGCAGGTGGAGATTGGTCTCTATCATGAGATTTCGTCGCGACATCTTGGATAGAATCAAGACCATCGCCCGGTCTATCTTTCAAGCTAGAATGTGACGCATGCCGTAGCTCCCGCAGCTCCGTTTGTGCGTCTTTCAATTTCTTCTCCAGTGCCAATACTTTGCCTTCCAGCTTATTGTTTTGGCGCTCGGATTCATAAAGTTGCTTCTGATGGTTCAATTTCATCCGTTCGCGATGCCGTTCTTCCTCCGTTAGTCTTTCGGTTGATTTGTCAAGCATCAATTGCAGCTTAACCACTTCTTCGTTTGTGTCGTCTGAGTTGCTTGAGTGAGGTTGTGCTTTATTCGCAGGCTCTTGTGTCAAGTGTTCTTGCTGATGCGGTTTCGATTCCGATTTCTCGTCGTCCGCCACCCGTAGCTGCAGAAGCTTTACTTCTGATCGCAAGTCTCGAAGTTCCGCTGTAAGCGCATCATTCACTTCTACAGACTTGCCTGAGCTTTCTGCAATCGCCGCACTCGGTTCTGTCCTCGTCTTTGGCCTCTTAGTAAAATTATTGTGGTATTTCTTGAAGTATGAAATAACCTACGGCCTCAATTGGATTCTCCTTCATCTGCTCATCTTCGGATGTATTCTGCGATTTGACCTCGTCAAGCTTGACGCGTAGTTTCTCGTTCCTCCTTGACAGGATATTTATTTCGTCATCCTTGGCGGCGCATCTGTCCTGCAGCTGGGTATTTTCATCTTGAAGCAAAAATATTCGAAGTTGTAATCGTCGAGATTCTTCGTCTCGGTTTATGAGGTCGGTTTCATGACGGCTTTTCTGATATTGGAGATCAAGCTCATGGAGACGCGTCGTCCGCTAGATACATAACATAAGCACAACGTCAAAGTCAAGGTAGCGCTGGCTTAGAAGGGGATGGCTACCTCAATTGAGAGGTCACTCATGGCCGTCGTATCATCCAAGCGCTTATGAAACTGGGGCTATACGGAGAAAACCGATGTCAATAGAGAAAAAGACTACAGAGTAAATTTGTCGATTAATGCGTACTCCTAGATGGTATGGCGTTCGATGCTCTAGGTATTTGCCCAAGGCGTCTGGCATAGAAAGTGTTGATAGTCGATACCGGACTAGAACTTTTAGCGCCTAGCGTGCTGGCATGCGGTCAGGCAAGATCTGGGAAGTATCGAGTACATGTACTTATAAGAACAGCCAGATTCTACGATCGATACGCCAACTTCGGAGTAGCTTGACGGGCAGTTGAATCATCTTGCAAATGCTGCGCTAGCCGCTTATAGTCAAGTCCCACGCCAAGGTCGTAGCTGGAATTATGTAATCGCGAAACAAGAACACCTTGATGACAGCACAGGAACACCTGGCAGCTTAGTTGGCAGCTTAGGCTAGTTGTAGCAACATCAGCTGCGTCTATACGGACAGCTACAAACTACCGCGAAGATGCGTATCTTCCAGTCAATTCTTCCTCTGTGCCTGCTGTTTGCTGGAGGCTTCGCGAAGAAAGACTCATATGAGGAATTTCGTCAGCTATCCCTGCGCTCTTCGCCTTTGAAGCTGAATGATGCCACATATTCTTCTTTAACCGCTGCTCCAAGAAATCATAGCGTGGCTGTACTCCTCACTGCTTTGGAAACCAGGTTCGGCTGCCAGCTTTGCCAAGAATTTGCGCCTGAATGGGAGGTTCTTGGACGAAGTTGGACTCGAGGCGACAAAGCCGGCGAGTCACGACTCATCTTTGGTACGCTGGATTTCGCTGATGGTCGAGAGACCTTTATTTCGGTACGTGGTAATCATCTCAACCTGGAGAAGAGTAATTGTTCTTTAGAAGCGCTAATGTATCAATTCATCTCGCAGCTTGGCCTCCAAACCGCCCCGGTGCTCCTTCTCTTCAACCCGACTATTGGACCCCATGCCGCTGCATCTCCAGAGCCTGTTCGATACGATTTCACGGCAGGGTAAGTAATGATGCGAGACTCTCTGTTATTATATACGGCAGCTGATATTGACCAATTCTAGCCCTTCCGCAGCTGAGCAAGTTCACTCCTGGATATCTCGGCAGCTTCCCAATAGACCGCACCCCCCAGTGCAACGACCTTTTAACTGGCTTCGATGGGCTTCCACCGTGACCATTGTCCTCGGCGTTGGCACTGCCCTGGCCAGTGCGTCTGCTTATGTCCTGCCTATAATCCAAAACCGCAACATTTGGGCTTCCATCAGCTTGATTGCAATTCTCCTCTTCATTAGTGGTCATATGTTCAACCATATTCGGAAAGTTCCATACATTGTTGGAGATGGCCATGGCGGCGTCAGCTATATCGCAGGAGGCTTCCAGAATCAGCTTGGATTGGAAACCCAAATTGTGGCTGCTATCTGTAAGACCAAAATCTCTTCACTCCAATCCGTTCAATGAAACTTACACTCTTGACAGACGGTGTGCTCTCATTTTGTGCCATTACATTGGCTGTCAAAGTTCCTCGCATGGCCGATGCCAAAACTCAGCAGGTCGCGGTTGTCGTTTGGAGCGTTATACTATTCTTGGTATACAGCTTTCTCCTAAGCGTCTTCCGCGTCAAGAACTCTGGCTACCCATTCTCCTTACCTCCTTTCATGTAAGTGGAGTGTGACTAAACATATCAAGGCGAATTGTCATACAGTTAGCTAGGGCCTAATTCATGAATTACTGCGCTTGCTGTGCAGATACCAATGTCTGAAAGAATGTATCGTCGATTTCATAGTACTAGTTAGTAGATGAGGGCGTTGCATTGGTTATGGCTACTGGCGGTTCAAGCTACGATGGGCACTCATAATTTTGCTCTATTGATGTAGTGGAAGTGGTCTTTGGCTGGTGTCGTTGTAAATATAAATGAATTGAAGTGAGGGCTTTCTCATCGAGACGCCACAATTGTAAAGAGAAATAGAAACCTTTGTTCAGCGATACTAACCAACGTATGAGCGCTGTAGGGGATATTGATCGACCCGTGGGTCCCAATGTATGTAGCATCTGCTTCACATGCAACTCGATCGCTGCCCCGTTGGTGCATTGTCACGCAACTAGTCTAGCGCCATATCATCGCATGCAGCTCTCTCAGGGAAGCGCTCTGTCATGCTTCCACGTTACAAACTACCAATGAAGCTTGACTTGATATATACTAGCGGAAACTCAGCGCGCATTTTCACAGTGGACTTGCTGAGTCATCTGAGTATACCCTAATTGCCCCGACTGACCGCTCTGGCACTAGTCCAAATTCTGGCCAATCAGAGTACCAATCGAGATCGAAAGCCCTGAAATTTTGGTTGGAAAGTTCGCCTGTATTCGAAGACATTTTCGACTTCGACTTTCAAGCCCATCATCAAGCTTTTCAGCACCAGTCGTCGCCATGGGTACGTGAAAGAACTGATATGCATAGCCTGCGTATGCGAGTGGTGATGATACCTCGTGTATCGTCTCTGCGATCTGGATGCTCTCTTCCGAGAAGATGAGCATCCACATTTGAGCATGAACCATCTGGCTGATACGGTTTCCAAATTCCAGGTATCGATCTCGACCGCCACCACGTCAAGGGCACTCACCGCAAGGCCCCCAAGAGCGACAATGTTTACTTGAAGCTCTTGGTTAAGCTTTACCGCTTCCTGGCCCGTAAGTTCTCATTACTCACCCGGAAAAAAAAACCAAGAAAAAAAACATTGAAATTGGCGATTTCGCGGTGGCTGGATTGAGCGACTAACATATATGCCCCAGGCCGAACCGATGCCGCCTTCAACAAGGTTATCCTTCGACGACTCTTCATGTCCAAGATCAACCGCCCTCCCGTCTCTCTGTCCCGAATTGTCTCCAACATCAACAAGGAGGGCGAGAAGCGCACCGTTGTTATTGTCGGCACCGTCACCGATGACAACAGACTTCTGTCTTTCCCCAAGGCCACCATTGCCGCTCTTCGATTCACCGCCACTGCTCGTGCCCGAATTGCCGCTGCCGGTGGTGAGGCTATCACCCTGGATCAGCTCGCTCTCCGTGCTCCTACCGGAAGCAACACCCTGATCCTCCGTGGACCCAAGAACAGCCGTGAGGCCGTCAAGCACTTCGGCATGGGTCCCCACAAGCACAAGGTTAGTTACGCAGAGATCCTACGGTGACCCAGTGATGCTAATTCATGTCACAGAAACCCTTCGTCGAGTCCAAGGGACGCAAGTTCGAGCGCGCTCGTGGTCGCAGACGCTCACGTGGTTTCAAGGTCTAAATTATGCTGGGAAAATTGGGCGAGCATCGGGATGGAGTTTTTATCTCCAGTTTCGTTTTATTTATGGGACCTAAAGGGATGGCGTGACTTGATATCATTCAAAGTTAAAAAATTTCGTGCCTACAAATGGCCAATTGACGACCAGCTTGACCAAGTTATCGTAGCACTAAATGTGATGGTTAAATGCGTCTATATTAATTGTGATCGTCTTCTAAGCTAATCGTTACTGTAGCTTTTCTTCGTAGTGCGACGAAGAACGCTTCTCTGCTTTCCTGTTACAAGTCGATCAGTAGGTGGTTGCTCATAGTGAGCCTTGCGACTCATATTGTCGAAACTTACTGATCTTGAGGATTCTGGCTTCTCTCTGTGCACCTCTGCGAAAAGTAGCCTCAGTTGTTTTTCCAGTTCTTTATCCCTTGCTCCCATGTAGAATTTGCATACAAGATGGCCGCCAGGTCTAAGTGTATCGCTGGCGAATTGCAGTGCAGCTTCGCAAAGGTCCTAGTAGCCATTATGGTCATCCTTTGTCCTCGCTAATCTACGCAAGCTCGGGTTTCATTCTCACCATGCTGCCAGCATGATCTCGAGACGCAATTCCGCTCGTATTCATGAGCCTGTCATAAGGGTTACTCAGAGTCTTGGAGCTAAATCCAGAAGTTTGTTCCCATGGTGCTGACATATCACTTAACACGATCTATATTGTTGTTAGCATTACCAAAGTATCAATGTAAATAGTAGCGGGTGCCATCTGACGAACATCCACAAGATTTTTTGACGTCGATTTGGTCGTTATACTGCTGGAAGGTGATTTTGAGCCCTCTGTTGAGTGTCTTTCTAAGTCAATGTAGCTTGGCTGTTCGACGAGAGTCCCCTCTGAATTCAAGCCATCCTCGCCATTATTATCGAATTTTGCTGCTTTGGACAGTCGATCATGGTGTGCTTGAGCTATAAAGTCTTTCAAAAGTTGTTGGACTACGGGAGACAGAAAATCTCCCTGGAATGTCGCGACGCCCTTGGGAGGTTGAGCGGGTATGAGATCGATACCGATGACTTGACCATGAGGTCTAGTGCGCTCAACAGCGACCTACTCGGGCATGTGAATATCCAAAGGCTTAAGAGGCTCTAATGAATACTAGTATGGATACAACGTACTTGGGACCAGCTGCCTGGCGCATATCCCTGGTGAAAAGATCAGGCTTTAGAGGTGTGCAGCAATACCAGGATTTGGCATATGCATGCTCAGGCTTACTTACCAGATCAACTACAGTTTGGTTTTTTTTGAAGAGTTTGTATTTTGCATCTATCTTTGAGGGGATTAATATCACGGAAAGGTTATAAGTAACCAACGATGGGCGAATCTTGCCTCCAACAATTTAAAAGCTGCCCTGCTCTTAAGTCCCTGGACTTTGGCATGACGGACAAAATGGTCGCGGCCCTGGCGTTGCTTCCATTGACTTCCAGAGGAAGCAAATCTTGTCAGTCTGGGAAAGTCGAGGAGACAATCAGTATGCGGCGCAAAAGCCCAGCGCGGCGTAGTTCGTAGAAGGCTTCGTGTCCAGCCTGTCCATTGATGTGTCATGATTCCATTTGTGGAAGTTTGAAAGAGTAGCTATCAAAGAGCTTTGAGTGGAGGCCATCTACTAGGTAGTAGGTAAGAGTTGGTGGAGCTCTACAAAGACACCTTTAGTATAAAATGGTACTACAGCAACGTATACTTAGATATTTAACTACATAGAGGTTTATTAGTTATTTATATCTATATAGCAACCTATTAAAAAGCAATAGAGATATTTTAATAAATTTATATATAATCAAATCACCTTATGAATTCCTGGTAAAATTTTCCTTAGAGGTCCCACCTCTTAATGGCCTAGCTTAAAACAACCTCTCAAGCAAGGCTACCAATCAGCGCAACGGGTGGCCACTACTACCCAACTTTGTGGAACAACCGTGCTCTTGCTCGTTGAGCAGCCAAATTCACCTTCACTTGCGGCTCGCCGTCCGTCAACCATCTCATTTGATAGCTGTCATCCTTTTCTCGGAGAGAATTCTCTGTCGGACGATCCCCTCATACCGAACGAAGTGTTTCCGATTACGAATTTAATATTCTCTACTGGCTGATAGGATGGCTGTCGTAAGTGCACCTGTTCTCTTCCTGGCCCTTCATCAACCCTGGCTCTCGTGGCAGATTGGGGAGCTGCCCGTTCGGGATCTCTCCATGTCTGTACACTACAGAAGCATTCGAATTTGTCCTGTTCTCTATTGCCGTCTGTTTTATCTACTCGCAAGGCCTGCAATTCTGGCATTGGGAGTTCGAGGCGTAATCTGGACTTGACCACCATTTCACCCCTCCTCTGGTGCCTGCTGGGTTCCGCAGCCGGATTCCATCTGTGACGTGCGGTTTAGCTAACGAGCGCAGCCACGAGCATATGCCCCTGGCTATATACAAAATGGTGCAACGAGCCTCCCATCGCCTGGCGCAGCGCCTCTCCTGCCCAACCAAGGCCGCATTATCCAGACGGGACCCATCCGGATTCTTTGCGTTGCAGACGTTCGAGGTATGCTGTGAGCATCTCAGCTGTCCGTGGCACGTGCTAACAGCCTACACAGGAAACCTGCGATCGCTCAATGAACTTGCAAAACAGGCCCGGGCTGACCACATCATTCATACTGGCGACTTCGGATTCTACGACCATACGTCCTTGGAACGGATTGTGGAGAAGACATTGAAGCATGTGGCACAGTATTCGCCCCTGATTTCTGAACCGGTCAAGAAGGCTATTCAGCAGGGCGGACCTGGCCCTGTGAAATCCAGATTCTCCCCGAGCGAGCTCCCCCTCTCTGAACTTCCTTTGCTCCTTAATGGAGAGCTAAAATTGGATGTGCCAGTGTACACCGTCTGGGGCGCCTGTGAAGATGTCCGCGTTCTTGAAAAGTTCAGATCATCCGAGTATAAAGTTCACAACCTGCACATCATCGATGAAGCGCGTTCCATGTTACTCGAAGTTGGCGGGGTAAAACTGAGACTTCTGGGTCTTGGTGGCGCCGTGGTAATGCACAAACTGTTTGATAATGGAGAGGGCCGTACCACCATTGCAGGAGGACAGGGTACGATGTGGACAACTTTATTGCAAATGGGAGAGCTGGTTGACACTGCTCATCGTGTCTATGATCCCACCGAGACTCGAGTCTTTATCACGCACGCCTCTCCGGCTCGCGAGGGTATATTAAACCAGCTCTCTGTTACCTTGAAAGCGGACTTTTCAATCTCAGCCGGACTCCACTTCAGATATGGAAGTTCCTACAACGAATTCAGTGTCAACCCTACGCTAGATCATTATCGTGGCAAGCTTGCTGCCTCAAAGGCTTCCTTCAATGACGTCTGGGAAACTGTCAGGGGAGAAGTTGAACCTGCCATCCAGCAGAATGAGGCGCAGCAAAATCTCCTGAAGAATGCCCTGCAAATTGTGGAAAAGATGCCCTCAACAGCTGCTGGTGGCAATCCTTTTGGGGGTCCAGTGGCGGGCTCGGGTGGTCTTGGTGCAGTTGACGAAAGTGCTTTTAAAAATATGTGGAATTTCAACCTTGCTGACGCTGCTTTTGGCTATTTGGTACTGGAAATTCAAGATGGAAGAATTGGAACTGAGATGCGCGCCCAAGGATTTAACTTCTCCCACCGAGGAGCTAAACAGCAGTCGTCTACGGCTCCCCCGTCAGGAACTGCCGCCGCTCCTCCAGCAAGCGCAGCCTCTTCTGCTACCCCTACTGCACCCCCGGCCGCCAAACAATCTCCACCAACTCAACAACCAAAGGCTACCCCAGCTGCCCCTATTCCCACGATACCGAACCGATCAACCCCACAACCCATTGCAGGCAACGCTGCCGCTAACAAAGAGGCTGAGAAGACAGCCACTCCGACAAATGGGTCGGCAAATGTCCCTGAACCAGCCACCTCGCCAGCCCCAAAGACCTCGGCATCTGATATCATTGGTCTGTTTATTATGAATGTCAACACGGAAGATCAGTGCCGCGATCTATTCGATGAGGCTGACAAGCCTAAAATTCTCAAGATTGAGAAATGGGGTGGCTCAAACAAGGTTGTTCAATTCAAAACAGTTGAAGACCGCGATGGGGCCATGGGAAGGCTGCCAGAAGCGGTTAAGACACGAACTCAGGAAGATCGATCAAAGCCGCTTGTCAAGATCTTCCATCATCGAGAGAGCAAGCCTTTCAACAGCCGCGGCAATGCTGGAACATGGGGAAGCAGCGGACGAGGCGGTTCTACGACTAGCGGTTATCGCAGCGCTGGCGGAACCAGTGACTCGGAAAGCAATCGACGAGGTGGCCGTGGTGGTCGAGGAGCTCGAGGTGGTGAGCGAGGACGTGGTTCTCGCGGACGAGGAGGCATAAAGGGAGATGCTGGTGTATCACCCGCAGCAGCACCTTCCACCCCTAGTGCTGATTAAACTCAGTCATCTAACATCAAACATCATGTTCTCTGATTACTTTAGCCACTCTAATGGCATCCTTTTTGTTTTATTTCGGGCGCGCACAGCCTCGAGAACTCTATCTCATTTCGCGTGGTTTTCCTTTTGGGGCAAACTGGCGTTAGGCTCTGGAAGGTTTGAGAGCAAGGTCCAGAAAAATTCATGTGTACATACGTATCTCATGAGCTTCCAGGAGGTTTCGGTGTCGGCTTGAGAGTATTATTAGCCTTCGTCTTTCATTGGTTCCTCGATTAGTTCAGTTACAGAAAAAAAAAAAAAAAAAAAGCAACAGCTTTTGATTAAAAGTGCCAGCTACTGATATAGATGGTGGCCATACTGGTATTACGTTATGTGAAATAAAGAGTAATTCGTCTCAATGAAAGCAAGTGGCTGATTGTAATAGCATATGATTTCTTATTAGGGCAACCTCGTGGGCGTCTTTACTAAATACTCTACTAACTAGACGCGTAAGTCTAAAGAAGCCTTCACAGGGGCTTGATGCCTTTATGAATAGCCGCGACGCCACCAGTCAGATCCTCATAACCTTTTCCCACAATGGCAAATCCTGCGCCAGCAATCATGTCTCGGAATTCCTCTTGGGATGGAAACCGTTCAATGCTTTCAACAAGATACTGATAACTGTCACGATCTCCTGCAACTAGTTGGCCAATCAATGGGATCGCGCTGAAGGACCACTGCTTGTAGATTGCATTGAAGATGGGATACTTGTCCACTTTGGAAAACTCCATACAAGCAAAAATGCCGCCAGGTTTGAGGACTCGATATGCCTCTCTCAGGGCTGCGGGCATATTAGAGAAGTTGCGTATGCCAAATGCAACTGTGTATAAGTCAAGAGAATTGTCTTTGAGTGATGATGGCAGAACTTCAGCGTTTGCCTCTAGGAAGGAAAGAGAAGACTGATGAGAGGCTGGAAGAGATAGGGAGCGCTGTTTGCCAACACTAAGCATTGCTGGGTTGATGTCTGATATCGTAACGTGCACATTTGGGTTGCCGTTGTTGACATGGGCATGCTGCAGCATGCGAAAGGCGATATCGCCAGTTCCTCCGGCAACGTCAAGGATGCGCTGTGGCATGCCTGTTGGGTTTGTGGCCCCTGGGTTCAGCGAGGAGACGAAATGATCTCTACAAAATCGTTAGCTACTGGTCTAGTAATGTGTTTCAGAAGCGCATTAAAGATGATAAGACTCACTTCCACAAACGGTGAACACCCATCGACATCAAGTCGTTCATCTTATCGTATGATTCTGCCACGCTGGTGAAGACTTCGGCAACTCGCTCCTGCTTCACAGATTCGGTGACCGTCTCATATCCAAAATGAGTGGGACGGTCTGCGGTAGGTGTTGATTTTGATTCGCGAAGCTGGCGGCTGGTAGAGAAGAATTGTGTTGTGCGAGAGATGCATGAAGCAGGCCGGAATAGCCCGGCGCGGCTTCTTACCACTGAAGAAGCAGACATGATTTAGTTTTGGTTTTTTCTGTTGGCTATCTTAGAAAAGAGCGTTGGTTGCAATTTGCTAATTGTGGTTATGATGATGCAGTTAGGCGTAAAGACGGCTCCAGAGGGCGTTGTCTTGCTGTTCTCTCTCAAACAAGGCTTCTTATGGAGATCTGATTTATGGATTAAATTTCTCTTTCGGCAAGCCACAGATATGGCAGCTTATCTTGCCAGACTTGAACAAAGAAATTCTCCGCCGGTTGCGGATGGAAAGAGCGTAAATGAGGAATATAGAAAACAATTTGACAATTTGAAATCTGCCGCAGGGCAACAAGACTCGTCTCTATAGACTTTCCGCTCCTTCAGTGTCCTGAAAGGTAGATTGAGGCTGCGCTTCTGGACGGCGATACGCGAGAAGTGCCTGGATAAATTTGTGGATACTTTGCTGGAAGAACCAGCCAATCAGCGCGATGAAGCCGAAGATGCTGAGAATGAGTATCACCAGATTAGCTGCTGGAGGGGCCATTGCAGAAGATGTGATGGAGGAAGTTATATGCAAGAGGGTAATGTACTCACAGAAACAGCAAGAAGGATTCTGAAATCCATTGATTCATAAATGTCGAATTTATTCTTTGCCATCACCCGAATCTGTTACGCCTGCTGCCACCTGGCCGCCACTCAGCGATCGTATCGTGCCATACTGGGCTTTCCATGGGGTAGAAGGCATAGTATATAAGATGCAAAATGCAATTCACCATATATGTATTTCAAAGAAGGTGATGAGAGATGAAAGAATAAAAATCAAAAGAATGACTCAAGATCATTGGCTGAGACCATCCCTGTTGAGGCAGCTTTCGGCAATACGGTACGTACTGCGACCAGACAGTTGGGCTGTCTCATTATTAAAGTAGTAGTAGGTATATAAGGTACCTACCACTTTAGCGAGACATCCTGCATATTAATCATGGGCCACTCTTCCATAGTGTATATATCAGCATTGCCACTTAATCATCCAAAGGCGTCAAGTGCAATTGATGTGATTTGATGCGATTTGATTTGATTAGCACTCTGCAACTAGGTACTACTGGCAGCAGCGTCTTCCCCAGGGTCGGGGCGTGCTGCGGCTTAGTGGTGTTAGCGCTGGCGGATTCTATCGGCTCAATTGCGACCGCTCTCTATCGGCATCCTGGCTCCTTGTCCCGAGATCAAGCTGCCTTCCCCGGATTTCCCATATTAAAAGTAACAGTGCCTGCATCTTGACGGGAATCAAACACTCCGCACTTCTGCAAAAGATACAGCCCTTTTGTTCAATCTCAGCTACGTTTCAGATGAGCTCTCGCGTCATTCCGAGGGCCTCCATACGGAGGCTAGCAGCTAGCACGAAGCCATGCGTCTCTATCATTTCCAACTCCATCCGGAGTGCTGGGAGCCTTTCTCAGCGGCCCAATTCTAATTTCGTCTCATTTCCTGGAGCCCTGAAGAGCTCTTTCACCAGTTCTCTCAAGTTCGAGACTCCCGATTCATACGCAGCCCTCCAGACATATCGAGTTGTGGATCAGAATGGCCAGATAGTCGACCCCTCCTTCAGCCCTGACATTTCCGATGAGACAGTCATCAAGCTCTATAAAGACATGTTGTTCATCTCCATCATGGATCTCATCATGTTCGATGCCCAGAGACAAGGTCGCCTAAGCTTTTACATGGTAAGCGCAGGCGAGGAAGCCGTCAGCGTGGGTAGCTCCAGCGTGCTAGACAGAGAAGACGTCGTCTTCTGCCAGTATCGAGAGCAGGGCTTTTTCAAGGAGAGAGGGTTTACCACTGAGCAATTTATGTCACAACTGTTCGCCAACAAGAAAGACTCTGGTCGGGGAAGAAACATGCCGGTCCACTACGGATCAAAGGAATTGAATATCGTGAGTAGCCGACCTTGAACGCGTAATGTCGCAACCTGTTGGCTGACGCTTCCGGCAAAAGCACACTGTTTCTTCACCATTAGCAACACAGCTTCCGCAGGCTTCGGGAGCAGCATATGCGCTAAAGCTACAGAAGCTTCAAGATCCCAATTCAAAGCCGCGAGTAGCGGTAGTATTTTTTGGGGAGGGAGCTGCTAGTGAGGGCGATTTCCATGCAGCGCTGAATATTGCCGCTACGCGCTCATGTCCCATTGTTTTCATTTGCCGTAACAACGGATTTGCCATCTCCACACCCACACTTGACCAATACCGAGGAGATGGCATTGCAAGCAGAGGAATTGGCTACGGCATTGACACAATCCGAGTGGATGGAAATGACATCTGGGCCGTCAGAGAGGCCACAAAGAAGGCACGAGCAATGGCTCTTGAGGGCGGTGGCAAACCAGTTCTCATCGAAGCAATGACCTATCGAGTCTCGCATCACAGTACTTCTGACGACTCATTTGCATACCGAGCCCGCGTTGAAGTCGAGGATTGGAAGCGACGAGATAACCCCCTAACTAGGCTGAGGAAATGGATGGAGGCTAAGGGATGCTGGGATGAAACGAAGGAGAAGGATGCCAGAACAGATCTGAGAAAGGAAATCCTCAAGGCCTTTGGCGAAGCAGAGAGGGAGAAGAAGCCACCGATTGCTACTATGTTCGAGGACATTTATGAGGAGCTGACGGAAGACCTCAAGGACCAAAAAGAGCAGCTGAGGACAATGCTAGAAAAGTATCCAGAGGAGTATGACGTTGGATCTTTCGATGGAGGTATAGACAGCTTGAAAGCTAAATAAGGCAGCGACCTGTTAATAGATGTAAATATCCATGTCCATCTCGAACTATTCCATATGTTGCATTATCTCACCCGCCCGTTGTAATGGGATTGCACAAGCTGTCCAATCAACCGAGACCATACCGTCTAAATGAGATGTAAACAAAGTATAGATCAATGAAACCTTACAGTTGTTTCTGTGTAAATACCATGGTAGTGGGCAGACAGCAATATCGTTATAAGCGAAATACAAAGATACTCCTATGAAATTTGACCGTTTCTCTGCCCAGATTTGCGATGACGAGAACTGAGTCTAAATTACTCAGCCGCCAGACTTCTTGATTCGGCATAGTGCCACCAACTCCAGTGCCTGGTACCTGTAAGCTAGTACGAAACGGTAATAGAACACCTCTGGAGTTCCGAGCATCTAAAGCTCTCCACCAATTGTCGCTTTGTTGACATTTTTGTACCTCTTCCTCCAAGCTCTACCATCATGTCGTCCAAGAGGCACTCCGTTCTCCCGGCCGTTGACCGCAGCGGCCCGAAACCGCCTGTCAACTTCTCTACCTCGCTTACCATTTCCGATAACGCCGTCCTGCAGGGTACACACTCGATCACGATGCAGGCAGAGACGGTAGTGCACCCCCGATCGCGCATCGAGTCAAGCGTCGGCAGCGTTCTTGTTGGGCGACGATGTATCATTCAAGAGCGCGTGCACCTCGGAGCTGCTTCGGAAAACCTGGATAAGGGCACAGGTGGTGTTAGCCTTGGGGACTACGTGCTCATCGAAGCGGGCTCGGTTATCGAGGCGGGAGGCACGGAAATCGGCGAGGGCAGCATCATTCAAGTGGGAAGCAAAATTGGAAGCGGTGCGAAGATTGGCAAGGTAAGGCCTTGAGAGTTACTTGTCTTTCACATGGAGAAGCTAACGCACGGGAAATAGAACTGCACGGTATCACACCTGTCTGTTATTGCTAATGGCGATGTGCTACCTGACAACACGGTCGTCTATTCAAATGGTACACGGCGAACCGACAAGCGCGGAACCCCAGAGCTTCGAAAGCTTAGCATCGTCAAACAGATAGCTATGCTGAGAAAGATGATCCCAAGTAACCCAGACAAATTCCGATAGACCACCCAATTCCATGCTAGATTAATGAGTCATGGCGTCTTCAAAAAGCGCACGTAGCTGGTCCTTTTCAGCTTGGAGCTCAGAGGCAAGGCCGGGGGCAAGCTTCAGCACTCGAGCCTGAGGAATGGTGCCTTCAACGAGTCCATCGATATGCTCGCTTCCGAAGCCCAGCGCCTTGAGGCCCTTTGGCTGATCACCCAAGTCCTCAAGGAACTTGGTCAGTGCCTCGGCCAAGACTTCTCCAGCACTCTCCTTCTTTACGTTGGATATATCAACGCCAAATGCCTCGGCTGCGAGGAGATGCCTTTCCGGGTTGGAAGGCGCAGTGAATCTAAAGACAGCAGGGGCAGAAACCGCTACCGAAACACCGTGGGGAATGAGAGGGTTTGGAATCTCATACCCAGCGTGCGTGTAGCCTGGATTCTGGCCTGAAATGGGATACGACATGCCTATGAAACAATCAATTTTTAACAAACCAACACACATATAAAAGGGATCCGAGTTACATACCATGGCACAAATGAACTCCAGCGTTTCCAAAGCCAACTCCCGCTAACGTCGCTGCCAGGAGCATCTCGCTCTGGGCTTCAAAATCCTCAGGGTCTTTTACAGAACGAGGGAGATATTTCACAGTGGCCTTGAGTGCGTGGAAAGAGAAGACATCCGAAATCGGATTGGCTCCTTGGTACGCCGGCCGCAAAATGGGGTTCGTTGGTCGTGGTGTTCGCTCCGTGTAGGGGATGGCTGTCCAGGACTCAAGGGAGTGGCACAAGACGTCCAGACCAGAGGCAGCCTTGACAGCAGAAGGCATGGTGCGTGTGTTAAGCGGGTCACAAATTCCCAGTGTTGGCTTGAGATTTCGGTGAGCAACACCAGTCTTTGCCCTTTTTGAGACGAGATCGAAGATGGCTGTTCCCGTAGTTTCGCTGCCAGTACCCGCTGTAGTTGGGACTGCGATGAGCGGCTTAAGAGGCTTGTCAATTGGAAGCCCCTTTCCCAATGGCGCATTCACAAAGTCGAGGAAATCAGCATCCGGGTATGATGTGTACAAGTTCATTAGCTTGGCGGTGTCTATAACGGACCCTCCGCCCACTGCAAGAAATGCATCTGGGTTATAAGGCCTTGCCCATGCAATTGCCTCCTTGATACTATTTCACCCCCAAGACATGTTAGTAAATTGAAGAATACGACCAACAGAGATTGATACAGGCTGAATCGAATGGCACTTACGAGCTATCTTTTGGTTCTATCCTCACGTCGGAGAAGACTTTGAAATTGACGCCTTCGCGAGTAAGGGCCTCTCGCACTTGTTTCATGGCATCCAATTGGTCCACGGTCTTGTCAGTAACAACGCATACTCTTTGCGACCCAAGGTTCTTCAGGTCCATGCCGACTTCCTGGGTCACGCCGGCGCCAAAGCGGATAGATGACGCTGCCATTTCAAAGGCGTACTCCTTTAAATTTGCATTCGAAGGTGTGGCGTAGCGGCGACCTCCCAGGCTCTGTGAGAGCTTGGGCGGGGTACGCTGGTGATAGCCCGGGTTTGAGTGGCATGGACATGATGGAGGATGAGTATATTGAATTGTGCGAAGGAGACTCGAAGCCCGCTTGGCGGCCTATAGTTGCGCTTAGTATATATATCAGGTGAAGCATCAATCAAGTGAAGCATCAATTGGCGAAACAAGCTTACATTTGGCACGACTCTGACAGTAGCAGACATGATTCTTTGTTCCTTTTCGTATTCTCAGCGGTGACAATGATAATTTGAGAGTTTGCGGGGTTGAGTTGAGTGCCGATGTGAAGTGACAGGTTAAATAGCAATAACCGCGGCTATTCCCTAGTAGCCAAGAGCTAGGCGCCGATATTCATCGACGTCGGCTACCAAGAGTTGGAGGAGGCACTTGCTTGACTCGAGTCACGAAAGTAGGCGGGAGATGTACACACGGAGCAGCTAACGAGCAATCTGGTCTTAATATACTCATTTCTACAAAGTTCCCTAGGTGCCCAATGAGGACCCAATTGAATTGACTGGGATCAATCTGACTATTCCGAACCCCCGATTTCGTGCTTACGAAGGATTCATGGGAACAATGTTCTTCCTCGTGCAAAAGCTGACAACTTTGCTGTGCATCAAGTAATGCAATAACGAGGTGGTGATAATGGAGATGCGCATATGGGGTTGCGGATCCTACCCCAAACGCGGGTAGACGCTTGCAGAGCGCACAGTTTAAGCAACTTTAGGCTTGTTTTGGCGAAGTTCTTGCCCTGTGCCCTTTAGAGTTAGGAGCCCCGATTTTTTAACAATCGCTACCCATCGGGACTTTGGGGGCACCGAGGTCCTTTCAAGTATTCCACGGAGCCCTAGAATTTCCACAGCGACGTTTTAGAGATTTTCTTTTAACAATGATGGATTTATCTAAATTTAGCATTAATTATTAATAAATTTCCTTTCTAAACCATTTTAGCTGCCAAATAGGGATTAGCGCTCAGAAATGCTGCTTCTAGTATTACCGCTTTGAGGATTCTTGGTTGACCCGTACGGAGGATATGTTATGCCATCGGCTCAGCCGGATGATCTCAGCAGGTGCTGTTGACATCTGAGGTGACAACGTCATCGCCCGTTAAGCAGGTTGCCCGACCTTGCTTGACCACCCTGCTTCCGTGATCATAATAAAAAATGGCTCCCACGGCACCCAAGTGAGGCAATGTTTATCAACAATTAACTTTTTCTTCTTCTTTGCTCTTTAGACTTGACCTGTATTTCTTTCACGCATCGCGATAGGTCGAATGATGCCGGGCATAGGTCAAGATAACACCGTTAGCCGGTCTTTGTCCGATACACCAAATGATGCCTCTGGGAGAACCGCCAGAGCCCTTCCGAACAGCCCTTTGGGGTCTGTACAGGGAACCGCCTCGCTACCGAATATTGTAACCTTTGCACATGCGGATAGCTTCGGAAGCAGAACAAGCCAGCGTGCATTTGGTCCAGAGTCTCCTCGAACAGCAGATGGGGGCCGGCGAAGCCTCTCATATGCCTTGCGGCAGGAAGCAGATGTTTACTACGACTCGCGAGCGGCAACACGTGATGAATGGAAACGACGAGATCGAACGCTACAAGATTACTATAGTAATAATCCTCAGCTCTTGCCGCAGCTGCCTTTCACGTGGCATCATGGATGGAAGCGCTGGAGACTCATTCTTTTTGCGATACTGGTGTTTATCGATGGTTCTCTGATACCCATCGTGCTGTACTATGCACTGAGATATGCTGGCCATGTTCAGGGCTGGATCATCTTCGCTGTGGTCACGAGTATTTGGGGCGGCCCAACATACATCGAGTTTGGCATCAGGACTTGGCGGCTCATGAAGAAGGAGAGATTCTATCGTCCACTGGGCACGAATAGCCGCTGGTGCTTCGATACACTGAACTGGGCATCGGTACTTACCATCACTGCCGTTACGGCGCTCTTCATCGTGGGCAGTGCGCCGCATATAGTTTGGCTGAGAGTTCTCTGCATGCCAGCACCAGCCATCCTTTACAGCCTTGGCGGCGTCCTCGGTCTCATTACGCTGTTCAATTATATGAACTGGCGTGCCCCGTTCCGCCTCAGTTCCACTGGCAAAGGCGAAAAGGTACGATTGCAGTGACTCTTTCCTTTACTTCTTTGATAGTTGGCGTCTTATATTAACATTCTCTGTTTTTTCCATCAAATAGGTTCTGCCGGGAGTATACTATTTCATTGAAGATGTCGTTGCCGTCAATGCTGGAGCCGGTAGACCATACAGAGAAGCTTTTGCGGCCCGTTATAATGCCAGCCCCCGCTTCAGGCAAATGCTGTTCAAGCAATCTGTGTTTTGGTCCGTGCCTGCGCTTCTATTGGCTGGCGCACTCACCGTTATTGCCGTCGTACATGAAGTTCCAGCAACCGTCGCGTACGGAGTATGCTGGGCCGTGCCATTCATATGGTGTGCTGTCTGGGGCTGGATTACAGTCATCTGGTGCAAGCGAGATATGGTCCGCGAGAGAGTTGAGTGGGAACAGAAATACCCTACGGAGAAACATGACACTGCAACAAACAATATCCCTTTAGCGACGGTTTAACTGTATTTATCAAGCTTGTTTATTTTTACACATGAAGTTTGTTTTTCTTCAGCGACTTTTCATCTCTTTGCCGCATCTAACCCATATGTCGTTGGCGGTGATTGCTGTACTAATAATCATGGCCAGTGGGATCACTGCAGGATGAGTTTCAATCAAGCCAACAGCACTGGCTGGAAGGAGAATGTCCATGGTGGTTGCTACGAGCTTCAGTATCAGCGAAGGGGCGGCCTCTCTGAATTCTGTCGCTCCGCTCTGCGATGCCATTTGATCCCCAGATCCTGTCTGTTGATTTTCTCCAAGTGGCTCCGGAGCAGATCCATCGCCTTTCTCCATCAATGGCACAGTTTCCTTCTGGTGTTCGCTCTTCTCACTGGAGGTGTTCTCCTTGGAGTTGTGGTTGGATGATGCATGCGGGGCTGGCTGTTTGCCAAGACAGCGCAGCAGTGCGATACTGGAGCGGAACAGCGAGATGCATAAAGCGATGAGCCAAAAGACCTGAGCTTGATGATTTAAACTATCAGTCTGCTCTGCACCGAATATTTCAAGATGGTCTACTTCTAGCAGGTCGAGCAGAGTCACTGATTCGAGCATCCCATACAGCCCCAGGCATGTTTTGCCAAGCACATCGAGTAATGTCTCGAAGTCCAATACCCGGGAAGAGTACAAATCCCATCCCAGTTGGAATTGCTCAAGGAAGCGAAAAAGTCGCAGGAGACGCCTTGTTACGTTGATCTTGGCCCGCAGTTCCAGAAATGACGTTGACGGTGGGAATTTGGTTGACATTAGAGGCAGCAATGCGCCTGCTGCAGAGAAGCGATATGTGGCGAAGAGAGAGACTAAAGCCTGGACAAAGCGTAATGATCGCTCGATTCCGGCTTGGCAGGCGTCAGCATTTGTTTGGAGACCTGGTTACAAGATTTTCCTTTTGCAATGTGCTGATTTTCCACGCTAAGTGACCTGGGGATGTAACACACCATTATCTGTCCCGAAGGCAACAAATTGGCGCAGAAGTGCCATATTCGCAGCACTACTATTTAAGCAGCAATTGTGTCCGCTGCAACTCAGGCGAGAGCGAATACGCCCTATGAAAGTAATAAGAACGAAAAAAAAAAAAAAAAAAAAAAAAAAAAAAAAAAAAAATTGGGGGGGGGGGGGGGGGGGGGGGGGGGGGGGGTGTTTGTTTTTTTTAATAAAAAAAGCGGGGTTGGGGGGGGTTTAGGGTTTTTGTGGGTTTTGGGGGGG
>JALIRY010000127.1:0-50023 GCA_026401215.1 Trichoderma erinaceum | reverse complement strand
AAAAAGGTAAATTTAAATATAATTTAGATATAACATTTATAAGTAGCTTATATTTAGTATTTAATAGGTAAAGTTTAATAATTTAATATTTATATATATATTTATAATACTAATACCTTAAAAGTTTATATATATGCTAAATAGCTATATATAAAAGGTAAATAATAATATAGTAATAAGTTACTAGTAGTATAAAAGGGAAGCATGCTATTTATAGAATATTATTAGACTTATTATAAATTGCTATATTCCTATTTTAAGGGGAGCTAGGCCAGCCCTACTATATTAATAAAGCATATGGAATGTTCTAGACTAAGCATAATGGTTACTTATAATGTCATCTTTAGATCTATTGAGCAATAGATCAGGTAAGTTCATACACCGCCCCTCAATTTTCTAATAATACCGCGACCAAGAAGTGTTCCAAGAGACATAGACCACCAACACCCTGAAGCCTAGTCCTCTAAGATTTTCAGACTCGAGTATATCAGCATGTACGACCTTGTCGTAGTTGGTCATGGCATTGCCGGCCTCGCCGCCGCAGTATCAGCTGCAGAACTCTCGCCCTCGGCGCAGATAGCCGTGCTAGAGCATGCACCAGAGCATGCGAGCGGTGGAAACTCACGCTGGAGCCCTGCCAACATGCGAATGCCATCTGTCAATGAGGTATTACCAGGCTTCGTGGACGACATGATGGCTGCAAGCGGAAGTGGTGGCGACCGCGCGTATTTTGAAAGGCTTGCTAGCCAGGCCCCTGAAGCCCTCCAATGGCTCGAAAAGCAGGGGGTGCAGTTTCACGCCATGGACTATTTCTTGAAATCTTGGCCTAATAGGATCCAGCCTATTGGCAAAGGTGCTGCCATTGTCGAAGCCCTCAAGCAATCAGCCAAATCGAAGGGTGTCCAACTGGTGTATAATTGCCGTGCCCAGCGACTTCATCTTGGCCGAGGACAGGCCATAGTTGAGGCAGCTGATGGGCGACGAATCATTGCCCGGTCTGTTGTGCTCGCCAGTGGTGGGTTTCAAGGCAGTCCAGACATGCTGCGTACTCATCTTGGTCCTGGTGCGGAGACGTTGAGACCGATATCACCTGGGACGGCCTGGAACGCCGGCGACGGCATCCAGATGGCACTGGCCAACGGAGCCAAGGCCTCTGGCGATTGGAACGGAATGCACAGCGAAGTAATCGACCCACGGAGCAGTCAGCCAGCGCCACTGGTCCTCAATTACCCGTACGGGGTTGTGGTGAATCAGGAGGGAAAGCGGTTCGTAGATGAAGGTGCTGGACTCGTGCATGACACGTGGGAGCATCTTTCCAGAACCATACATTTTGACACACCGGGCCGCTTAGCCTGGGCAATTTGTGATTCCAGATTTTTTCAATTGGAGGACCATGACGCAGCTATCCGCTCCGATATGCCGCCGGTGACAGCGGACACGATTTATGGTCTGGCGGCACAGATGGGGGTGCCGGAACAAGCGCTTCTGAACACAATCTTAAACTACAATGCAGCCTGTAACGCAAACATGTCTGGCTTTACGGCGGGCCGGCTTGATAATCTCGCCACTACCTCAGGCTTGCAACCATCGAAATCGAACTGGGCTAGGCCGCTCGACGCTCCGCCGTATACCGCATTCCCCTTAGCCGCGGCCATTGTCTACACTTTCGGCGGCATTGCGACTGATGTGGAAGCGCGCGTTCTTGGCCAGAGAGGCATCATTCCTAATCTATATGCTGCAGGTGAGATTACTGGCCATTTCTACGACAAGGCTCCAAATGCAGTGGCCGTTATGCGGGCACTCGTCTTTGGACGTATTGCTGGCCTCAATGCCATAAGCTCCCATTAGACAGAGAGAAGTGTACCGTCTCCCTGGAGACTGGGCCTTTTCCATCTAATACTATCCTCAAGCTGGTTGGATGATGGATATAGCGAACCCCCGAAATGGTTGGTCTAAAGGTGCGCATTTGTGACTTTTCACCCTTGAATAATGCATTCGCTTGCATTTATTTGAATTAGCTGCCCTGGCCCAATTCAGCCTCCCTGCGGCTCAGTCGACTGCCTCTAGTCTATGGCGTTGCCGAAGTTAAAGGAAGGGTTGATTACTTTGCCTAGTGCAGTTAATGATGCTCAAACGGTGAACTACATATCTTGTTACTTCTTGCCTTCATTGTAATGGCCTGCTTCATATTCGTTTTATCATCTTCATTTAAATTCACTGAATAATAGCTATCGTACACGTGCAGCGTACGCAGGACAGTCAATTGTTTCCTTCTTATCCATTTACACCATCCCCGCCTTCAATCTCGCTATCGTGCTATTGTTCCTCCTAGCGGTCCAGTTTCTCCCACCCTACAACATGTATGGGAGATCAAGGGCGTACATAGACTCACTGATCTACATCAACATGGTGTGAGCGACCCTCCCCTTTTTACTTACTGATGTCGATATCAGGCCACGGCCCAGGGCAGCCTTCCCTCAACCCTCTTGGGGTACAGTTCTTCTCCAGCCTAGAAGGACTGGAGGTGGTGACATCAGGCAATCGACTGTTTCCATAGGGAGCCAGCGGGTTGTGTATCCTGATAAGATCCATCGGCAGGGTGGGCAATAGACCACCATGCCATCCTTTATGACACTGCTCATCCTCCGCGGCTGAACCGTTGCTGTCCGTCAAGGAACCGACACGTAATCCTACTCGGTTTTCGAGAAACTGCTGACACCATGAACAAGCTGACCCGCGCACACGCCCCTTTCCCCAATTACTCAACTGGGCATGAACCTCCCTCCCAAAGATTTATTGCATAGTCGCTGTGGCACCTTTTGGCTTTATTATAGGGGCGCTTGATCTCGATCCATCTTGCACACCTTGGATAGGACACAATGGCAACAACAACGACCGCAAAGCATTGGCATGAGGGGTAACATCAGCCGGCTTGTCAGCACGGTGGCCGTCAACATTTGCGGCCTTTGTAGTTTTAGCCATCTGGTCTTCCTAGGTGCTCAGGAATTCCTACTATTTCTAAGAGCTGCTGGGCGACATTGTGCAGCGATTGTTGAAAAGGTAGCCATTCTGACTGAACAGCATTAGCCGATCCTAGCTGCTTTCCACGCCTTGACCACCGTGGCTCGCTTGTTTGTTCGGTGGCAATCAGATGGTTGAGTTCTTCCAGGAGCGCATGGAACTCCTTTTCAACCTGAAGGATCCGTTGTTTTATATCTATTTCGATTGCAAACATGGAGAGATGGGAAATAAGAGCGACAAGAAACTTGGTGCACGGGCCACAAAACATGCACTTTGTGGCCCGTGCGCAGTCACGTGCGGCTGTGTGATTATTCTAGCTCGGGGCACTTCCGCTGAGGGCATACCAGTACACTCCCATGATGCTATTTTCCATGAATCGCGGCTTCGCCACCGGCATTAATCAGTATATTCTTCATGGTGGGCAGTACACCGGGAACTACTACGCGACGACATGGCCCGGACACATAGGTTTCGCCTACCTTTTCTCTGAGCCATTTTCCGAGAAACAGCGTTCTTGGCGTCACGGCTTCCAGGACGCCCTGGATTACGCGGCTCGGGTATCCCATATCATGCGAGCCAGTGTTCCCAAGGTGGATATCGTCAAGTATTCGAAGCAGTCCATTACAACGATCGTCGCCGGACAAGAACCACCCGGCCTTATCAGGAAAGGTGATAACAGACGGATGAGTGTGGTCAACGGGCATAGCTGACTCTCTCCTAGGCTGGTCCTACACATCTCCAGAGCGAGAAGCTTCACCCTCCACATTTCAGAGCGAGAAGTTTCACCCCCCCACATCTCCAGAGCGAGAAGCTCCAGCGCCGGAAGCTCCCGCTGCAGCCGCCCCAGAATTGGAAGCTCCAAAACGAGAAGCTCCAGCGCCGGAAGCTGCAGAACGAGCTCCAGAGTCAGAATCCTCAGGGACAGAATAGACAGAATACCCAGAGGGAGTCTCCTCGGAGCCGAAAGCTTCAGTGCCAGAATCTCCAGGGCGGTGGTCTTCAGAAACACTCGTCGCTTTGGCTTTCCCTTGTCGTGCTTTCTTTAGACTCTCGGCTTCTCTTAGGATCTTTCTCTCTCTGCTGAGCTTGCATTCTCGCCGTGGCTCTCATTTCTCTTGCTTGAAGAACCATCTGTGCGAGAAGCTTTAAAGCGAGAAGGTCTAGCTTCAGATGGTTCTGGGGATTCTGACTCTGGGGATTCCGGCTCCAGAACTTCTGTCACTTTCGTTTTGCCTTGTCGTGCTCTCCGTAGCTCCTCTGCTCTCCGTAGCTCCTCTTCCTCTGCTCTCCGTAGCTCCTCTGCTCTCCTTAGACTCTCTTCTTTCTCTGCTGAGCTTGTATTCTCGCCGTGGCTCTCATTTCTCTTGCTCGAAGAACCATTATCTTACGGATGTGAAGGTTCTCTCGTTTCGCTGTCCACGTCACTTCTATCTCCATCTCTTCTATCTTCGTCTCTGTTTGAAGGGCCATCGCTTTGCGAAGGAGAATTACCAGTTACAGTAGTATAGAGTTGCTGGAACTGCCGAATGTACTCTTCGCCAGTGGCCCATGATTTGATCTTCGACTTTTCACAAATATAGAGCATGAAGTCCTGTGT
This sequence comes from Trichoderma erinaceum, assembly GCA_026401215.1. Classification (NCBI taxonomy): domain Eukaryota; kingdom Fungi; phylum Ascomycota; class Sordariomycetes; order Hypocreales; family Hypocreaceae; genus Trichoderma; species Trichoderma erinaceum. The sequence continues at coordinate 45,405 of JALIRY010000127.1, read as the reverse complement.
CGTCTCGCGCTTCAGACTCTTGATCGTCAACTCCCAATCGCCAACCTGTAGGTCCTCGCAATATCTAGCGAGATATTAGAATATATCCAAGACCTTGGGAAGAGTCGAGTTGCTTCGCATAGTCCCCGAAGCCTATGCACTTACCGCTGCCATTTCCTAAAGATTCCGCTAACGTTGATCTCCGTTTCATGGGAGTATCTCGGCTTGATGAACCGGACGTTGCTTAACTGTGTACGATGAGAGGCATGCTGTTCAATCGAGAGCGTTGGTTTCTGCCTGACAGCTCGGTTCTCTGCCTCTCGTGCTGCAAAGCGTTGAAGGAAGGTAGCATGGCTCTCCTGGATGAGGGTCGCAGTCGCTTGTCGAGTACGCGAGGAGACGATCACTTGAGACATCGTCTAATGGGGGGCAAAGAATGGCCAGTGGGAGAGAGGAGCGATTGGGAACATGGCATAGAGGCCATTTCGGCCTTTTAAGGACAAAGGCCATGCCGACCAGCCAATCTTCACCAGCCATTTCTGGACGTTGGATGAATGAAGATCGTGGATAGTGGGAAACACGAAAATTGGACCAAGAAGGACCAAAATTGGCCTCTGGAAATATGGGTCCCCATGCAGGCTGTGCCCCTCTATTAAGCACGTACCTGGTCAGCTCGAAGAAGTATACAGTACCTGCCCCGCGACCTCTGACGCTGGATTTCCCCTACTGCTTGAGCCTGCCAAAATGGCGGCACTTTCCACCCGATTTGGCGGTCCCAGCAGCGCTTTCTCGATTTAATTAGTAATAAATTTCTTAATATTACACGCTCTTAGCACACACAATAAAAGAAGAAGGGAGACGGCATATTGCCCAGTTATGTACAACATATATATAAAAAAAGAAGGCGGTGTTACAGCCCATCTCTGTTGAAATAATTACTAGATAAGAAGCGAACATATAATATACACACACTTACACAGTCGCCCAACTAAAGAATAGAAAAAGAGAATCATTTTTTTTTCCGCAATCAATCCAATACAAAAACTTGTTGATTTTCCGTCTCCCTTCTGATCCATATGAAAGTACTTTCTCTTCGCCCAATGAATGCAACTTGATTTCCATACACAAAAAGAGCCACCCTTGTGGTTACTTGAAGCAGTGATAAACAAAAAGGAGAGAGGGGAGGAAACGCAAAACAAAGCCAATTAATCAATCCCCTTGAGAAAAAAAAAAAAAAAAAAAAAAAAACCGCTGTGCTACCCAATTTGTTTCGACTGTAGATGCATTTGAACCAATCCAATCCTCCTCATCATACCTCCAGAGGTTATAAAAAACCACACAAAAAAAAAAAAAAGACTGAAAAAGAAAAACAAGAAACCACTCATAACGATATATGTAATGGTATATATATGTGTGTGTGGTATATATATAGACTGCACCATCATCCGCGCGCATTCTAAGCATGTGTTACCCTCCTTGTACAACTTGCTCCCCAATGATAAACAAAACTTTCGCCAAAGACTGCGCCAACGCAAAGCCTTATATGTATAAATCCATCCCGACCACGTTGAAACATGATTTTGATCCAAGAATGCAACAAAAATAAAAGGGGGGAAACAAAGAGAAGGAGAGTATATAAAACTCTGCTTTCCAACTCCGACAACCCTCTCTTCCCTGCGCCAGAGTTGCAAATTAATAAGAAAAAAACTCTACCATGAGAAGAAGCTCCCACACAATCCAGTAAAATGAGCGCTCAACTTGTGTTCACGGCAAAGCGTAGTAGTACAAGAAAAACAAAACATCTTACTCTTGTTCTGTCTCGCTTCCATCTTCTAATTCTTCGATACTGTCAGCTGTCATAACTCCGTTGCTGCGGTCATCGTCATCGAGTTCGCCATATTTCTGCTTGTAACGCTCGAGTTCTTCTTTCTGCGCCATAAAAGCCTCGAATACTGCAGCCATGGGAGCACGAAGTTGGTTCAGTTCCCGGAGTGTTCCGCCGCCAATGGCCAGATGACGCATGGTGAGCGTTGATACACAAGTCTATGGATGCTCGTCAGTATAATCAATCACCAAAGGCAAAAGAAAAGGAAAATTATTTGAGTGTGTCGCTTACCTCTATTCTGCTTACTTGATGTTCCATAAAATTAATCAAGAAGCGTTCAGTGACTTCACCTCCTCTGTTCTTCATACGTTCAAGGAGTTCAGTCTCGGGCGGCTGGAGTCCCGGTCCCCTAACTGTCTCGAGAGTACTGCACAGCATCTCAAGACGCAGGCTGACCTTCCACAATGACCAAATAGCGTCCGGATCAAAGGAAAGCTCGCCACCCATAATGGCAGTGGGTTTGTCTGCTGTTTCTACCTGACGTTCATGCTGCAAGTGGTATTCAATACGACCGGTAAGGGCGTGCGGGTACAGAGAATAGACAATCTCGGGATTTTCGAGACCCTTTAGCTTCTTCTCTCCCATTTCTTTGACTTCAAATCCTTGAGACGTCAAAGACCTCAAGTCCTTGCGTATAGTAGCCGCAAGTGACTCGTCTTCGAAAGAAGCTTCTGACCCAGCCGAGATGTTTCGATCAGTGTCCTGATAATTCTCCAGACAGCGCTGGATTTCAGAAATGAAATCTGAAGAAACAGTAATCTGGCCGCCGTCGGCAACAGCAGATATACGTGACGCCTTGTTGACCATAGGGCCAAAGTAGTCCATACGGCGAGTGACGGGATCTGTTTCGCACACGCAATCTCCATAATGAATACCCATGCGAACAGACAAACCCTTGAATATAAGTGCGTTGTCCTTGTCATATATCGGCTGACAAGACATTGAATTCAGAACTTCGGAAGGCCAAGGGACGTCAAGGAGTTCCATTTGAACAGCAAAAGACCAGAGCAGAGCTGAAGTCGCAGTGGGGAATGACACCATAAAAGCATCGCCTTCAGTCTTGACTTCGTATCCTCCAATTCGGCGTAGCTGCCGACGCATGACTTCGTTGTGCAGCTTGATGGCTGATCGCATTGCATTGGGGTACATTTCCCAGAGAGTCGTGGAATTCTTGATGTCGGTGAAGACAATAGAGACGTTGCCAGTTGGAGCAGGGATTTCTGCCTCGAGCCGGTTAAGGGAAGAATCGAGGACATCCCCCTTGCCCTTTCGTCCCCTTCTTGTAGAAAGAAGATACGGGGCTTCTGCCGGGACGCCCGAAGGATAAAGCGACATGCTTGTGCCACGATGAAGGCGGGAGCGTTCTACCCTCCTCTTCAGGTCGACTACGCTAATCATCATCACCATAATCTTCCCAGACGCACCGTAAGCCATTGCAAGGTCACGAAGCTTCTGAGCAGCTCGCATGAGATCTTGGCGCTCTGCTCGCGCAATATCTGTGATAAGGCCTGGTGGAAGATATTCCCAAAGCTCGCTTGTAGCCATGACAATAATGTCGTCATTCTCTCGAATGGTCATGTTGGTGACGTGAGGAGCAGCTTGAACGGCAGGCATCAGATCAACATATCCAAAAGCCCGAGATACTTGTAGTACATCGTTCAATCGGCCATTGCGAGATACCCATCCTCCGGCTTCGCGAATCCTTGATCGTTCTGATGCCTCCGCAGGATCGTGTTTCCGGGTCAAGATGTGATGCTTGCTGTCGGTCTTTATGACCATCGCTTGTACATCACCAACATTTGCCACGTAAAGCTCTGTGCCCTGAAGATACAGGACGGTGGCGACTCCTCCGGAGTTCAAATCCTCCCTACTAAGAATGACCGGCTGGGTGACGCCCCTATGCGATTTCTTCTTGCGATCATCGGTGTACTGGACTGCAGCGGTTACTAATTCTTTGTTGAGGGCCAGGAAAGCCCTGCGGAGGGCATCAGCCGGTGTTTCGCTTTGGCGAGTTTTCAAGGCCTTGAGCTCCTGAGCGAAGATGAGTCCAAAATTTTCGTGTAGATACTTGGCAATCTTGGACCCCCCGCTTGACAGTGCCTGACCATCGAAGAGGCCGAGAAGCATCTCCGTTTCCGACGAGTTAAAACGCGGCACGACAAGGTCAACCGTCGACAGATGCTCGTTTTTGCCGAGAGTGTCAGCCATGCCATATGGCAAATGACCTGCCAGTGACCCGGATGTTCTAACTCGCCTATCTTCGCTCTGGTCCGGTATGCTGGGTTGAGTTAGGGTGACGTCCATCAATCCGAGTATCCTCAAGTTAGGAAGCCGGTTGAAATCGGTGTACTCCTCCCTGTTCACGGCACCAGGGCCATCGATGCCGCCCCAAGCAGTCTGTTTGATCTCTAGCCGCTTGTTACCAGAAAGATTAAGATATCTCAGATTGGGATTCAGGTTCCAGTTCCAGTCATATGGAACATTGGCAATGTTGTACTTTAGAGAGTTATTGCCGCAATCCAAAACCGCAAGCTTCTTTGCTCTTGATATATCGGCCGGAAGATTTGTGAACTTATTGCCGTTGATATATAGGGTTTGAAGAAGGCTTGTTTCTTCCAAGTCATCTGCCGGAAGACTCGTCAACACGTTTCCGGAAAGATATAGCTCTACAAGCTGTGGCCAACTCTTCATCGACCTTTGGGGCATATCACTGATCTCCCAGTTGTATGACAGGTTAAGAACTCTGAGCTCCGCGAGAAGAGTAATTTGATCAAACACATCGTCATCTAGACGATTATCTGCAAGATAGAGACTTCGCAGCGACCCAGAAAATGTATTGGTCAATCTAGACGACAGGCCTGAATCCTTTCTTACTGATTGGGCCGAAGTTGAGGCTGTGTTCTGTGACTGTGTTGTTCCTCTAGACATAACGGACGTCTTACGTCCGCCCTTTCCATAGACGGACACAACAGAACTCTTTCGATCTGCTCCTGGTATGTTAGGAGTTGGACCAACGCTCAGTAAGGTGGTGCTGGACGCTTGGCTGGGTCGGCGTTCCTCTCCTAATTCGTCAGAGCTACCAGTGGCAGACAGGGTCCCCGACGGGAGCGCCTTGCCATTGGATGTTGGAGGTGGCCCCTGTCCTTCTTCGCCTGGTAGTCTTGGGGCCCGCGAAGCAGGCTTAGGGAAGGTTTCTAGCATGTTAGAGGAGGCATTGAAGGTCTCAAGCCTGTTGGCCCACCAGATTTCCATGGGCAGCTTGGAGATGTTGTTGTCGCGAACATCAAGAACCCTCAGCTCTGTTAGGCAACCAATCTGGGGTGGAAGCTCGCCCACAGAGTTATGGGCAATGCTGAAGTGCTCCAGACGAGTCAAGGCCCCAATCTGGGGCGGCAGCGAGACAAAGTGGTTTTTGTCAAGGACTAGGCGCTCTAGGTTTGGCATGTTCGCAAAAGCAGAGTCAATACTTGCCAGTTGGCCTTGTGAAAGGTTCAGGGTCTTGAGAGTCGGAAGCGGCTCTTGGATTTCGAACTTGTTGAGTGGATTTGAGTTGAGCTTGAGTTGGCGGATCCGCTCGAATTTACCCACAAAGGCCGAGATGTGGTTGTGAGCGGCGTACAGAATCTCCAATTTAGGAAGCTCGGATATAATATCAATATTAGTGATATAATTGTACTTGATATCAAGTTCGCGCAGGCTGATGAGATCTCGGAACGTATCTGGGACGCTATCACTCAAATGATTATTGGTAATGAGAAGTTTTTCCAGGTTCTTTAACTGGCCAATCTCCTCTGGCAGCTCTGAAATGCTGTTGAAGCTTAGATCTAAATCAACCAGACTCTGCAACTCGCATAAAAAGGGAGGAAATGAATCCAAAAAGTTGGAGGAGAGATTCAAGCTTCTCAACGCCTGATACGCACCGAAATAGGGAGGCAAGTGCGACAGGCGGTTGTTGGCTAAATTCATCTTCAAAAGTCCGGCGAGAGCGTTCAATTCAGCATGCTCCAGCTGTTCCAGCCTGTTGTTCGAGGCATCCAGATATGTGAGTCTCGCAGCGCGGCCGAGGCTGAGCGGCAATTTTCGTGCTTCGTTATTGTTGAATTTGATATCCCGGAGGTTCTTACAGGATTGGATGAAGTCCCTTGGCACATCCAGCGACAGATTGCGCGAGAGGTTGAGAGATATGATATCGTTAGCTCTGAGATAGAGGGAGATGGGGATGGTGACGAGATTGCGGCCCGAAAGGTCGACATAGTTGATCTTTTGCGCTTTCTGAATGCCTAAATCTGCGGTTTTGGAGTGGAAGTCACTTTCTCTGGCAGACAAGAACATGAATCGGCACAAGTAGCCGATATCCTCTCGACCCAAGTCCTCTATCCTATCTTTCTCTTCATAGCCGAGCTGCTGTAAAAGTCGTTTCTGAATGAGCAATGGCCGCTCGCCCGGCGTAAGGACGCGAATAAGGTCATGCTTCCTCATGATTATGTGATAGTTCTCGAGCCCGTCGACGACATACGTTTTCTTAATAACTTGAGATATCACTTCTGCGACGGTAGCATCGAGAGCCATGGAGTGTGTTGAAAAGGTCCCGTCCGATCGGAAAATGCGGATAAAGTAAGGAGTCAGCTTCTCCTCCGGCCGTGGTGGGCTTGAGAGGTCTTCCACTTCCGGTTGCGGTACCGTAGTGTCCTCGGTCCCTCGGCGGACTGCCCAGCTGTCGGGAGCATCCCAGCGTCCCTTCGGCGCTGAAACTGCCGAATCGATGGAGTCAGGGTCGACGTTATTCACGAAGGATGTGTCCATGGGGGTCAATGGGGGTGGCTTGGCCAGAATACCTTCCATATCGTTCAAATTCGTGTCGAGGTGGTACATGTGGCCAGGGTCAGCGCGGTCGGTCGGGCCAATGGTATCGTCGCATTCGAAGGGCCGAGGGGGTCGCCTGTTCTTGGAGAAGGGAAAGTTGTTCTTGAAGGTTGCGGCGCGAGGACCAGCAAGCGACCGAGTCTCGGAAGCATCAGAGACGTCTCCAGAGCCGAGAACAAAGGTAGACGGGAATGCCGATGGCGACAGCTCGGGGCGCGTCAAATCCGTCTTGGAAGACTTTGCCTGCAAAGATCTCGTAGACTGGGGAAGATCCTTCAGCTTGGAGCCGCCGGCATTGCCATCATCCTTGTCCTTGTGTCGTCGAAACCGATTGAGCAGCCCAAGTTTGCCATGATGTCCAGGGGAAGCGTGTCCTTCCAACTGGCTTGACTTTGAGTAGGGCGTATGCGCACTGTGAGTGCTCGGCGTCGGACTCTGGGCTCTGGAGCGCGAGCTACTGAAGATTGTTCCGGTCATGGCTCCTCGGTCGCGGGGATATGAACTGCTCGTGGAGTCTTCCCGACTGGTGCTCGGCCGCAGGCTCCTGGGGTCATCGATGCTCTTGTTGTGGCGGTGATAGTGGCCAGGCAAGTGGACGATTCCCGCGCGTGAGGAGGAAGATGACTTCGGCGGCACCTGGGGCGCGCCATCTGACATGTATCGATCCCGATCGGGCCCAGTCATGATGTCTCTCACGGGTGCCTCTCCATACCGCGCAATGTCCTAGAAAGCAAAGCAGGTCAGATTCTGTGACACGACAACTAGCGAAGTCGATTCTCCCAATTTCGAACCCCCCCACTAATACTCGTGGATCGAAGGCGGCCCCGTAACGAAAAAAAAGAGTGGATCGAACAGAAGGCAAGAAGAAGAGCTTACGCCATTTTCGGAAAAGGGAGGCAGGGACATGGGGACCGTAAAATAAAAGAAAAAAAGAGAAAGGGAACAAAAAATGGATAGGGAAAGACAGACGAAAAAGAAAGGTACGGTGATGATGAAAAAAAGAAGAAAACAAAGCAGGGAGAAGGAGAGGCGGCGTAGATTAGGTGGGGAGGAGAAGAGAGATTCGGAAACACAAGTCAGACTCACATTGTTGTCCTGATACAAAAAAGGCACTACTTCAGGGGCCGGAACTGGGGTCCTGGGTCTTGATGATGCAGGCGAGGCATCCCTGGTATGATCAGTGGCATTAGAGTAGTTACGATCGCGATGAGTTGGGCGAGTGTGACTGTAGGAGCGCGATCGTTGGTCTTTCCCCATATATGATGGGAGGCTACTTTCGGAACTGTCGCGGCCAGGAAACTCTTCACCAAAGAAGCCCTGCAGCTTGCGCATATTACCACGGTGCCCACTAGCCTTGGAGCCGGTGCTGCTAGCCGTGGTGGTAACACTAGCTTCTGAAGGCCGTCTGTCGTCTGGAGAATACAAGTGCTCTGGCGAGTCGTGGAGGCCCAGCGACGAGCTTGCGCCGGTACGCGATCCCAAGCCGTGCAGCCCGGAGGAGTACTGCGAGAAGAGCGACATGGTGTCGGCCGACTCGTCGAGGAGGCTCGCGGGATAGTTGGAGGGGTTGGAGTGGCCACGCAGAGGATCGAGCACGGCCAGATCGCGGCGGTAGTTTGTGAGATCGCTCAGGCGGCGGCCGCTCTCCCTCGACGTCGTCGGCGAGATGGCGCCGCGGGTGGTGGCGGTGGACGTGGTAGGCGAGATCTGGAGATCATCATCTCGTGAGAGGCTTCTACAGCAACGCAGGGACCCGCGTTAGACATGTTGCGCAGACGAAGAAACGGCACAAGGCGACGGCAAGGGCGGACGGCACGAGATGGCGAGCGACGGCTCCCGTGTGTCCGCCGAAGCGGCGGCGAAAGCTGGAGAGACGAGAGTCGAGGCCGGGAGAGATACTCACTTGTAGTGCTGGGGAGTAGAGGCTTCCGTGTCGATGTGCGCGGGTGGCGCTGTTCGCGACGCAGCTTCGGCCGTAGCCGTCGTCGGCGTCGAAGGCTTCGCGGTCAGAGAAGAACGAGTGCTGTCGGTGCTTGCGCTCGTGCCGGAGCTGATGCGGAAGGCAGCCTCATGGTCGGCCATTGTCGCCCAGCGGAGAGCTCCAGGCCTCTACCATGCGATGCGGACAGGTGCTGGGAGAGGTCGTCGAGGCGCAATCACGTCATGCTTGACGGTCTGCGGGCAGCTGGCAGAGGAGCGGCGGAACTGTCTGGCGGGCTATTCAACAGCCTCTGGATGGCGGTGCTGGATGTTTGTCAAAGGCTTCAGTGTTTTTTCGCTTGTCGACGCCGTAAACGCTACGTTTGACGAGGGGTTGGCGAGCTGGGCATCTGTCGGCTGCGGCGCGGGATTATACAAAAGACGAAAAGTCGAGCGTGTGGTCACAAGCAAAGGCTGGGATCGTTCCAGCCCCAGAGCCGGTTTGGCAGGGCTGAACACTTTTGCTCAACTAGCTTCTGGGAGGGGTGCAAAGTGAGGGGGTGGGTGGAGGGCTTGTAAGTATACAAGTAGCATTCGCAGAGTCGAGGGCGGCTCGGTGGGAGAAAGCGGACAGGCACACGCAATGTCTCGCCCAATTTCGGGCCAACGGTTTTTTTTGCCGTCTAGAGTACAATCTACATTGGTTGGTTCTGCGCACCATGGATGCAGTTCCAAGAAGACACAGCCATCCGAGCGTCTAAAAGAAAACTTGGCGCTCTGAGACGAAGCTCATGAATCACTCTCCTCGTCTGATAGTATTGGTGTACTTTCTTGTACCCAGTCAATCATAATTGCCTAGGTATGCATACGGCTTCTTGTTGTGTCATAGTCAGTACCTACTACCTATCTATAGGTTCGCCTATATCTACGACTACCGCTGCTACGGTAACTTGTAAGCCCTTCTACAGGGGTTGCATTGGCTCTGCATCCTCCCAAGGCAAAGACTCAGTGTGCTCTCATCACCAGCACTTTTGGCGCCAAGCCACAGGACAGGCTCTTTTTGGGGGGACCCTGGGTGGAACGACTAAAATATCTCAGCAGCTGTTTCTTATGCACGTTAACGGCATGACGTTGTCCAATGGATTAGCGTTCTTACGGGCCAGCATGTATGCACGTAGTATGTACGTGCTTTTACTTGCTTGTATATACACCCGGCCCTGGCCCCATGTAGAAAACACACAGCCGCAGCACACATTTCCGTCTCAGAGGGAACACGCGCTTGTACCTGTAAGCGGCATGACCACTCCGTCAAAGGTGAGACTTTGGGATGCATGGATTAATTAGCAGCACTCTGCGGGATGCGGAGTCCGGCGCATTGAGCAAAGCCGCCCTGTCAGCTACCGCCAGCATTCGGCCTAGCGATTGTGCGAGGGTGCCAAGGCCTGCTCGTTGATGAATCAGAAGCCGTCAAAATACTGCTGCCTGCCAACTTCTTATGTTGGTCTGTCTATCTGTCTTGCACAGACCGAGAAAACCTGCGCACCAAACGGGAGGAGTACGAGGTGCTGCAGCATACATCCACGCCTCCGGTTTTTTTTTTTTTTTCAAACTGTGGATATGTATGCATGTAGTGATCAAAGCAGGTCACACGCATGGGCGCAAACGACAAACGAGCCGTAAGATTACAGCAGCTTTCTGGAGCAGCATGCGTTGACGTATAGAAGTAGGTCGTCTTAGTAGCAGTTTCATCGTCTCATTTGCGACACCCTCTCAGTTGTGCCTCTTGGTTTTTTTTTTTTTTTTTTTTTTTTTTCCTTCTCCTTTCCCTCGTAATCACGCCCATTCAGAACGGTCCTCGGCAGCCGGGATGTGGACTCGAGCTATGCAGTGGCATGGCACTTGCAGGGCGCCAATCAAACGGGATCGCCCAACCCGAATTGTTGGCCTCTAGTACGATACGGTACACATTGTTCCAGCGAGCTTGCCCTGCCCATGCACCCTGCCCATGCCAGTGTGTAGACTAGACTACAGGCTGATGCTGTGACCGGCATTCAATCGATCAATTAATTAATCAACTAATAAATCCAGCAGCCCAATCAATCAATCGCAGCGGCCGCGCGCTGGCTGATGTGACTGTGATGCTGCTGCCAAATACGGGAAAAAATGACGTTCTCCCCGCCCGGGGCTGCGGGTCACGGCACCCGCAAATGGGTGCGGCTAGTGGGCTTTGATTCCGCGGCTACGGCACTTCAGGCGAGCTCCAGTACTCTAGTACCTGCGAAGACACGCCATGCAGGCGCCGCTATGGAGATATTAGTGCTGGTAGTGGTACCCAGCTGCCAGCTGCCAGTTAGCCACAACGGAGCCCGCCGCATTGGTTCGCGGTAGCGTCCAAACAGGTATCCATGGATATCAAATCAATCAAATCAAATCGCATCAAGCCAATTAGATGGAAGGGCACCTGTCAGAGCTGCTCGTTCATTTAATCTCTTTAGCCCCCCAGCTGCCCCTCTCCAATCTCATTTCATCTCAGTGAACCAGAGCTGATGCTATTAATATTGATATCTAGTCACAGCTCTTCGCGTTCCATGCTAGTAGTTACAATAGCAAATAAATGGGCGTTTTCTTGAAGCTGCCCTGAGACGACGTCGCTGATGCTTTCTTCGCGAGTTTCACCTTCTCTGCAGGATCCCTCCCCTGCTGCCTACAAATCAGTCCGCGTATTCTGTATTTCGTAACGGTACCTGCTGACGGTCTGGCATCCATCTCGCCGTCGCCGTCGTCGTCTAACCCACTTTAGCCCGGGGCTCTACATCCCACACGTTTGCCAGTGGCCGTGTACGGGCCAGGGTTCTGTCGACTCCGGCGGCCTCATAACGCTTGACAACGACCGCGGAACCTGTGCTAAGGCCATTCGCCACGCAGTAGCCTCTTGTCTCATCAGTGAAAAGAGAATTGGTTGCCACATATACTGGATATAGATTCTACGTGTACGCGGATAGAACGGTCCCCTGAGCTTGCGTTTGTTTAGAATGTGAAACGGAACGGGATATGAATAGAATTGGAAATTCAGAGAAGAATTAAGATGCTGTTTCGATGAGATTCCCTCAGTTCAGCTGGTACGCAACATCCTGTCAAAACCCTGGTACGTCTAATCTCGCTCATGAGGCCTTCTCCTCACGTAGCCGAGCCACTAACACCGTATTCCTTCCCCAATTGTACTAAAGTGGCTGTTGAAGCTGCTCAGCTCAGCGCCAAGCAATATGGAAAGCTTCATTCTGGGAAAAGTTCCCTTTGCTGGTACGTGACACCAAGGAGAGCACATGTCGGTCGTCTGACTCCTGCGTCACAGCAGTGGTGAGATAAGCGGGATGCCACATACCATATTGCGCGGCTGTTGGGAGCTCATATAGCTTCACAAACGGATGCCGGCCAATGATGTTAATCTCTGCCAGACAAACAGGCTTGAAATAATGATAACAGCACCTGTTTCTTGGGTGGCAAGAAGTAATACATACGTGAATTTAGTTAGGTATTTGACCGCAAAGACAAATTATGTATCAGGCGGCCGCTAGCCTCGATCAATCGCCTGCGTGCAACCTGAAACCCGCTGCAATGTCCGTAACGCCAAACTCATCCCTCAGCACCGCCAGGCCGGTAACGCCAGGCGTGCTGAATTGCTTGTAGCAGCTATAATCGTTACGTAGCGATACTATAGATAGCAGCAGAATTTAATAGACATCGAGCCAGTAAAGCGAGTTTTTGTCCCCCAAGCAGCATAGGTAGGTAGATAGGTATCTATAAGACACCCATCTTGGTACAGCCATTTGAAACTACTGGTACACGGCAACCACCTCTACCCGAACCCCGGCGCAGGCCACGGAGAGAAATCCGGCGCCTCTTAACCAGCCCCAAACAAACAGCTGGCTTTTCTACATACCACTTAGATTGCGGCCTTATGCCATTTCATCATAGTAGATCCATTTAAAAGCACCAGACCGCTTGAGATAATCGTAGCTATTGGAGGTAAAGGCCTCCACTGTATGGAGTAGCTACTGTCATAGTCCGCCTCAGTGGGCTCAGTGCCCCGCGAATCCCCGCATGCTGCTACAATTCCAGTGATAGCTACTCCGTAAAGATAATAGATTTGCATCTCAATGTGCAATGTACATATCTATATCTCTCAAGAGCTGACACCTCTCGATAGACTGATGAGTTGAAAGCTCTACTCTTTATTACAAATATTCCATCAAAATCCATATATTTAAAGACCATTTCGTTCAAGAAAACATCCATGATGGGTTCAGCTCCGGAACAACTCCGTACTTGGTGGAAGGAAAGCTCAGTTTACCAAATATATCCGGCATCCTTCCAAGATAGCACAGGCTCTGGAACCGGTGATCTCAAGGGCATTATCTCACGCGTGGACTATCTTCATGGCCTCAGCGTTGATATCGTGTGGCTGTCGTCCATCTTCCCGAGCCCCCAGATTGACATGGTTGGTTTTGAAACTTGCGTCTTTAGGCGGCTACCCTAACACCCCATATTCAATGTTCCGGCGTATTCTGATCAGAAACATACACTCAGGGATATGATATCAGCGACTATAAATCTATAGACCCCATCTATGGAAACATTGGCGATGTCGACGAGTTGAACGATAAGCTCCATGAGCGTGGCATGAAACTGGTCTTGGACCTGGTTGTGAACCATACCAGCGATCAGCATGAGTGGTTCAAAGAATCGAGAAAATCAAAGACCAATCCGTTCAGAGACTGGTACATCTGGCGCCCGCCAAAGTATGATGCACAGGGCAACCGACAGCCCCCAAACAACTGGGAAGGCCACTTCCAGGGTACTTATATAATTTGACCATCAGAAGCGATAGAGTAGTCGAGTGCTGATTTGCTACAACTCTAGGCAGCGCTTGGGAGTATGATGAAACAACGGATGAATACTACCTGCACCTCTTCTGCAAAGAGCAGCCGGATCTCAATTGGGAGAATCCGGCAGTGCGTGAAGCGGTCCACGACATCATGCGCTTCTGGCTTAGTCGAGGGATAGACGGTTTCCGCATGGACGTTATCAACTTCATCAGCAAAGACCAGCGTTTCCCAGACTCGGATTCAGTGGTAAATCGGGGCTATGAATATTACGCATGCGGGCCGAGATGCCACGAATTTCTGAAAGAGCTCGGCGCCATTCTCAAGGAGTATGACGCTTTCAACGTGGGTGAAATGCCCTGCGTGGATGACGAGAACGAAATCATCAAGGCTGTTGGAGCTGACCGCGGAGAGCTTAACATGATTTTCTACTTTGAACAGTAAGTCGATAGAAGATTTGCTTTCCTTTCCTTCGAGAAGGAGAAAAAAAAAAGTCTTAAGGAGCAATGATCATGAAAGCTAAAAACACTCAAAACTTAGCATGGCCCTCGACTATGGCCCCAAAGGCAAATTCTCCCCCGGCACATGGACCCTCGCAAAGCTAAAGACCGTGGTCAACAAGTGGCAGAGGTTCATGTATGACAACAATGGCTGGAACGCCCTCTACCTCGAGAATCATGATCAGCCGCGGATCGTTAGCCGTTTTGCATATGATGAGCCAGGCCACCGCGTGGCCAGCGCAAAACTCATCGCTGTATTCCATGCTTTCCAAGCTGGCACTCCGTTTATATACCAGGGACAAGAGATTGGCATGACCAACGTTCCTAAAGAGTGGCCTATTGAAGAGTACAAAGACATTGATTGTGTCAACCATTGGAAGTAAGTCGGATAGGCAATTACACATGCATGCCTCTATATGGGGAATAAGTACCGCTGACGGTATGCTCACGTCTCAACACATAGCTCGTATAAAGATAGCCTCGATGAAGATCTCAAACGGCTAGTCAAAGCAGAATACCAAAAGAAATCTCGCGACAACGCCCGCACGCCCATGCAATGGGACGCCACCCCACAAGCCGGCTTCACAACCAGCGACAAGCCGTGGATGCGTGTCAACGACAACTACACAGAAGTCAACGCCGCCTCGCAAACGGACAGGCGTCGGTCCGTGTATCACACCTATAGATTAATCTTAGAGAAACGAAAACAGTACAAGGACATTTTTGTCTACGGCAGCTTCGAACTCATTGATGAGTCAAACGACAAGATTTTTGCGTATAAGAGGAGAGCAACTAGCGGGGAGTCTGCGCTGATTGTGTGCAACTTTTCATTGGATGCGGTGAAGTGGAAGATGGACGACGAGCCGAAAGAAGTGCTTTTCACCACAAGCGATAGAAATTTGAGGCAGGTGAGCGGTGGTGAGCTTTCGCTGGCTCCATGTGAAGCAATCGCTCTGCTTCTCTGAGCGTGTTCTTTAGAGATGCCTTTGTCATAGAGTACAAGTCGATAGTTGATCAAGGGTTGATAAAACTATATGAGATCGTGAATAGCTGCAAGATGCTGTGCTCTGTAAGATGATCTCGTGTTAAAGAAATAGTGGCATGCAGTTCAAAACGTGGCTGATGTTGCTACTATCGCGGCTCACCAGTTCCCCGCACCATATTCCGAATCCGGGGAGCTCTGCGTACAAGTAACCTCTGAGAGCCCGAAGCTTATCATGGTACGAATCTGTTTTTTTTTTTTTTCCTGAGTTCTCCAAAATTACTTTGATTGTATCGGCTGTGTCAAAGTGCGACGGGCAGCGCGTATCAAGGCTCGATTTCTTCACTCTGTAATTGCCATCACTATCATAATGAGTAATTCTGATACACAACATCCGGCTTTCGAAGTCTTCAATAGTAATGTTTCTACCGCCAAGTCTATGGACGAACATTTCCAACGATGCTGGGCTGAGCAATCTTGTGGAGGATGTTTGGATAGCCTCGGCTGCAGTTGGTGCCCTTATGTGAGCCTCGTCCTTTGCAAACGCTGAATCCACGTTTTTTCTCTCTCGCTCCGGTTCTACGTCGGCCTTTGTCCCGGAGAGGTGTACTGACTATTGCCTGCATAGACCTGGTCATGCGTTCCAAATGACCATACGATTCCACTTCTAGCGCCGGCTTTTGATGGCGAGATTTGCCCGCATCCTGATGAGAGATGGGAGTTGAGGACGAGACCTCTCGGGTGCCAGGTTTCATCGAGGATGGGGCTGGCGGTTGCTGTGACTATTGTGGCTACCTTGGCGGCTGTCCTGATGATCACGGCGTCTATGATATTGGTGCGGAAGATACGAAATTCGGGAAAGATGAGCTGGGAATGGGCATCTTGGCGGAGGTTGTCATTTCAGCGGCAGACAGACAGAGGCGATCCGGAACGGGACCCATTGCTATCGGCGCAGCAAGAACCTTCAGCGGGGAATATCTGACAGGGACGATGTTCTACTCGGGAAGTGTCCACCCCTCATACAACAACACGGGAAAACTGTCACGAATACGGTTGTTCTGCCAGACATTCAGCCAGAGCTGACGGGTGGAATTATCGCAACCTCATCTCCCTCTTGGATCACCACGCCATCTTCACCCTCCGTGGGAATGTCTACATAATCCAGATTGACCGTTAACAAGCACGAATCGAGAATCTTGGCTTGGATGCCGGGATATCGCGACTCTAGTTCGGAAAAGAGCTTCCCGATAGGCACAGGTGCAGGCAGGCTCTCGTGATCTTTGCCTGTAAAAGAGCCGGCGCTGGCAAAATAGAGCAGATTGAAGTGGCCGCGCGGTGGTTTTGGTGCGGATGATGTCATGATGAAGAGCAAGACGAATTGATGCGTTTTGAAGAAGCCCCAAAATATTCAAGTGCAGCCAAGTGGAGTGAGAATTAAGTAAAGCTGCTTATCCTAGGAACAGATTCATCAAGTTTGTTAGCGTAGACGCTTCCAAAAATCGAGAGCGACATTCATGATATTATGAATCAAAAGGTCTAGGATCAGAGATCTTGGTGATAAAAGGTTGCATCATAACAGTCAGGTAATACATGCTAATTATTTGATACATCATGCTAGACTAGGATATTGCGAGATGCAAAAAAGGTATAAAAATCAAGTTTACACTTACAGCATCCTAGATGGCGAACAATTTGTATCTTGTTCTGGAAGAGAATCGTGGTTTGATAACGATGAGGGTGAGTTGGCAAACACACGCGGCTGGAGAGGCTTTTTATGTACATTGTCGCTTGCGGCCTCCACGTGATAGGCCTAAGCCATTTCAAAGCTTCCCCGATAAAACTGGAGAAGGTATTGGCGAGGAGGTGGTCAAATCTATTTTTACTTGGAGCTTTTATCTCAACTGATATTGGACACCAATACCTCATCAGTTCCACTCGTCTTAATCAACGTGTCTAATCGCTGCTCGATGCCCTTTACCCAGCCTTCAAAGACCTCCGAATTTTGCTTCATGACTTCGTCGCTTTTGGTCACTGTGGTTTCTAACTTCTCGATGCCTTCTTTCCATTGTTTGATTTCTGTTGCCATTTCCGCCTGCTGCTTCTCGATCTGGTCGAGGGTCTGGCTGGCAGTTGCGGCGTCGGCATGGATGGCTCTAAGAGACCGTAAGCGGTCGAGGAGAGGGGGTAGTATAGGCGTGAGGTTTTCAATTGTAGGGAGGATTGCGTATAAGGCGTTGATCTTAGCCTCTTGCTCGGAGGTGTCAGCTGGCGAGGACCCTGCGTGCTTGCCGAGTTCTTCTCGCAGAGCCTTGGCTTTTTCGCGTGATTCGTTCAGCTTGTCCTGCTCAGAGGCTAGTGCTCGTACTCGGCGGCTGATGGTGTCTAGGTTGGCAGTTGATGCTTGTGAGAGAGCCGAAACTTGTTTCTCCAGAGAGTCAAGAGTAGGTAAAATTGCTCGAGGGAGGCCGCCTTCTCCAGCTTCTGGCATGAACGAGGAGCTAATGCCGAGGCTCCTCTCCAAAACCAATAGCCTGCGATCGAAATCCGCAGCTTTGGCAAGTGCATGCGTTTGTTCGTAAGTGGGTGCGTAAGTTATGGTGTATGTCGGTCCGGCAACGGATACTTCCGTGGCAGGCTCATCTGCATTGGAAGATGTCGCATCGATCTTTTTGATGCTGGTGATGCCAGAGCGCCTGGATAGGTCATCCAAGGTTTGGCTTAGAGATTCTAGCCGTATGTCACCTGGGGACGCATCGCCGTCGCCGTCTGCAGCTGCTTTCCGCTTGGCATATTCGTCTCTGGTCTCTTCTACTTCGCGCTTCAGACGAGCAATCTTTCGCTCCAGACTTTCCGCATCGTCATCATCAGAGAGGTCTCCTAGCTCCTCCGTCCCGTCTTGTAGTATTCGTTGGCGGCGGCTGGAGGCTTTGTACGATCGTCGCTTTCCGTCAACACGGTCTGAAAAGTCCGCTCCGCTGATATCAATGGTGGCAGGAGAAAAGCGAGAGCGCGCTTCATTAATGCGCAGTCTTGACCGCGAGATGTTTTGGGATTCGTCGTCTACACCGAATTCATCGTCGGAAAGGGTTCGAGCTGCAGTCGTCTATTTTGGCCGTTAACTGGGATTTGTAGACGCGAGTAGGAGAAGCCGCGGAGATGCGCAGTTCTTACCGGGACTGTAGAGTTGTCATCGGTCAACTCTGGAGTCTCGTAGATATCTGGAGCAGAGTCCTGGAGGGGGGGTTAGAAGCTGAGCTGCTGCGTGTTTAACACGGGAGCTTACCAGGTCTGGCAATGCCGCGTATTTTCTGTTAAGCGCCATGGTGAATATGAACGCTCGATCTCGTCGCAATCCAGCTGCGTCCTGGGAGAAATTATGAAAGAGGCTCTGCGGCCAAGCCTTGTTTGCTTGTTTGCTTGTGGCCTGCAGTTGGTGGTGAAGAGTTTCGGAGCTTGCATCTATCAAAGCCCCAGGTCTGCCTTCCAGGGGTCGACTCGCCCTGCAGAGTGGCTTGCAGCAAGTGCCACCAATTGGAGGTGGCGCCGTAGCAATTGGCTGTCAAGTCTACCTAGGAATACACAAGAGCTGCGACAATAGCGTCATGAATCCTTTTATATCAAAATCACGTATGCATGACTTTTAGCTTGCAAGCTGAGAGCATCTGATCGATTTTATAGCTGCATCTGAACTGTAGAGATGATCCAGTATGGAGATCGGCTGTATTCACTGTGACAACGCAGACCCCGCCAATTCGATATCCAAGCTTTAGCGATGTTCTGCCTAAAGACACCGTCTTACTTAGTCTCCTGCTGTGCCAACACATCGACGAACTAAGCAGCAAAACTCCCTACTTTAGTAGGAAGACCTCACGCGTCGAACCTGGACGCGCGGTGTAACGTCTGAAAACCAAGGCCCCAACCGAAAGACAACGCAATTGGCCAAGGGGTTTCATTTCTGCAGACATTCCGTCTTTATCCAAACCAGCTGCTGTAATTAATTCTGCGGCATAACCGTTGGTTGTGTGGCACACCCCGTTTGGAGCTCGGAGCTTCTGCCGAGGGGCATTGATTCTGGGGGGTTCTCTTTCACCAAGGACGAGGTATCATGACTACGCCTCCTGCGAGAAGGGTTGGCTTGAGCATTCGCAACTCGCCTCGCCAGCTACTTAAAACAGTCAATTTCAAACCCGGAACGACAACAGCGGCAGCAACAACGACGACGACAACAACAACGACGACGACGACAGCAACAGAGAAAACGACAACAAAAACAAAAACAAAAACAACCACAACAACTGCGAAGCCGACGGCTGCTGTACAGAAACCAGATTCTAAGCCTCGAGGAGGACGCTCTCAACTCAAGATCCCCGAGCCCATTCCTGAAGATATATTCGCACCTCCTCTTGCATCTAGCGATGTGGAGGATGACGACGACGACGACGACGACGACAACGACGGCTATGGCGATGGCGAAACCGCTGAAAAGCTAGAATCAGGCTTAGAACCCAACGAGCAAGCGCGTGTCTATCCAGATAGCTCAGATGAAGAAGCCCCTCCTCGGGGAGCCATTTCAGCAACCAAATTCACGTCGTCGAATCTCAATGGCAGGCGGAAAAGTCTTCGAACAAAATCTCAGGAGATAAAAGCAACTTCTCAGCTTCCGGGAGAAACTGATGAGGTCGAGCCCGGTACCAAGAAGAGGAAACGACTGCCTGGCGCCTCCAACGAAAAAGGAAGCCCAAAGAAAAATGCGAGCCATCTCACCAACAGCCAGGGTTTCGTAAAGAAACAAAAAGTGAAAGCTTCTTATGGGGGGAGAAGAAGCATCAATTCTCAGGAAAGCCGAAAGCCCAAAGGTCTGTGCGATGATAAATATGAAGACCGATCCGCAATGATTAACGTCTCGCAGTTTCAGAAGAACCTTCACTGCCCAAACTTCGCGTCCCAATCTCAGAAGAACCCACGTTGCCCATACTTCGACCTCTCGAATACAGTGCTATCAAGTCGATTCGAAAGAGCTCACAATTCATCGTACCAGACTCTGACGACTTTTCGTCCCCCATCAAACGACGTCAGCCTCGTCAACGATTGCTGCACGTTCATTATGGCAACAACAGCGACACTGACGAGGACAACAACAACAATGATAGCAATGATGACAGCAACGGTGGCAACAACGGCGATGCTGCGGCTCTCAATCAACCGAAATCTCCCACCGACGATATCAAGCAGAAGAAAGACAAACCAAAGGAAAAGCGAAGACAAAATCCACTGCAACGTTTGGGGAAGAAGAAACTTGCAAAGTCACCCTCACCACCACCGGCGAGGTTCATAATGCCGGCACTGCTCTCAGAATTCAATATACGTAGCAAACTAAGCGGCGGCGGCGGCGACAACGACATCGACAACGGCGATTTATCTGACGCGGGCAGCAGTAGTAGCGATCTCAGCTCCCTCGGAGATATCTTCCCAGACAAGGAGGCTCCAAAGGATGGCCAGGCGCTATGTCCCTGGTGCGGCGCCTCGGTCGACATGCAGCAGCTCAAAGAGTTCTCCGAAGGCAGGCAGCGACTAAGCGTCAAGATGCAGACCAAATTCTGCGAGTCGCACCGGAAATCATCAGCACAGGAGACATACGAACAGAAATCATACCCCGAGGTCCAGTGGGAGAGCCTGACGGAGCGCTTCGAGAGCCACCGCGCCCGCCTCCTCGCCATCATCAACGGCGAGCAAGAATCACACTATCGCACCGCCCTGGCAGATAAGATCTCGCTGGGCAAAGGCCGGTCCATGAACAAGGAAGAGAATCTCAACCCGGGCTACTACGGCCCGCGAGGCTTCAACATGATGTGCGACTACCTCGTCGCAGAGTTCAGCGACTTGCTCAAGAAGAAGGCCATCCACGACAAGGTCATCGCGGGAAGGGGCTCGCCAGCTTTTATCCAGTCGGTGCTGGTGCCTGAGCTAGGCGTTCAGCTCATCATGGAGGACATGCAGGTCTCACCGGAAGAAGCTAGGGGCATATTGGAAGAGAGCAAAGCCCTGGGCGAACTGGTGCATGGAGAGATTTGATTAATGCCTGCCCTCTCAAGTGAGTACGGGCGAGCTGAGCCTTTAGTGTGTGATTGCTCTTTTTCTAATGGACAAGATATTAATGGACAAGAAAAAAAGGAACCAAAAAGGAACCAAAAAGGAACCAAAAAAAAAAAAAAAAAAAAAAAAAAAACCCTGTCAGTCGTGGCTAAAAAGGGCAAATGATTGTACGAATTTCGTTGTAATGGCCCTTTTATTTGTTGCCAGCCTCGTTGTTTTTTTCTTAGAGATTAGTGGCGAGTTACATATATATTCTGCCCCCAACTTAGGATACCTATCTAGCTTTTCTTTGTTCTTAAATTACCCAATTAGCGCAATCTTACAAGGAAATGAGACGGTGATATGTGAGGTGAATGGATTCTATTCAAAAAGAGAGGAGGGAAACATTTCCTAAGCAGAATCCAATTAATTGTATGATAACTTGAGACGAAGAAGAGCACTATACGTTAATACATGATTCATCATCCATAATATCTGTGACCCTCGTCCAAACAATCCAATACCATAAGCCGATCCAGTAACGACATCATATTTCAGTAATTTAAAAATACCGACACCAGCGTAATCAGGGCTTTCTGAAATTCATTATGCTGCCATACCAAGCTCCCCAATCTCTCGAGACCGGCGAACCTGCTGCTTCAGCTTTCTCAGAGTTGACTTCTTCTTTCTCGCCCCTGGACCGTTACCTTCATCGGGCTGAACATCACGTAAAGTCTCCAGCACCATCAAATCTGCAAGAAATCGCCGAAGCCGCAGTCCAGTCTTGTTGCGTACAAATGTGTCTACTTCCTCATCACAAGCCGCCGATGCTGCAATGTGCAAGCCCCGGAGGACGTCTCTGTCAATGACACCGGAATCCCTTTCACGGTCATCTTCAGGGGTTGAAGAATTCTCTGGGATTGATGAAGTCCTCGTGGGAACGTTAGGTGGAGCAATGGCTTGAGAAGGAATACCGCGACTGCTCCTACAGCATACTCCAATATGGTCAGGGTCAAAACTTAGATGATGCTGGTCCGATCTTGAAGTTATCTTGTACCGACTTCCACCCGATAAACGTCTGTCTAACCGCTGAGTTGGGAGACTTTGGTATCGGATTTTGTAAGAACTCTGGGCTCTTTGTTGGTCTGAGTGACGAGTGGGCAGATTTTGAGTTGTATGTGCTCTATGGCCACGAGGACGCGAGCAACCATGCCCTCTAGAATTTGGCTGGCCATCGTAGTGGCCACAATGGCAGGCCTCGGGGTGAGTGTTGAAGGCTCTTCTATCAGCATCTTCAGCTCCAAAACTCCTGTGGCGGGGGCTGCGTGGGCTTGAGTCGGCTCTTGGGCGGTTACTGTTTCCTCGACCACTTCGCTGCCGAAGTATAAGTGGTGTGGGCTTTGGGGGAGGCGTGGGGGGCCTGTCCCTGGGCATCCTTGAAACGGCGTTTCCAGATATCTGTCGGAAGTGTGCCTATTCTCCATCCGGAACAGACTTCTCATCTTTGGGAAAGCAAGAGAACCAATGCCGCTTTGATCTCTTTTTCGCCTTGTCGGGCCGCCGCTTTTGCTTTCGGACGGGCGCTTCTTCAATCAGCGCATACCGCCATTCATCCATGTCTTGGGACGCGGCAAATGATAATGAACTCATTGAGCTAGGGCTGGAATCTTCTTCGTCGAAACCATCAAACCTCGATACTTTTTCCTGCCTGCCACGAATCCGACTTTTGTGTTTCCGAGATGACTTGGATGAAATCAAGTTTGCAATGTAGGCGGGAAAATTGCGCTTCTGGTCTTTTGACGTTACTGCTAATCCTGCCGCTCTGAACTCTGGGCGAAAGGGCAGTAGTGGAGATACTGTATGAAACGATATATTAGATTTTGCAGGTGTTGCTAGAGGATTTTTGCGTTGCCTTGGGCTCTTAGTCGCTTCTGGCTGGCCATGTCGTCTTCCTGAGAGCCTTTCCAATGAATTTGACCTGTTGGGTACCCGCGAATGATCCTTGTGTCGACTTATGGGAGCTCCTTTAGACGCACAGAAGGCCATTTTATCTTGATTATTTTTCGATATTGCATTAAAAAGTCGGAGCTGCTGGCACACGCTCCTTGAAATAGCTTCCACGAGAGCAGAGTCTATAGAAGCGTGCTTGGAAGCGCTCACAAAGTCAGCCGTACCATCAAGAAGCCAGTTGTGTGGAGCACGTGGGTTCTTTTGCCTATACACGTGAGATTTCTGCCGAGTTTGAGGAGATGAAAAGCTCGTCCTTGGGAGGCATGCCGATGCCCCGGGCTTTGGAAATGATGTACCATGGCTCTGTGGTGGATTTGCAAGCGTAGCTGAAGCACTGCCAGCAAATGTAGGTTGACGGGGAGGAACTTTCAACGGAGGTATCGGAAAAGAGTCCAAGTCAAGTGACAGCTCAGACGGCTCCCAAGAATTATCAACAGAGGATGCTGCATCAGGCGATGTCATGCCAACGGCGTAGAAAGAATCTTTCGCTTCACCGGTGGTGCGATTATCGGCCTGCACGCGATGAGAGAAATTGGGTGGTGTTTTGTGTGTGCCATGAGAGCGAACTTCTGTATATGGTTGTTCAGGAGCCTGCTTCTTATCGCTGCTGTATACTGAGCCAGGAGACGCTGGAGGCGAGGGCTGTTTGTGAGTTGGAGTGTGCGCTCGGCTTGAGCGCTTGGAAAGGATGATAACACGGGATTTCGGACGCGGCCGATGGACTGATGCCGATGGAAGGCTGTCACGATATCGAATGTTTCTATCCAGCAAATAAGACGTGGCCTCAGGTATAGCCGATAATGTAGCCATTGAGTAATGAGAGTCCACAAAAGAAACTAGCGAGAGCTTTACGAGATGAAGCTATTGGAAAGAAAGCTGAGAAGTAGTGTAGACGATGATACTTGATTACAACGGATGGTCTAGATGTTGCTGAGATGGTAAGGTTATAAAATGATCTATAAAGTGCCTTGTTGTCATATCGACAGAGAAACGGCTGAGGGGATAGCGACCATGAATCCAGGGGCAACTGGAGCTCAATAGAGAAGGTCCGAGGAAGAAGCTGCATAGAGCTTTTCCATCAACGTTGAATAGCGAGCGCTGCTTCAAAGTTTACGTATCTAGAAGGCAAAGGTGAGAGTAGTGGCGATAGTACTGGTCCATAAAGTAAGAAGCCATGGCTTCAGTGTCTCTGCCTTGTTCGATTGTTCCACTACCTGATATCCTTGATACCAGGCGATGAGTAGACGTCTAGCTGCCGATGGCCCTTGCGAAGCAGAAACTCGACAGCAGCGAAGTCGCGCTTATCAATGGCCAAATTCCGCGAGAATTCATCTCTATTATAAGATAATGAGCCTTTAGAAAAAATTGCCGATACCCTTGGAGTACGTATAGATTTTGCCGTCTCACCTCACAAACTTTTCAAAGTGAGCTCGCGTGCTCTGTTCAACCGAAGTCAGCCAGCCGAATTAGAAATTGAACTTTTTAGTTCATCTTTTGGGTTTCAATTGAATAAATACCTGAGGTTTCCTTCTACACTCGCGCAGGCACTGGCGATATAGCGCCAGCACCTCTTTCTGCAGGCCTGAGAGACGCATCGTTTTGTGGCGGAATCGGTGATGTCGTTGCTCATTCAGGCTATTGCGGCCAATTTAGTTGGTGGAATATTTGTGCCGCATCTGTCCCGCCAACTGAGAATCGGCGCCTGCGGGCAAAGCTGGGGTCGGCGCCAGTGCGGAGACAGACTCGCGAGTAATGCGGAGGGTAAATAATCAGCCGTATAAAGCATATATATCCCTTTGTGATACTTTTGTAATACGGAATGACGATATCGGAAGAAAGTAGTATTTGCTTGTATTTAAGCATTGTGCAGTGAATCTTGGCTTTCCTGCATTGTACTCCTACCATCCACCACATTATTGTCTTCAACAGGCGCCTTGACTCAATTAGTAGCTGCAATGTCTGGCAGATTTACAGTAAGCAAACCTACGACGCTCTCTCTCTGTACTCTCCATGTAACTGCAGCTTCAATCTCAGTTTAGTCTAACAGTGGCAGCGTCTCATTCGCTTCCTGGCCAAAGACGGCCGCACATACTACGGCGATGCCATCCTACCTCAAGGTGTGAGCGACGTTGCCAAAGCCCAGCGTGCGCGCATTATCGAAGGGGACATATTTGGCAAGTATCACGTTACAGACGAAGAAGTTGGCGTGCGTCTGTTACTATCGCCACTGGCTCAATCACAGGTGAAGACGGTGAGATGCCTGGGACTCAACTATGCCAAGCATGCCAAAGAGTCGAACATGCCGGAGCCAAAATATCCCGTCCTGTTCTACAAACCAACCACATCTCTCTCTGGCCCGGTTGACCCGATTCCTGTCCACCCAATGGCACAAGAGGGAACCGGCCTGGATTACGAATGCGAACTTGTCGTAGTGATTGGAAAGAGGTGTTCAGATGTTTCTGAGGCCGATGCGCTCAATTACGTTCTCGGATATTCTGTTGGCAACGATGTGTCCCACCGGGACTGGCAGATCAAGCATGGGGGAAGCCAATGGTCTATTGGCAAGGCCTTTGACGGCTGGGCACCCTTTGGTCCGGCAATCGTGACGAGTGATGTTATCAAGGATCCGCAGGCTCTGAATATCTGGACCAAACTCAACGGGCAAACCGTTCAGGTATGCGATTAATATTCCCACGTACATATATATGTTATGTTGAAAAGAAGCACGTTGGCTGACCAAACCATGACGTACAGAATGGAAACACGTCTGATATGATTTTCGGAGTGCGGCAAATGATTTCCTTTTTGAGCCGCGGTGTGACTCTCATGCCTGGCGATGTCATCTTCACCGGCACTCCCGAAGGCGTAGGAATGGGTCGGAAGCCACAGCTATGGCTCAAGGATGGAGACGTCGTTGAAGTTGGACTCGAAAGTGTCGGCACGTGGTACGTTCGTGGTGTTTGAGATGAGTTCAAGTTGACCAAGGCAAGGATATAAGCTAACCCTGCGCGCCATTTAGTACCAACAAGGTGGAATTTGAAGGTCCCAAAGCCAAAATCTAGGCGGGATATGGAAGGAGGAAAACAGAGAGTTTGATTACAGGCAGTGGTAGAAATTGCTCGCAGCATGAATGCGACATGCCTCGCTGCTAGGCAACAATTTGGGAGCCTATGATGAAGCTACATTGCGAAAGCGATCCCGGCCGGCTTCATGGGTTGTCAGACACGATGATAGCAACATCGAATAATACATGCAACTTGAACTGAAAGAGCCGCGACTCTATGAAAGTACCTTAGTACTATTTATAGACTCGCTGATGGCAATATTGTCCTGCCCCATGCAGCCTCACCGATCTAATGCAAGCTTGACCACCGACTGAAACCTTTACCGCTGATAAGTCTCCGGTAGAATGCCTTTGTATGTGCCTTTTAATCTTGCCAAGATGAAATGGGAGGCTCATCCTCTATAGGGCGGCCAGCTACATGCACTTACAGGTATGGAGTACATATAATGCTGGTCGCCCATCGAAAGCGGCAGATAGCGCGGCCAGGACGCCCACGTGGAGGCTTTCAGTGGCCAGCGTCAAACCACGCGTGCGGCTGATGTGCATATCCAAATCCTGCTAAAGCTTGCCATCCCGCAAAAAAGAAACTTGAATCATGCTTGTCCGATCGCCTTCTTGAGCATCGCCATGAAACATGGTCAACTAGGGGCGCTTTGCTGATTCGGGTTTCCCCGGGGGGTCAGGGTGCTGGCAATCAAAGGTGTCAAATGGAATTCCGTCGACGATGTTACAGCAGACCAAGTATTGCTGGAAATTGGACATCCTCCCGGAATGAGGACAAGAGTTCACTTCGCTGTGGGATCTCGCAGCTTGAACTTCTGTCGTGAACATATTGAGCGCATGTGCTCTTGACCAGTGGCTAAAGCCAGCACTAACAGTTCAGCTATGACGCTTAAACGCCTTGCAGTAGAAGCTTTATCCACTTCTCGCCTCACACCACCAACGATATGCGGAATAGCTAGGCAAGCTCCGATGTTGCTTTCCTGGAGAAGGGCAGACCGGCTTCGGGTGGAGGGACGTGCTCACGCCTCGCTGGCTTGTCCAGGGCGAGCAGTGGTAGAACTTGTATCCCCTGGGACCGTGTCATTGGATGGACAAAAAAGGGCAATACACTAGAATCGGTATCTCGTATGTGCCATATATTGATACACGGACGGTATAAGCATATAAACAACTCTTACTAGCTTTGTTACCTATCCAACTACATGTAGTGTCCCCTTTATTGTGCCCACCCTTCCTACGGCCAGCTAAATGTACCATCCAAGGATGAACAAGGCCGGCCGTGAGGAGGCTGATTTGTCCTAGGTCGGGGTGCCTTGCTCGATGGATGAGCCTAGCCTAGAGACTGCGGCTCCTGGCCAAGAGGCTTTGCTGGCCTGCTAGATTGGCGTCAGATACAGGCAGCACGAGCCCATCTCGTAGTGTCATATCATAGCTGCGGCGGTCTGGAGGCCGGTAAATCCGTTTCGTTTCCTTTATTCATTGTCATTCCTACTTATACGTTCAAGAGAGGGAGCGAATTTCCCTCCCGATGTTACTGCAATTCTGCGACGTCATTTCAGTCATTATCGTCTACTTCCTGTAACACAGACTTACACGATGACTACGTCTACGGTGGAGCTGCACGCGCTCACATCTGCGTCGCTCGGGCCAGATGACTCCATCACTCTATACGAAAATCCATATACGGCGCTCGAGAGGCTACAGGATGCCAGTAAAGGCAAGGATATCGAGGCGTCCGGCGACGTCAACGATGTCGACTGGCGCAAATACGAACCTCCGGCCGCACTTAGAAAGGCACCGACTATCAAGTCCCAAATTCTCCTTGATATCATTTTCAGCTCGATTGAAAACGTCAAGTCGAGAGTAGAAGAAGAAGAACGGTTGCAGAAAGAAGCTGCTGAAGAAGCTGAGCGGCAGACAGCTGAAGAGAAGCAAAAGGCAAAGGGCAAAGAGCCTTATTTACCCATCATCATTCCGACCGAAGACTCACCAGCCGGATCATCATCATCAAACATCAATACTAGACGCAAAATCGCACCAAGTACAGCATCCGACTTTATGATGTCAGGAGGCAATGGCCTTCCGGTAAAAGCAGAAAAGCGACGAAAATTTGGGCTGCGCAATATATTCCAGCGGAGCCCAGAGGGAGGAGAGTCTAGTGCTGCTGGACGGTCTCGAGAAGCTCTCCGACGCAAACTAGAGACCAAGATTCTATCCTTTGACGCAAAGTCAGCTGATCTGAAAACTCAAGAAGCTATCGCGGCTCTCCGAAAGTCCAAGTTGTTCAAGGCGGTAGATCTCGATGAACTAGTGTAAGTCTTCGTACTTTCAGATCCTGTAAATACAGTCCTTTAGCTGATTTATGTTTTCCTATTTTAGAGAATGCGTCTCTTGCTTGGACGACATTCCCACAAAGGACACTGTCAAAGTCCCATGCCATAGTTACTGCCATGACTGCTTCGCTCGCCTCGTATCAGCAGCAGTTCAAAATGAACAGCAGTGGCCGCCTAAGTGTTGCTTGAACCAGATCCCCTTCAAGACAGTCCTCAAAAATATTCCCGACGATCTCAAGAAGACTTTTCACGAAAGGTCATCGGAGTGGGAGATCCCCATCAGCGAGCGAGTGTACTGCTACGCCCCTGACTGCGGTATTTGGATCAAACCGGGCAAAATCAGTCTTGCGAAGCGTCAAGCCCGCTGCGAGCGAAATCATGTCACCTGCACCATTTGTCGAGGCCAAGCGCATGGGAATAATGACTGCCCCCAGGATCATGACTTGAATTTGACCAACCTGCTGGCGGAAGAAGAAGGCTGGAAACACTGCATCTCCTGTCATGCATTGGTGGAACATAAAGAGGCGTGTCAACACATGACGTGTAGATGCGGCGCCGAGTTCTGTTATGTGTGCGGATTGCGGTGGCGAACGTGCGGGTGTACAATGGAACAGCTTCGTGCAATTAAAGAGGCGGCTGAAGCTCGGAGGGAACAGCGACTGCTGAACGAACAGGCGGATGCCGAAGAGTTGCATGATATTCTGGCTCAGATCGAGGAGTTTGAGCGCCAGGAAGCGTTGAGGCTGGAAGCGGAAAGGCTGGAGCAGGAAAGACTAGAACAGGAACGTTGGCGGGCCGTGGTCGTAGAAAGGCTCAGGCTGGAAGATATCCGTCGTCAGGACGTCGAGATCAAGTATCGCCAGTTGCGAGACATACTAGATAACCTTCATGAGCTTCAGCGTGTCATGGCCGATTCCAAGCAAGAGGACGATGCCAGAGATCTAGCGACGGAATCCGAGCTGGAGAAGACAAGACTTAAAGAGAGGCATGAGGCTGAGCGCAAGGAGTTGGACTCGTCGGTGCTGGTCAAGCTCAAAGCCAGGGAAGACCAATATGAGAAAGAATATGCTGCTCGAGTGGATTTGGAACGCCAACTGGAGGACGATTACCTGGAGCAGCTTCGCGAGTTTTGGAGTGACAAAGATGGAGGAGAAGACAAAATCGAAGCAAGCATGCAGCCATTGCGCCAGCGTATGGATTCCGCATATCAATCGTGGCAGAGGTGGAGAGACGACCAATTAACCCATTATCGAGACAGACTTGAGGATGAGCGGATCGCGAAGGAAGATTTCATGTACAGCTCGAGTAAGAGGTTGGACGCAGCGCACTTGAACAAGGAGACGGAGTTGGCGAGGCAAATCGTTGCCGAGAAGGGGTGGATCCAGGAGGTGATGCTGGAACGGGAGCGGCTGCTCAGCGTAATGGAGATTCAGGAGACGGAAGACGATGCGGACAGCCTGTATGGCCTCGAGTTGGACGAGTAGGGCGGTTCTACTGAGGACTACCCTAGAATGGATGATGAAATTCGACGGCGCGTATAGTGTCCTTGATGATGCGAAATTGACTTCGGTATGGTAGGGCTGGATTTATGTATTAGTAGAACAGACGCATTACACGTAGACTTTATTCGCTATCGAGAAAGAATCCTCTGGTGATTAAATAGTTTCTTATGCTTGCGCTACTATTCTATGAGCAAGTATGAGGGAGTTACTTTGCAGAAGAATGTAGCAAAATAGAGCAGCCAGTAGTCGAAACGCCATCCACTCGAGTTCTCCTCCACCCCCCTTTTCCCTTGTAACCAGCAATTCTCTGCACGATTTGATATTTGAATATACTCGATACTAGCACTGAGATACGCATCTGAGGTAAGCCGTAAAACAATGTTTATACTATTCAATACCCAAAAGGAGCAGCAGAGAGTCAGCCAGTTGAGATTTTGTCCAAAAATTGCTATCATCTGTAATGGAGCTAGCGTGCTGGAGAGGCCAATGCTCTCTTCATTTTCAAGCTTAGTACCTATTCTACAGCATCTGATGATATGGCTTAACGACGCCCGATATATGAGACAGATGACTATCGTCTTCAAACTCAGGAACGTGCCGAGCTTGAAGATGCTGCAACTCTGTAATTACTATGCTATCTAGTCTGCAGGTTACGAGACTACGGCATGTCTAATGTTACATCATGACATGAACATGCCAACTTGTCGGTGGCATTAGCATTTACACATACCTAGCATAGCATGGCTAAGTATTGGCTTACAGTACTATGATCAAGATACTTTGATTGAGCACAGCATAGTTTGGCAAGGCCTCCTGAAGCCGAGTTCTGTCAGTCGGTACTCGGCACGGAGCTGGAGGCGCCAGGAGGTGGTAAGAGAAACGTTGGTGTTTCAAAAGGTCTGATTGGAAATGGGCGACACGATGGACGAAACAGTCCCGACTTAGCCGCAAGGCAAATTGGTAAGTGTATAAGTCATCAGTATGGCAATTGCAACATCAACATGCAGTGGCACCTTAACAGCGCCGATGATCACTTGCTAAAATTACCATTGATGCAAAGCAAACCGCAATCAATACTTGAAGGCGCTTTTACGCATCCAGAAGCATGACGAAGCCCCTTTGACCCTTCCACGGCGCCAAAACAGTCTAAAACGCGCTATTAGCGTCTCACCCAGCGCTGTAAAACAGGGCGCTAGAACGATTTATGGGGGCCCAACTGCTGCCTCGGCCACTCACAGGCGCGCCCACGTCCCAGCTCCTCCGCCTCCAGACTTTTTCACGTTACCCTGGCTTGTCAGAATTATTTTAGGCCGCGATTGCTCGAATCCGCCCCCTTGGCGGGAAATGCTGGCTCCTGATAGGGGAGTTGAAGGGCCAAGCTTTTCATTGCTCAAGGGCCGCACGAGCCAATGCTTGCAGTCGACATGGGCTGTGGCCGGCTCTTCACGCTTCCGGGTCGGGGTAGGATTCGAAGCACAGCGTGTATCACCAGCTGTGCGGCGTCGCGCTACGTCTGCGGGCTGTTTCTGATGGAAACAATGGAAACAATGGGAAACGGTACGTGAAACAGAAATAAAGGGATACGGCGTCGAAGAAGGCTTGGAGCCAGTAATGAAGAAACGTGGGGAGAAGGTGATGGGGGAGAAAACGGGTATATGGATATCATCAGTACCAGCTAATGCTCTCGCTAATGCCTTTGCAGCAGCAGCGTTGTCAACTCAGATTGGCGCTGGATCCAGAGTAATACGAACGAACAAGGCAAGAAAAATAGAATGCCTTCGCCTATGAAGCGAAGCCACGAGCGTAAAGCACATTTCATTTCCAAGTTGTAAGCCAATATTAATGCACGGCAAACGATGAACGAGAGCCAGCAGATAGACGCTAGCCAAGTGGCTGTGTTAGCGATGGCCGCCAGTCTGCTTTCAATAGAAACAAGCTTTCTCGGCGTTCGCAATGCTGCAGCCCCTGGACCCCCATTTGTGCCTGATATAGCCAAAAGGTAGGCTTCCGATCTAATCCAATTCGAGATCGCAATCGTCTCACCTTGTGGTAAGAGACGCTACGACGCTGGTCCGGAACGATCTATGGCCAATACCACATTCAATCTGCCACGCAGTCTGCGGTAGCGCCGCCCCGTGGGACATGGAAGCTTCCTCCTTTTGGCTCCATACAGGAGCCTATCCATACATTCGGATAGCACTACTATAATTATTGCTATCTGTAGTTTGTATCAACGAATGTCTTTACGGCCGCTATCAGCAGTAGTACGGAGTGCTAACACAGAAATGGACTTACACGGGGCTTATACTGACTCGCAAAACGGAAAACGCTCTGCATCTGTTTCCCCAAACAGATTTCGAAGCGTCAGCGCCTTGACAGTCATGGCCAATGATATTCTTCCCATCCATCCCACGCCCCTCTATATCAGCATGGGGCTATGTGGTTGAAATGAGGCTTCTATATGCCCGGGGGTGTGGAACAACCAGGGGTGCTCCGACCTAGTTTATTCCCCGGCAAACGTTTTGAGGGGCTCAAACATCGCTTCGTTGGGCGCTATGCCTATGCTTGAGGTTCGCCATGGCTGCCTCGATGGGAGACGGCGGCTATCCGACCTGCCATGAAAGGAAAGAAGCATATAAGACCAGCACACCCTCACGTTCTTGATATTTTCCTTAGCCCAGACAATCTCATCTTCTTCTTCAAGTGATACCCCCAAGCCTGCAAATAGACTTTGCCTGTTTCTTCTCTCTTCCTTATTTTAATACCAACAATCAAAACAACTCCAAACACAACCGCCAAAATGCTCTTCTCAACTCTTGCCGTTACTGCTTTCTCCGCTGTCGCCAGCGCAAAGACTATCCGCATCGACGTCGGCCAGGGCGGTCTCACTTTCTCTCCCAACGATATCACTGCCGCCGTTGGTGATATCCTGGAGTTCCACTACCACCCCAAGAACCACTCCGTTGTGGCCGCCGACTTTGCTACTCCCTGCAAGCCCAAGGCTGAGGGTGGCTTCTACTCCGGCTTCTTCCCTACCACCGGCACTGAGAACGTGAGTTGACGATAAGCACCATAATGCAAGTACATCAAATATGCTAACAATCCGTCTTTTCCAGTCCAACGTCTTCCAGGTCGAGGTCAACAACACCACTCCTATCTGGTTCTACTGCTCTCAGTCAACCGGCAACCACTGCGGTGCCGGCATGGTTGGTGCTGTCAACGCCAACGCCAACAAGACCCTCGCCGAGTTCAAGGCTGCCGCCGAGAAGGTCACCACCAACGAGTCTCCCAAGACCGGAGTGTTCGGTGGTAAGGTCCTCGCCGCCTCTTCCACCTCTAGCGGCCCTGCCACCACCACCTCCGGCAAGCCTGCTGCTACCACCAACGCTGCCGCTGGTCTCGGCGTCAGCGGCATGGCTGCTGCCGTTGTTGGCGCTGCCGTTGCTTTCGCCCTTTAAGCGCTGGACGCATTTAGACTGGAAATAAAAAAACAGAACGGACTTTTTAATGGTGAACTGTGGATATACATGTCGGCATGTACGATGAGTTCAAGATTTCTTCTCTTTTTGGGGCAGCGTGCGAAAAAGTAGCCAATAATTCATAATCCCTGCGGGAATGGCTTCTCTGTTTCTTCTTTTATATTTATCATGGTCAATTATGGTCAAGGCAGTTTACATAGACGCCTTCGGGCAAGTCTTGGAGTTCAATAAACAATGATTATACCTCCAAACTGAATTGTGCGCAGTGAAATTGAGATATATCCTCTTGTCATGTAAATACATTATGCAGTGTTATAAATCACATTGAGTTCTGAAGAGAAATTCTGTATCTTGGAGAGATGATTTGAGACGCAATCACTCGCGACTCTGTGCGCCTCCGTCGAAGCTAGATTTTAGAATTTTATTTTGTTTAAATATTTATCTGCCCAGGGACGCCTTTTACTTCTGCTATATTAGAAATAATCAATCAATTAAACTCTTATTTCTTTTCCAGTCTTCCGTTATCGATAAAACACTCAACCAGCATACTCGGAAAGTCGTCGAATTGGATCTTCCCAACTAAGCTGCCAAGACTTTTAGACCCAAACCTTAGTACCTGCGTTAATAGATCGCACTGTAGGATAATCCGATCTGAGGCGAAGGGAAAAAAAATAGCGGCTTACCTCATGTATTCGCACACTAGCGAAAGGGTCTTTGTCACCCGTTTCTCATAAACTTCCTACTCAATCTCATTGAAATTCAATAATTGTTCTAGGCGTTTAGCTAGCAGTTCGTCATGGGGTCTATCGACAGAGATGAAGATGTAGCAGTAGCCTGCCCGCAGTAAGTTCTCCCCGGCAAGAAGACCTCTTCACTATCCTGTAGGGTAGGATTTTCATCGACGACTAACTGGAGATGTGATGCTAGTCCGCTCAAGATCTTTGATGCTGCGAGGAGGCAGGACAGGTTTTTGTATGCCTGTGCGCCGATGGTGCGCTACAGCAAGGTGAGTCTCATTTCACGATGGCTGCATAACCACGAGGTGTAAATTCTCATCCAAGGATATGAAGCTGACTGCTGGTCATTCCGTGTAGCTTGCCTTTCGCCAAACTGTTCACAAATATGGCGTTGACTTATGCTGGACACCCATGATTCTGGCCAAGGAATTCAACAGGAATCAGTTTGCCAGAGACAGCGGTGCGTCGCTCATCTCATCAGCCACTAACATTCTTTCAACACAACACAACGTGAATGAAAATCGAGACAGGCACTGATGGAGGTTGAGGGAGACAGATTTCACAATCAACACCACAGGCATCCAGCCTCCCACCATTGTCCAATTCGGCGCCAACGATCCCCAGGAACTCGCCCGCGCATCCACACTCGTCGCTCCCTTCGTCTCGGGCGTCGATCTCAACTGCGGATGCCCTCAATCATGGGCGTGTGCTGAGACACTCGGCGCAGCGCTCATGAATGAGAGGGAGCGGGTGCGCGACATGGTTGTCGAGACAAGGCAGCATCTGGAGAGAGACGGATGGGGCGTCAAGATGGAGGAGGATATGCACAGTTTGAAAGGACGCAGCGTGAGTGTTAAAATACGAGTTCACGACGATTTAAGGTAAGAAGAGGCATCTTATAACATCATATACATATTCACCAAAGGGCAACCCATACTCATGGATTCGAAACTCAGGAGAACAATGGACTTCCTCGATACAGTCATCGGACATCCCCAAAATCGCCTCGTCGACTGGGTCACCATCCACCCTCGAACACGCCACACGCCCTCCACCACGCCTATCCGCACCGAAGCCCTCGAGATTCTCACAGAAAAGTACTCTCGCACACTCCCCATCCTCCTCTCTGGCGACGTCTTCGACCTCGCAACCCTCCCCATCAAATCCACCACCAACACCATCCCCGACATCGCAACTCTTACCATCAAAGAAGACCCCCAGCATACATGTACTTCCGCCACAACACAACCAAGGCCTAGCAACACAAACCTCTCCGGCTTCATGTCCGCCCGCGGCCTCCTCGCCAACCCGGCCCTCTTCGCCGGCCACTCCTCCTGCCCCTGGGAAACGCTCGAGACGTTCATGTGCAACGTCGCGCGCTGTCCGCTGCCCCTGAAGCTGGTGGTGCATCACGTACAAGAGATGTGTGCTCCTGGAATGGGCGGCGACAAGTCTGCGCTGCTGAACAAGAAGGAGAGGGCGAGGCTGGTGGAGTTTACAAACATGGCGGATTTGATTGATTTCTTGGACGAGAAGATTGAGGAATATACGGGGCAGAAAGGTGGAATGAGAAGAGACTTGTAGAATATCCAATACAATGAGGGTCGAATCGCTCGGGGAAAACATAGAGCAATGAATAAAAATGAGTAAAAAGAAAATTGTCCGTCTCTCCTTGGTATTCCTTTGATTCAAACATACGCTTCTTCGACTCTTATGAAACATGAATAGTTAGAGCAAGATACAAAACCAACAAAACGACACCCACTCTTCTCAGATCAATCATAAGCCGGTCAAAATACCCTGTATGCCCATAGACCCCGAATCGTCTCGCTTCTGCACAAACGCCTTGAAATCCGCCTTGGACAACTTCCCCCTCACCGAGCTCGACCCCGGCGCCAGCGTCCTCACCTTCTCCCTCAGCGCCTCCGGCCCGACAATGAACAGCGACCCAATCTCCGTAAGCATCTCAATCGCCGTCTCCACGTCCTTGGCCAGCGGCCACGCCCGCAGCGTAGCGACGTACTTTGCAATGTCCTGCGTGACCATCAGACCGCCCGTGGCATTGACTTGGAACCTCTTGAAGTGATCAAAGAGTTGCGCGTGGAGCACGAGGCCAAGCTCACTGAAAAACTTTTCCGCGTTGTGCCCATCGATGGCCTGGCCTGCGTGCTGACTCGCCCGGGCGAGGAATTGACAGATGTGCAGACACGTAGCGGTCTGGAGAGATTCCAGCTCGCCGTCCTTGGGCCTAAAGTCCTGCTTCTTCTGTGTGCCTAACGACTTAATGACCCAATTTACAATGACGTCGATGGATACCTTCATGATGGCGTTGGTCTTCTTTTCAATGCCGTCAATAGCCATTTTCTTCTGGGCTTCCATGCTCTTGCGTACAGTCGTGTTGGATTCAGCGAGTCGAATGAGCACGGTGCTTATGAACCGTTCCATGAGAGCCGAGATTGTCACGCCAGGCCGGATAGGTGGTAAGTAGGACATATCCGGCTCCGTTTTTGTGTTCTCTAGGACGGTGGCTTGGAAGTGTGCTGCGTCCAGCGCAGTGTCGATGTAAACTTGGCCCATATTTGTGAGCAGCAAGTTGAGCAGGATGTTGACGTCTTTCGGTGTGTCGAGTTGAGATCCTAGCTCGAGGACTCTCTGAACGCTCTCTGCCATCCACTTCAGCATCCTCTTGGCATTTGCCACGCTAAGTA
This sequence comes from Trichoderma erinaceum, assembly GCA_026401215.1. Classification (NCBI taxonomy): domain Eukaryota; kingdom Fungi; phylum Ascomycota; class Sordariomycetes; order Hypocreales; family Hypocreaceae; genus Trichoderma; species Trichoderma erinaceum. The sequence goes on along the minus strand of JALIRY010000127.1, from coordinate 8,485 downwards.
TTCCATCCTCGTCTGACACTTCAATCTCATTTTTGTCCTCCCTGTCTCCCTTGTCTTGCAGGCCAGCAACTCGCAGCATCATCGCTTTTTGCGTCTCCGATAGCTCAGAAGATTCGAGTCGCTCGAGATACGCGTCCTTGGCAGATTGTATGAGTTGCGTGCCTTGCTGGGCCAGTGAAGCCATGAACCCGGATGGCGCCTTCTTACGCCTTGAGTGGAATATGCTAAACTTGAAAAGCAAAGAGCCGTAGAGTTCTTCCAAGCTCTTCCTTTCTCGTTCAATGTATACACTACCCACGAGGAAAGGGACAAAGAGTTCGTCCAACTGTTGGTCTAGAGCTTGTGCAATTTGCGCCGAGCAAGGCTCTGGGTGCTCGGTCAGGCCGTGCATCTTCAAGTCTTCCACTAAGGAGCCTATGTAACTCCTAGATGAGTGCAGGGATCTCAAGAATGCTAGTGTTGAGACCGATTCGGCTTTATCTAGAACCTTCTCCAGCCGCTGCTGTATAGACTGCTGAAAGACTCGCTGAATGAACTTGATGAGTACCGTTTCGTAATAAGGAAACGCTCGCTTGATGATGAATGATTCTTCCTGCATGACGATCTTGACTTCATCAATTAATGACTGCAAGCTCGGCTCGATACCTGGAGGCTCCGTGTCTGGATCAGCCAAAGCTTCCCACATTTCGCCATCAGCTGCCATTTCGTCGCTCATAAGTTGATCTCGGTCAATGAAGAATTGATGCTGGTTTACAAAAACTGCAATGACGCTAGCCCCTCCGTTGAAATCGTACAGCACCTTTGCGCATTCCATCATGTCGTTGAAGTTCTGCCGCTTGTAGCTGTTGTTGAACTGCTGCAGCAAATCTTGTTCCAATGTCTCGCAAAACTTCTCGAGGATCTCACGGGTATTGCGTGCTCTATTTGTCAATGTTGCAAAGCTTGCTATACTGGCTCTGTTGCCATTCCGCGTCCCCCAGGCCAGCGGGTCGAGCTGCTGGCTGATTCTCATTAGTTGGCGAGCAATGACGGCACATCGCACTTTGTTCTCGGCGCCGCCTTGCCGCCTGATATCTTCAAGGGATGATAGTAATCCGGTTTCGCTAAGTTCCGTCCAGCAGTTTATCAGAAAGATTGTATCTTGTGCCCTTCTTCTCTTTTTGTCTAAGTCGTCTAGCTTCTCTCCGATCTGAACGGCGATGTTTCCGCCATTGTCAGGCTTTCCGTTCAAATCTTTGCCATTAGTGCTGCCGGGATTTAGTGAGATATCAAGGGCTTCGAATGACTCCATGGTTTCGTCGAGCTTACGGCCGAGGGTATCGAGTGTCTGGTCGTGTTGGATTTCGGCCCGGCGCACCTGGGAAAGGAGCTCGGATTCCCTTTCTTGGAGCTCGTCTCCAAGAACGGCAAGCTGAGACAAGGCATCTGGGGAGAATTTCGTCAGCATAATTGTCCCCCCTCCTCCTTCTCTTCATTCAGGACTGCATATCGTACTCTCAAAACTCCGGATCAGCGGCTTAGGATCAAATGTTGTGGATTGTGTTGGCCCTGAGCGACGGCTAGAGGGCATAGCACTCTCTGCTAGACTATCCACAAAGTCTCTGACTATGAAATCTTTGTTGGAAAAGTCATCGAGGCTGAAATTGGGGCCCTTGGGGAAGATGCTCTTGGGCCCGCTGGACCGATCCATGGTTGGCGAGCGTCAGGGCGAAGGCGCATCAGCGAGCTATGTGTAAGTTGCAATTGACGACCATTTGCCACTCCCGCTCATGTGTGCGATGTTCGACAGTCCGTCCAGCCAATTTGTCGCGTTGCGTCGTCGCGAAGCGCCAGCCTCGTGCGATTATCGCTATCCGTGGAATGCCTGATAGCTCTACCTCCTTGGAATACGTGACCTACGGCAAGCAGTAGAGCACTATGATGCCTGCCGAGCCCCGCTACGCCACGTCTCCGGCGGCCTTGAAGCTGCGCCACACCCTCCCGTGGCTCGTCGGGCCACTCAGGAGAGAGGACACATGCAAATCACCAGGTACAATTTTACAGGTACCCGATTTGGTGCAAGACAAAGCAGCTCATTTGCATCGCCTCTCGCCCCAACTCTTTTCTCCCCAGCAATTTGCTGGATGGACACGTCTTTGATCCTCCTCGTCTATTTGCCATAAGGGCAGCCGCCACAACCGCAAGGGTGCGCACCCGGCTTCGTTATCCTAAGATCAAGCTTTACCACAACAAACCACCTGATACGGCCGAGCTCGAAGCTTAGATCCTTGTACTCCTACAAACCTCGACTCCGAACCACTTCGTCGTTGGGTGAGACAGTCTTTTGAGGCTGCAAATATTCAGCATGCCCATGAACTATGAGAACACTAAGGCATACCGAGCCGACGAGCGACTGGGCCATAGCCTTTTAACAGAGGCACAGAGACAGGCTATCTTCAAGGTGAGAACAATTTGCGACATCGAAATTTATGCTATACGCTTCTGACACTTTCTTTCTCTTTGGCAGGCCTCGCTTCCCTCGCCGAATGATGGATCGACCATCGCGAACAAGGCCGGTCAGGCACAGCGCAGATCCCGACTTGGAGTTCGACGTTTCATAAAGAATCAAATATTTGTCTTCGTATTCGCCCTTATGCATGGCATCTTCTCTCTATATATCAAATCACGACAGACATGGCACGGCGTGTCCTACCAGATATCTTCTATTCTCTACTACCACCATGCCACGCCGCAGTATATTCGACGAGACATTATGGGACTGAACAAGAAGCCCAAGCATCTCAGCACAATCTTGAAGACTGAGGGGAATCATAGGGCGAAGAACGACCTCGGCCGGTTGATTGAGGAAACAGCTGAGCTTGCCACTTGGTGTGCATGTGCAGAGATTCCCATGCTCTCAATCTATGAGAAATCAGGTGAGCTCACAATTAACCCTTTCTTCAGATATTTTCTATGCTAGTAAAGCTAACACTATATTCAAGGTGTCTTGAAGAAGCATATGCCTCGAGTCTATGAGGCCGTCATTCAGAAATTCACATTCTACTTTGGCGCCGAGCACCCGACACTCTCTGTAACCTCTCCTCACCAAGATGACTTCCCCACCCGCATGCTGGAGGAGAGCAGACATGGACACTTGCAGCTTCATCTGATTTCCTACCAGGATGGAAGAGAGTCTATCGTGGATCTTACGAGAACCCTTGCAGACATGTCGCAACGGGGCAAGATCTCCCCGCGAGATATTTCCCAAGAGCTCATTGATGCCGAGCTATCGGAGGGCATCCTTCCAGAGCCCGACTTGCTGATTCTGTTCACTCCTCACGTCGAGCTGTCGGGCTATCCGCCGTGGCAAATCCGACTGACTGAGATCTTTTGCCTACAAGACAACGAGACGTTCGGCTACCAAGTGTTCCTAAAGGCTCTGAGAAATTTTGCTTCTGCGCAATTCCGCCGTGGCAAATAAACCAAGCGAAAGCTTTTCTCTCTCTCTCTTTCTCCTAAAGATATCCATTCTCGTATAGATAATGCATATATTTTTCCATCATGAGGGTTTCCACAGCACCATGGCTCGACTTGTCTTATCCCAACGATAAACGGGACCACTTCCGACGTTATAATTATAATAGTTTTCTGTTCCCTCTTTAATCTTGGCCCTTCTGAAAGTTATGTTGATTCTTCCTCCGTCTTCTTGATTCTTCCCTGTGCGTTTTGGTATAGAATGGAGCCAGTTAGATTGTGTTTTCCCTTTCATTAAGATCATATCTCCGGTATTTAATGGAAATTTAATCACTTTTGATTTGATAGGTTCCTGGTCTGGAGGTGCTGGCTTGTGCTTCATCAGAAAATCTCGCCGGGCGCCCAGCGAATAGGAAGCAATGGCAGGCTCTTGGCCTAGAAATCTCTCATCGTCGCTGTGAAACGAAATGCTGTCTGCGCCAGAAGCATAATAGTTGACCAGGCAGAAATTAAACTTGCAGTCTGTAGCTGCCTCTGTGGATTGTCGAAGTTGGTCGAGACATTGCGGTAAAGGCCGAGGGGAAGACTTCTCATAGCGTCTGTCTGACAGCACCATCATTCCTGTATTTGCATCTACCACTGGTCCTGACCCGTCAAATTTTGACGTTTCGTCGAGTCCGAATACCGTGGTCCATCTTTCTCAACCATTTGTATTAGTTACCCGTTTTCTCCTTTGTTATATAGATTGAGCTTTTGTATAGACTTTACCTTGGCGTGCGCACCTGAGACTCAATGCCTCCTCGCTTGATTTTATACTCTACTTTATAAAAGGGCAGCTCTGCTCGCAAATGCTGAAAGATCTGACGCGCAAGGTATTCGGGAATATAAGGCTCGTAGTACAATAAATCCAGGTCTGGCTCGTTGTTGATGATCCGAGCAGGGCGAGCTGGTAAAGATGAAAGCTCTTTGCTTACTGATGCTGGAAAATCAGTAATTGGAAATGGATACGTATGATGTTGGGACGTTGTAGTCTATATATCGTAAGTAACTGAAGACGTAATTTATATGTTAGATATAAACGTGTATTCAGGCGCACAATCTCATCTTGACCACCCGAAGTACTTCTTTCCTCTGTGCTGTCGACGCGAGCCCGCTTTGGAGCAGAACTGAAGAAAGCATCGATAGTTCGTTTCTGTGACATTATAGCATTATATTTGATAAATCTTCCAAGTTGTGTTCTCAAAGCAAGCATAATGTATCATAAGAATACAGAGACAACAGAACGTGTTTACTTGCCTTGTAAGGAATCGTGACATCACAAGCCCAGCCTTGCTAGCCTGAGCTCGCGCCACAGCGTCCCTTTGACCCACTTCCATCGCAGCTGAGATCTCTTCCAGTGTGTGGCGGTGCAGGTACCACAAGATGTACTCCGCACGCAAAATTTCACACTCTCAGCCTTGGAACCCTGGTCTCAGTGAGTAGTAGACGACGCTTGATCAGGCATATTCGACATGGAGGTGAGTTTATAAGACGTTCAATGATGTTATAGTTTTAGTATACACATTGCTAACTATGAGTTTCTTTTTACTTTGGGAATAAAAGGAGTCAGATAAGGAGTATCTCATGAATCTCTTCCGAGCCCCTGCTGCCGCCAGAGCAGCCAAAACGCTGGATAGATCGCTCTTCTCAAGGACGCTGCCTACAGCTGCAGCCTCTCTAAGAGACAACAAGCTCATCTCAAAGTATCGCAAGCAGCTCGAAAAGACAAAGGAAATCTTCGCGTTGGATAGATTTGATGTTTGTGCTGCAGACCCAGATGCGGCTCTTGCAGCCCAGGGGAAAAAATGCCTTGTGTTGAAACCGCATATCAAGCCTGACGGTATGTATTCATAATGTTGGGGAATAGCAATGGATTTCCCCCCCCCCCACAGCTGGAGAATATACTTTGATTCAAATAAACTGACTTTTGTATATCAAAGTGCCGGAGACATGGAGCCCGATTCTGCAGGAGGCTTCTAAGTTGGGAGAACTGAAAATTGTTCCCTATGAGGTGCACATTGGATATGATCTTTGGAGTTACCGTACGAGACAAGCAACAGCTTTTCGCTTACTCCTACTACTGTGGATGTCTAAACTGACTCCGGAGAAACAGTTGATGTTATGAGATCTATCCTACCAGAAGACTTACACGGAGAAATCCCCGTTGGTTTCAACACAGCAGGCCATGTCGGTAAGACAAACCTCCATTACTGCATCTCACTTCCAAATGAGAGAGAACACAGGACTAATCATTGGCTTTCCAAAAAGCTCACCTCAACATCAGAGGGCAGTACCTCCCTTACAAGTCCATCATCGCCCAAGTCATCATGGACAAGAACCCAACCATCCGCACTGTCATCAACAAAGTAGACAACGTCGGCACGGAGAGCGAGTACCGCACTTTCAGCTACGAAGTACTGGCCGGGCCCGACGACATGCTCGTCGAGGTCAGCGAGGCCGGCTGCCTGTTCAAGTTTGACTACTCAAAAGTCTACTGGAACACGAAGCTAGGCACAGAGCACCAGCGCATCGTCAGCTTATTCAAGCCTGGCGAGGTGGCCGTCGACTTGATGGCCGGTATTGGGCCATTTGCTGCTCCTGCTGGCAAGAAGGGAGTGTTTGTCTGGGCAAACGACAAGAACCCCGAGAGCTACAAGTATCTTACTGACATTATCAAGAGGAACAAGGTGAGTTCCTGCTTTGTTCTCCCATCTCCGGTTCCTTGACTAATACTCCACGGAACAGGTCTCTGAATTTGTCAAACCTTTCAACTATGACGGACACGAGTTCATCAGAAAATCCGCCGACCTGGTCCTGGAAGCATCTCAGCGCGGAGACTGCGCCCTCATTCCCCAGAAAGTATCAAGAAGCGCCCCAGGCCCACGGCCGAAGCCCATCCGGATCCCCGTGCCCCCAACGGTATCCCACTATGTCATGAACCTTCCCGCCTCAGCTATAGAGTTCCTTCACAATTTCCGCGGTCTTTACGAGGGCCACGAGAACCTTTTTGCTCCTCACACCGAGACGAAGCTACCGGTGATTCACGTCCACTGCTTCGCCGTAAAGGCAGACGACTCAACGCCCTTGGACGACATTTGCCAGCGCATCGAAAAGGAGATTGGCGTTCTCTTGACGCCTGGCGACGACGTGGACAAGGACGGCCAGGTACTCATCCACGAGGTCCGGGATGTTGCGCCCGCAAAGCGCATGTTTTGTGCAAGTTTCCGCCTGCCGTCCAAAGTTGCTTTTGCTCCACGATCCTAAGGCCGATGCTAAGCCGATCCAATCGCTATTGTTCTTGATATCGTTCTCTCCAACCCTACAGTACGGGAAGACGTGCGCCTCTTACGTGTTAGTCTAAGATGGGGGGAGTTGGTAAGAAAGATTTTAAGAAACTGTGCACGATTTCCCCCCATGGAGATACCCACACGGAGTAACTGACCAGCGGCTGGCTGGGCTGGACAAAGGGGTCTTGAGCGTGAAAACCTTATCTTTTAAAAGCCCGGCTTTAAGAAGGGCCGCCATGACGAAAGATCAGTCAAAATTAAATCCCCGTTCTAGGTCGACTCCTGGCGCCTCATCCATTTTCCCCTCTCTAACAACCTTCATGATAGATGATAGCGCAAGACCTTTCCATCTTTGCATGCTCAGCTCGGCGTGACGAAAGAGACAAAGCCACAGCTTTTAGAACCAATTAAAGTCGTCAACTTTCCTTGTCTTTTTCTATCTTTTCAAATATGCCATTGAGCATGGAAAAAGACGGAAAGTTTAAATCTCAGTTATACTGCAAGGCTTCCTATATGAGTAAGGACAAATCATAAATGCACACCGGGGATTTAAGAGATAGCCGTCTCCATTACCATCTCCTCTACGCCAAGAGTTGCTCTATTACATGCCATACTGTATTAGCTTAGCTACTCAGTGGCAGATCCTCATCCAAATTCCACTTATCGAGGCTATGCGTGCGGCACCGTATCATCTATTTTTGGTAAAGGGAGAGCTTCGGGCTGTGCTTTACGCAAGCTTCAGCTAGCTACCTGTCGAGTTGTTTTAGGTTATAGTTATTACAGGGCAAGGAACAAGCTCAACTGTCCATGCAAAAGCAGATAAATAATTTTCTTTTTCTTCTCCTCAGAAACAAAATCAGCTCATCATGATTTACAATTCGTCACATTTTCAATTTTCACTTATGCGGAAAAGCCCACCCCGTACAAGACAGCAATTGACTTCTCCTTTCCCCTCTCCTCCCCTCATCTCACCACTTATTAAGCTCAAACACTATCCACCATCTCCATGAGCCGAGGAATTGTGCTGGTGATATGAAACACAAAAATTTCGAGTCACTACATGCTACAATATGCCTCTTCATAATAGCAACAAGCCACTGTACATATTGCAAGCCACTCATCCATACAGTTATCTATCATATTTCCCCTCCTTCAGGACTGTATTAACAGCAAGCGGCGTTTCTCCAGCCCATCTTTTTTTCGCCACCGGTCTAAATGGTAGCTCCTTGAGCCACGGACAAATCCCAGGGACCACGTTTGCGCGATAAATGCTGCTACCTCGCAGGGCAAGGGAATAGACGAAGCCACTTGTCTTGGCTTTTCCCGGGCACAACGCCACGTGAGCTAGATTCGTCGGATGTAAGGACTGCTATAGAGGAAAATTGGGGATGTGACTATGATGCTGAAGAGTAAGAAAAAGGTCTCGGTCCTTATCAAGTTCGCTTATGTATGTAGCAGGCCTCTTGGCGCCATTTTATGTGAACACACAAGAGGTGCATTTAATGAGCCCTGCGCCAAAGAGCAGATTCCTGTGACCTCCGTCTATCGGTGTACAGATATGAATGGCAAGCCTTGGCTGTCAGCTAACGAAAAAAAAAAAAAAAAAAAAAAAAAAAAAAAAAAAATGTTTGGGTAGGTAGCGTTGGGGGGGTTGGTGTTTTGTTTGGTGGGGGGCAAGGGGGGGCGGCGGAACGGGGCCCCGTGGG
>JALIRY010000126.1:0-52380 GCA_026401215.1 Trichoderma erinaceum | reverse complement strand
CCACAAAACACCAACACAAATTATTTTCGCCTTGGCTTGCTGTCCCCCATTTTCTGCGGACATCGTTCGCCGGCTTTCAAAAAAAAAAAAAAAAAAAAAAAAAAAAAAAAAAAAAAAGACATCTCTATTATTTGAGAATAACTTACCTCTTCGTGTAGCATCCTCCAGCAACTGAGTATCGACCGAAGCCGCCGGAAGGTGGACATATCGAACGACAGATCCACGAATGAAGACGTTCTTAACAGAGCTCTACAACGAGGGGTTAGCGAAGAGGAGGTGGGGGAGCAAATAGATTTCTCGGTTTTCCATACCAGATGAGGGTATTTTAGCTCCTCGACGACTTGAATGTCATCCAACTTGATGTTGAGGTACTGGTCCACGCTTTTTAAGATGCCCTTGAGCTGGATGTCATTTTTGAGCTCCACGGTGACCTCATGGTCGATGAGCGTCTTGAAGAAGCTATTGTTTCGCCGCATACAGATTAGCATTCATTTCTATACATGAGATTTGAGACTCATGCAATCAATGACTCAGTGGTATACAGCAGAGCAGATGCAGGACCAATGGCTCACCTGAAGAAGAGCATTATGAACCGTAGATCTCAGCTGTTCCTCAAACTGGATTGGGTAGCGGGGCAGGTTTTTTGAAGAAAAGTTTCGGAGAACAGATAGTCGCTTGAGAGGAGTCACGTCGTCTCGGAAAAGAATGGCAGTTAGATATGAGGGTCCTCTTGGGTTCTTTTTTAGACTCTGAGTTTCGGGAAGCTTATATTGTTTAGTGATTCCTGAGTGAAAGCGTCACAGCTCATCGTGACAAGGTCCCACAGAGGTGAAGGCGGCGTTGGGCGCTGGGTCACGTGATGTCAAAATGAAAGGCATCGTTAGTGAGGCTGGAATAAATTGAACCTCATGGATATTCAATGGGGAGGCTAGGAAAATAATCTTTCCAGGTTTAAAAACAGAATTTAAGAGAATTATCTAAATCATAAAACACAAGATTCAAGGCCATGCCGTCTTTCTCGGTTCTGGCGCTTGTCTTGTTAACTGTGTGAAAGCACCTGGTGGCTTAGAGCAAATCTTGGAGACATCCAAGTCTCGTCGAAAGAACAAAAAGCCTACCCGTTTACTCGCTTGTCACGATCGGCTAAAACAAGCATGTAGATTAATAACTTGTTGTTGTATTGATATTTGAACCAAGAAAAATTGACTCCCCATATCCCCGCAACATGGCCCAAGCTTCACGGTGAATCTATATGCAAAAACTATCCCCTGTTCTTTTCTAAAGGCCAGAACCTCGCTTCCTCTTATGCGACATGTACAAAGGCTCGCTTCTTGGCGCTCTTCTCCCGGCTCTCTTCCTCCCACGTCTCGTCTACATACTCCTTGACGCTCTTATCGCGAATCTGCATGCCCACCACCTTCAAAGCAGCGATGTTGACTCCCATCTCGTCCTTCTGTTTCTTCAGTGTGGCTCGTAGGTTAGCCCGGATGCTGTCCATCATGACCTTCATTGTACGGCTAGCAACAATCTGCTTGTGATGCGTCTTCAGCATGAAGAACAGGATCCGGCATGTAAGAGGAATGTTCATTGACCGCATGGCGAAGATGTTGATGAATGTGAAGAGGATGGGGACAGAGGCAAATGGAAGTACCAGCAGAGCATCGTGTAAAGCAGAGGCTTTGATGCGCTGGAGGACAGACATGACGTGGGCCTCAGCAGTAATGTTCCCAAGAGCAACGAAGACGGGATTCCTCTGCGGAGGCATGGCGTGAGGATTCGTAAGCTTAGCCTCCTCGTACTCCTTCAATAAATTCAAATCGGCCATACCCATCTCCAGAGCTTCTGCTATCCTCTCACCAGCCATCAGTGTCTCTGTAGTCTGCTTTCCTGCGGCGGCAATTTCGCCGTTTTCGTCGCCTCCCTCCTGGTCTTTCTCCAGCGAAGCAGTCAAGGTGCTCTCATACAGCTCTTCCATTTCCTTTTCTCGTTCTTCCTCGAGGAAAATTTGCTCATCCGTCTCATCCCATACGCGAATGCTCCTGTCATGACTAGCAGTAACAAGAAAATTGCCGCTATGGCTCATAGCTATTGACCACACTTCGCCGTGGTGGCCATCCAGTCTCTGGATCTGCTCGAATTTGTCTCCATCCCAGTATCGAATGGTTCGGTCTTTGCCGGTACTGAAGAAATGGTGTCCGTTGCCGTCCGAGTTATGAGGGACAAATGCAACCTGCAGGATACTGTCCTGGTGTCCAAACAAAGCCTTGTGGCAGTCGCCAAAGTCGAGACCCCATATTCTAATATTCTTATCTGCCGAACTTGTAACAATAAGCTTGCTGTCATAGGAGATATCCATGCTTAGCACAGGTAATTTGTGTCCGTAAAGATTGAGATATAATTTGAGGGAGTCGACGAAGAATACTTTCACCGTACTATCCAGGAGTGATACTGCCAGCAGCTTGGAATCAGGCGAGAATCGGAGACTGAGAATATCATCTGAGACTTTGAGCGTTCTTGACTGAACAAGTTTAAGCTTGGGTGTTGTCCTCCTCGTTCCCAGAACCTGCTCCTGGACAATCTTGAAGTCCCAAAATTTGGCGCTTTTATCAGCACTTCCGGAAACAACAGACCTGCCATCAGGGTGAACTTGCAGCGCCCAGATAGCTCCCTCATGTGCCTCGACGCTATCCAAGAGTGATGCAGACGCCACGTCAAATAATTGCAATTCGCCATTCTTTGTGCCCACAACGATGACCTTATCTCCAGGGAGGAAGGCACAGCAGAGTGCATACCCACACTCGAATGTCCGGATGCAAGTCTGAGTCTTGATATTCCAGACCTTGAGCAAGCCATTGGATGCTGATGCCAACATCTTGTCGTCTGAGCTTAGTGAGAGAGCGCGGATGTCGGCTCTGTGTCCTGGGATCTCGACTGAAAACGCCTTTGTGTAATCTGGGATGTCGTCTTTTTGCTTTTTATCACTCTTCTCCTTGGGATTTACGCTGTAGTACTCCAGCTGGTTGTTAGTGGTTCCAACCACCAGGTAGATTTGCTTTTGGCCTGCAGGCAGAGCCCAATCAATTGAACGGACTTTGCCGCCAGTTCTCAAGATGACATATTGAACAAAAACATCACTGATATCGGCTTTTGATACGTCATCTAGGTTGTCGTCTCCGTTCTCCATGTCTTCGTCCTGAGGCTTGGCATCCTTCTGCTTTTCACGTCTTCGCCGTCTCTTTCGGGCTAGGCCTTTTCGAACTTCAGATTCTGATCTGATGCGCCATACATCGACACTCTTGTCGGAGCCGTGGACGGCAAAATAGTCTTTTTGAGGATGGAAAATAACCTCGGTTGCTCGATCCTTGTTTTGTCGAAAAAGGGTTCCTCGGTCCTGCAGAAATTGTGCAGAGGCGACAACTTCTACTCGCTGAGCAGATGAGCTTAATCCATCTGCATCTAGTGACCACACCTTCAGCTCTCCATCGTTGCCTGCGGTGATGCAGCCGCTCAGATCCGGAGAAACGCCGAGTGCCCAGCATTCGCCATTTGTCTGTGAAATATGCGTCTCGATACAGTGCTTCGAGGACAGATCCCAGAGCTTCAAGAGAGAGTCTTTCCCAGTAGACAAAAGGAACCCGTCTGATAGCTCTTCATCGTTGAGTACCATGGCATTATTTCCGTCTTCATCCTGCAGCTTAGCCTCAGGCTCCAAGAATTTTATCCCCGTGATCTGATCTTTGTGTCCTCGCAGCTTGTACAGGCCGACTTCTGCAACAAGATCCCAAACAATGATGTCGGTGTCCTTTGATCCACTTGCAAGTCGCACTCCAGACTTATCAAAGGCAAGATGTGTGATTGCTGACTTGTGGCCATTGAAATTGACTATAACAGTGGCGATTTTGCTGTCCCAGATACGAATGCTTCCATCTTCGTATCCCACAGCAAACATGTCCTTATCCACGCCGCTCTGCGCGATGGCGGTGGCGGAATAAGAGCATCTTTCATCTTTCCATCGGCTGATTAGCTCGCCCTTCTTGATATCCCAGCATAATACCTCTTCGTTCGCGGCTGTAATGGCCTGGCCTGCGCCAGTCCCCGTTCGATCTTTTGATGTCCAGATGAGATTCGATGAGCCGGAGAGAATAGTGCCGAAAGATTTGGCGTGCTCGTATTTACTGCAGTCAATGGTCAAAACATGATTTTTTGGGCTCGCACTTGCCAATAAAATCGACTTACAGGTATGATTTGACCATGGCTGCCGTCTCTCAACCTCCAAAACCGGCTTCTGCTCGTACCAAGGAAACTTGCATTTACATGCCGCTGCTAGCCAATTGCGCAGATGGGATATTTTTTTTTCGAGAGCTTATCGATAATGGGCTTGAGCTGGGACTAGCGCTAGTATCATCCTAGCCTAGCCTAATTATCACGTGGTGCGCTGCCCCCCAGCTTGACGTCTACAGCAACGTAGCTAAGCCCCACCACGGGGGTCGGAGTCGTCAACCAAGCTCCAGGACGATCCGGAGAGAACACAGCAGCTTCCACGACTCCAGCCTTCACAATGCTTCTCCTCGATTATCAGAACGCCCTTATTCAATCGGTTCTCACCGAGCGATTCTCAGGGTATATACAAGCCCAGCTCCAAATTCTCTGGACAAGTCAAGCTAACAGCAGCATAGTGCCCCGCCCGTCCATATCGACCAGACCGTATCGGACTTCGATGGCGTTACGTTCCATATCTCAACTCCTGAAGTAAAGACGAAGATTCTACTGTCTCTCCAGATTCGATGCTTCAAAGACTTGGCCAAGTATGGAGCTGAGCAGGTCCTTCAGCGGGAATATGGACAATACGTTGTTCCAGCTGAAGTTGGATACGACTTCTCGGTGCTGATCGACCTCGAGAACCTACCAGAGTCCAAGGGTAGGCCGATCCAATCTCAACTTTCAGCGACAATGTCCTCGAATCAGAAAGCTTACTGTGGAATATAGAGGAACGCGACGCGTTGGCGATGCAATTCGCTCTACTGAAGCGCCATGCCATGGCTGCCCCGTTCGAACAAGCATACGAAGAGCACTACAAGCTGAAAGAGGAGGCATCCAAATTTAGCTCAGAGGAGGCACCCAAGGGTGTGATGGAGGGCGGAGAGGTCAAAGCCATCCACTACCGAGAAGAGGAGGCCATCTATGTAAAGGCCAGCCACGATCGTGTCACCGTCATCTTCAGCACCATATTCCGAGAGGAGACCGATAGAGTGTACGGAAAGGTCTTTATCCAGGAGTTTGTCGATGCTCGACGACGAGCTATTCAGAATGCTCCCCAGGTGCTGTTCAGAAACGACCCCCCGCTGGAGCTGCAGGGCGTTCCTGGAGTACGAGACACCGGCTCCGGAGAGATCGGATACGTTACCTTTGGTAAGAATGTCGTGCACTCGATTAGATTCGCTGTACTGATTTGCCCGCAGTTCTCTTCCCAAGACATTTGACTCCCCAGCGCATGGCTGCCGTCATCTCCCACATTCAGACATTCCGAGACAACTTCCACTACCACATCAAAGCTTCCAAGGCATACATCCACTCTCGAATGAGAAAGCGAACCGCGGATTTCCTGCAAGGTGAGTTTGATCCACAATGTCATTGTCATAATACGGACGAAGTATTTACTAACGTCTTAAAAGTGCTGCGTCGTGCGCGTCCTGATAACGAGGAACGAGAGAGGAAGACGGCTAGCGGCAGGACATTCAAGGTGCAAAGCAGCTGAAGAAACTCTCGCGATCTGTAGATTTTTTTTCTCCCTATCTAGCTAAATTAGAATTGGGCATCATCTGTTGAGCGGATGCGGCCTCTGACATGGATGAGGCAGCGAGTGGTGAGGTTCATAAGTGTAGGCAATGAATTTTATGATAGGAGCCATATAGTCCATAACTCTAGTTTTTACAATAAACAAATAAATATTTCTCATCATTATTTTATTCTATGTTAATCCCACGTATGAATCTATCTATGTTGTAGCATCAATCGAATCTAGAGTTATGCACTTGATTTGCAGGCAGTCAAATGTCACTGTGCAGAGCGTACCTGGTCTGTGGCGCCACAGTGACAGTGAACATGCCGCTATAAACCGATTTTACCAAGCTACCAGCTCGGCCTCCAAACTTGGACCCTAAACCAAAACTCTCGAGGGCGAGCCGACCTACGGGTCGCAAATACAATGGTATGGCCATTCGGAGCGTCGGCACCCAAAAAAGGCACAGATCATGAAGATCAGCCCAAGAAGAGGCCTGTTTCCTGGCCAGATACCCTGAGGAGCAGCGAGGTTGGGCCTCTGGAAGCCGCCAAAGCTTGGGCACCCATGGTTGGATTTTCTTTGGTAGGCCTCGCCGCGCTGCAGCTATACGCGAATTACCTGCGGCGAATTCCAGGAGCAGCCTATGTACGGCCAAACTTCTTTCGCAATCGGAGCTTGTACGGCAAAGTGACGAGTGTGGGCGATGGTGACAATTTTCATCTTTTCCACACGCCTGGCGGGAAAGCCGTGGGCTGGGGGTGGCTTAGAAAGGTCCCCGAGTCAAGAAAGGAGCTCAAGGGACGGACTGTAAGGACTTTGTCTTTTTCTCGTCTTATTGAATATGCTTGGGAGTTTGCTAACATAGAGGCGTGCCTATCCTCAGATCCCGATCCGCATTGCCGCGGTTGATGCGCCAGAGGGAGCGCACTTTGGAAAGCCAGCACAACCCTACTCAGACGAGGCCCTGCAGTGGCTCCGAAGCTACATCTTGCACCGAAATGTGCGTGCATACATCTACAAGACAGACCAATACGAGCGAATCGTTGCTACTGTCTACGTTCGCAGGTTTCTCTTCCGCAGGAATGTCGGACTCGAGATGATTAAGAGTGGACTGGCCACTGTATACGAAGCCAAGAGCGGCGGCGAGTTTGGGGGTCTGAAAGAACGATATGAGAGGGCGGAGGTCAAGGCAAAGAAAAAACGCAAGGGAATGTGGGCGGGAGATCCAAAGGACTATGAGAGTCCGAGGGAGTACAAGACAAAGTGGGCGTCGCAGCAAGGTAAAGAGTAAGGTAGGCCATTGCGATGGTAAGTACTTTGCACTCCGCAGAAATGACTAGAGGTCTCATCGGTTGCTATGGCACACAATTGTTTGTTTTGGGGCTATCTATCTATAGATTGAGTCTGCGGCGACGGGTGTTTCGTCCCTTTAGCCAACCCCATGTTTGAGGTCCTATAACCACGATGCTTTCACACGACATACATTTCACCTGTATGCAAATCGCCGGGACTGGAATGAAAATCGAGCAAGCCTTCCGTAGATCATTAGCCTGGACGGTCTGAGACAGCACCGAAACTAGTCCACAGAGCGTCGAGGGAAGACTTGGTCGAGGGATTCGCCCGTTGGTGGGAGCATAAACGGATCCGAGCTGTCATCGTATGGTATGATGAACGGCTTGGTCCTAACGCAGCGGCATGCACAGACTTGGCTTTGCAACAGCAAACAGAAAAGTCAAGATATGGACAGCCAACGGCGAGATGAGCACGCGGCGGAGGTAGCCATAGCTTCTGAGATTTGGCCAACCAACAGCAAGGACGCAGAAGCGAAGGCGGGCGTGATGAATTTGACGGCTGTGCACTTTTAACAGTAGCAATTTCCGTCAGAAGTATCCAGTGATCTCAACGAGGCTCCAGATTCTGGTGCTACGACTATTTTCGGCTGTCTTCCGCAGACCTCTTTATCGAATACTCGTCACCAGGAGGAAACCTCTCACTTTTCATGGTGCCGTTTCAGCTGAAAACTAATAATAATTTATCTGCCAGATTCTCGTGTGTTCCTATGGTTAGTTTCAATAGCTTAGCAGCTGGGCCCGTATATAAAACAATGCTTCACATCATACCCCATTGGTAAGCTGTGTTTCGTCTTCTGGGGGCTTCCTTGGTCAAGCTAGAGTGGACCGACGCTTTGTGCCCCTGATATGAACGAAGCATCCCGCGAATAGGAACGCAGGGCGGCACAGCGAGCCGTAGATAGAGCCGTGCTCCGATGCATCTCGCAATCACAAATGCCGCCAGGGGTATCGCTCCGCCAGTGGTTTTTGATCTTCTCTCTTTAATCTTCTGTCTCTTTCTCTTTTCCGTGAGGCAGCAGCACAAGAGAGCTGTCATTATCGAAGCTGAGGGGAACAGTCCATCTTTTTGGTTGTTGATTGCTTATTTCGAAGCTCACTCACACAGCTTCTGCCATTCCTTTTTTACTCCCCCTGTAATACTTCGTATACCCACATTTTCATCTCACGATACTGTACAGTAGCACCTTGTACCTTGCATTCGCTTCGTCAATCGCGAAGCGCTCGACTTCAGTGATACTCTGCACGACGCACCGCCCCAAAGGAAGTGCCCGATTGGCCGTGGCATCTCATTCATCAGGGACGATTCGGACTGTTGCACCACGCCGCACCTTGCCGTGGTATCACTCATCACTCGAAGCCTTCAACGGCCACACTCGCACACGCGGCCAGCTCAGCGGACTCAGCCTCGCTCACGCCGTGCTCAGTAAGACCAGCGCCATCTCGTCGAGCACAATCTCGCTTGGCTTCCGGTCCACCACACCGCCCAACACTGGCGTTTGTCACTTTTTCTTTTTTTCTCTTTTTTCGCTGCACTTGCTGTGTTATTGCAGAGCATCACTGCGCAACCTCAATTCCAGAAAACAAGAACCGTTCCTGGTGCCGATTTATAGCACCTGAAGGCTAAAAACTGCCCTGGAGCCACCACGCTGTCGGCGCCCAATGCCACTAACCTTATAAGGCTAAGCCCCCTTCGTAGGTGCTCCATTACAGCGACGGCCAGCAATTTCCCGCATTCTTGGTGCTTTTCAGGCTTCTGCCCAACCAGCCACTTTCGCCTTCGCTCCATCAAAAACTCAGTCCATCATCACTCATCGCCGGCGACGAGAATACCGCTACAGCATTTTACTATACAGGATACCCGGCCCTGCTGATTCGGCTTGAAATTAATTGTTACGCTCGTTTCCTCTCTGCGATACCCGAATTTTTTTTTCCTATAGTATAATTCATCGTCAGCCTTGTCGATCTTTCGCGATCGATTGCTTCATTCCGCGATCATCGAGCATCGAAACATCGAAAAAGTCGTGATGCGATAGCCTCAATCCACTCCCGCCTCTCTGCACCCCAGATGCTCATTCGCATTCCATCGAAGCCGACGTCTCGATCATCGCTCGCGCCGTCTTTCGCTCCGAATCTGCGACTCTCCGCCTCTCCTTTGTCCTTTTATCGATTCGACTTCTCCCCCTAGCGCGGCGCGATCCCTCACCATGCGATTATCTTCACAACGACGCCGACCGGCGCGACGCCCTCGGCTGATCAATTCGGCTGTTGCGACTCTGGCAGTTTTTGCCCCCTCAATTACATCCGCCTTTAATATTACTGCAGCTCCTGCCGCGGACCTTGACTTTTCACAGCTTGGCAGCATAGGCATTGCCGGAGACTTCAACGGAATCTCACTCTATCAGTTCCAGGAGCAGATCGCACAACCCTTGAGCACAAATGGCAGCGAATACCTGCTCACACAATTGCCGAATGGCGTCCTAGCTCCCATTGCCGCAACCGACGCGTCTATTCTGGCCATGTGCTCACTGATACTCAAAGATGGCGCCGAGGGCGTGGTGCTTGGTGGAAATTTTACGAGCATGGACGGCATCAAGTCAACGGCCATCGCCATCTACAATGCGAACACAACAACTTTCACGCCACTCACGGGACTGGAAGGCGAAGTTAACGCTCTATTGTGTGATGATGCCAAGGGAATTGTGTACATTGGTGGAAATTTGAAAGGGGGTAATTCGACAAACGCCATTGCATGGAAAGTAGACGGTGGCTGGACAAATCTTCCCTTTGCCGGCTTCAACGCCCCTGTGAGCTCCATTACGAAAGCAAGCAACGGCCATGTCATTTTCGGCGGAAGCTTCACTGGTCTAGGCAACGTGACTGCACCAAACAAGCTTGATGGCCAGGCTATCAATCTGTCCACGGCAAATATCTCGGCTGAGAACACCGCAACCACCAAAGGTTTCGATGACCCCAAGAGCGTAGTCTGTTCTGATGGGTCTAGCGGTTCAGGTAAGACTTGGTTGCTGCAGGACGAGACTCCTGGCACATGGCAGGCGACTTTCGACTTTGGATTTGAGCCCACAAAGTTGCGGCTTTGGAATACGCATCAAGATGGACGAGGTACAAAGACATTCCGCTTCATTGCTTTGCCACTCAACGGCATCATGAACTTTACCTACATCGATCCTGCCACTGGCAAAAACTCTAGCTGTACAAGCGAGTGCCCGCTAAGCAACGACCCCAAAGTGAAATTTCAAGACTTCCATTTTGTCAATAGAATTGGCATGGACTCTTTCCAAATTGACATTTCAGCCTGGTACGGGAAAGGAGCCGGTCTTAACAGCGTGCAATTGTTTGAAGACGACATCTTCTCCTTCGCCGTCAATTCTTTCAACCAGCCATCCTGCAACACCACTTTCCCTTCTAGCGCCACCGCCACGGGGCCTTTCAAGCAGTCGGCTTCTCTACAAAGCGATTCAAAGTATCTGACGGCACAGCTTTCCAGTCCCATCACCTCGAAATCCGCATCCGTTGTTTTCGTACCCAACATTATCGAATCTGGCAACTACTCCGTCAATATGTATACTCCTGGCTGCATACCAGATGGCTCGTGCCAGACCAGAGGTCGCGTTAACATTACCGGCCTTATGTCGACTGGCACTATTCAGTCACACTTCACCACTTCAATCTTCCAAACCAACAACTTTGATAAATATGATCAAATCTATTTCGGCTACATTGAAAAAACTTCGGATACATTCAAGCCAAAAGTCACACTTACCCCTCTTGACGGACAAGATTTGAGCGAAATGACCTTTGTAGCCCAAAAGGTTGGGTTCACCCTTCTCAACTCGACGGGGAACCTCAACGGTCTCTTTGATTTCGACCCGAGCAAAACAAAGATTAGCGCGGACACCTTGGACGATTCGCCGGTCAACCAACTTGGTGCAAGCTTTGATCAGAATACCGGCGTCAACTCCCTAGCAACATCGGGAAATGTAACCTTTATCGGCGGTAATTTCACTTCGGATGCGCACCAGAATTTCGTCGCCATCGATACCAGCGGCAAAATTATGGACATCAATGGGGGTCTCAATGGCCAAGTGCGGGACATGTATCTTCAAGACACGCAGTTATTTGTGGGAGGAGACTTTACAAACTTGCGAACCAAAGGGAAAAGCGGTTTGAACCACGTCGCTGTGTATGACACCAAGAGTCAGGCTTGGAACCCGTTAGGCGCAGGTGTGAACGGCAGAGTCGAGCAAGTTGTGGCATTTCAAGTCAATATTAGCAGCGTTACTGAAAATGCCATCGCCTTGACTGGCTCCTTCACTGAGTGTGAAGCTTTTGGCAGTTTCGAGGCGGTGTCTGTTGACGGCTTTGCGGTCTGGATGCTATCGGAAGGGAACTGGCTACAGAATTTACAAGGCGAAAATCCCGACTTTGGTGGCATGCTCACGGCTTCTCAACTGAATCTCACCACTGGCATTTCCCTCTTTGCAGGCTCCATGGAGTCTTCACAACTGGGAGCAAATGGTGCTGTCACTTTATCTGATAAAGGCGTTGGCCATTTCCCAGTCAACATTCAGCCCAGAGTGCAGTCATCGAACAACAAGCGACGACGTGATCTCTCTCCCGAGCCCACGTCAGGCGTTCTCACAGGCACGTTTTATACCGGAAACAGCAGCAATATCACAGTCCTTGCAGGCCACTTCTCAGCTCGATCTCCCAACGGCACTACCATAAATAACCTGGTACTCGTCGATGGCTCAAACAATGGCACCATTAGTGGGCTCGGTTCCGGAATATCCTCCGAGTCGGTATTCACCTCCGTTACTCTTCTCGGGAGCGTCCTCTACGCTGGCGGCAACGTCACTGGCACTGTTGATGGCAGCAATGTTGGTGGACTCATTGCTTACGATATTGAATCCAAGTCTTTCTCCAAGCAGCAGCCTGCGACTTTGTCGGGCGGAAACCACACAGTCTCCGTCGTCGCTGTTCGACCGGATACTACAGACGTCTATGCGGGCGGTTCATTCCAAAAAGCGGGCGCGTTAGACTGCCCCGGTGTTTGTACGTATGATACCAACACTGCTCAGTGGTCCAGGCCCGGCACCACTTTGGCTGGGCGGGTTAGCAGCTTCCTGTGGTACAGCAAGACTCAATTGATCGCTGGCGGTGATCTCCGTACCAATGGTACCGACACAAGATTCCTTGCCCTTTACGACGCCGAAAAACAGACTTGGACGGATTTTGCAGGTGCCACTCAAATCCCCGGCCCTGTTAACGCCATTACAGCCGGCTCAAATGACAATAGTCAGATTTGGGTCTCGGGCAACTCACCGAATGGATCTGCCTATATTATGAAATATGATGGTAAAGAATGGCAGAGTCCTGATGTGCCACCTCCACAGGGCAGCACTATCCAAAGTCTGCAGGTTTTTACGGTCACCAAAGCTCATGCCTCTTCGCATCTTCTTGACGATCAGCAAGTATTGATGCTCACTGGTTCTATGCCTTTTGCCAATGTTGGCATGGCTTCGGCCGTCATTTACAACGGCACCGACTACCTCCCTTTTGCTCTGACCAGCACCGATACTGGAGCTGGAAGTATTGCGAAGATCTTTTCGCAGAAAGATAACTTCTTTACACCTAGTAGTATGTTCATCTCTCTCTCCTTTTGTCGCATTGACATACCACGATGTAATATTTGATGTTCCTTGCTAACCCATTGCTCAACAGAAAAACACCTGGCACTTGTTTTCGTCGTTCTAATCGGTCTTGCCATTGCACTGGCACTCATTCTTATCCTCGTCGCTTCAGGAATCATTCTTGATCGGATACGCAAGAAGCGCGAAGGATATACGCCAGCACCAACCTCCATGTATGATCGTGGAAGCGGCATTCAACGGGTCCCTCCGCGTGAACTGCTGGAGCAACTCGAGAGAAGCCGGCCTGGCGAGGCCCCGCACGTATGAGGCAAAGATTGCTCAGAAGCGAATTAATTTTTAGCATACATTTCTAATTCAGCGTCCGGCGTTTGGATAGGATTTGAGAATACATCAAAAAGACTTACAAAAGATAAGAGAATGTTCAAAAGGACGATCGGAGAGAGGGCGACTCAGCGAGGTGCCGTATTTCATCATGGCTCTCTCAATTCGAGGCAAATGCTTGACGGTATATGCAAGCATACCGAAATACCGATTGATCGCCAACAACTACCTGCCGCAAAAGACGCTGGGTCTTTTTGAAAACTTTCCATTTACGAGATTATGACCACTGGTTAATATTAATTGACCCGTTTACCTTTTTTTTCCAACTCATCCCTCTCAGACGCGTCTTGCGTCCGACCTTATTTCCCGGATTCGTTCCACGTTATTATGTCTCTTGACTCTCTTTTTACTTACAAACTTTTATTCTTTGTATAATAAATTTCAGACAATCTTTGACACAAAGACTGTCATAGTTAATACTTGTGTCATCTTACCTTTGTTCCCTCTTATTCTGGAATGGAGCTACGAGGAAAGTCAATGGATCTTTTTTTTTCTATACCGAGTCAAGAAATGAGATGGGTAGTTATCGTGAAGTCGGAGACGGTGGAAGATGGTCCACCAACAAAGACGCCTGTGAAGGGATTTCATGGGGAGGGATAGAATAGGAGCTGCCTGGTGTGAGCGAACATGATTTGGTTGACGATAACTAGAATTATTGATAGTAATGCGTCTCGCGAGAGGTGTTGAGAAGACAATGTTATTCGGATGTTTAGAACGAACCTTCGGGTTCCTCATGAGATTTGGCCTTCATAATCATGACGTGCATTTCCAATGATCGTTCTATTTGGAAAAAGAAGCGAAAGCGGGAACTTTAATTGAGACTTTATACAGGGAATCCATCCAAGTTCATCCTGCCCAATATTCTTTCTATTTAGTAAGAGTAGCGATGATACAATTCTTGATAAAGGTATTTTGATCGCAATAGTGACATTTACAACCAGAAGTAAACTATGTTCATGGAGCAAGACGTAGCTAGACGTGACATTATGAAATAGGAAGCCATCTCAAAGTTCAAGGAAGCTGTATGGTATGCATGCGAATAGCCAAAGTGAAGATGACGCAAACGATCTCTCATTTCTAAGAAATTATTGTCAAAGATTCTCGATATTAACCTGGCTAACGAAACTACATGAGCACAGCACCGCCTATTATTATAGTAATTTCAAAGAGTATCCCAGATTTCCCGCATCGTACCAATGCCCGTCTACGGGTGATGAAGATATCCATATGCTGCATCTTGTTTATCAGGGCAAAACCAAGGATAAAAAATACGCCTTCGAGCTGTCCGGGGAAATGGAGTCATAGTGGGTTATTTTTTTTTTTTTCTGCTTGCATCTCTAGAACGGTAAACCGCTTAAAAGCGTTACAAGTTGACAATGGCTGAGGTGAGATCAGAGAGATGCAATGGCACCATCTGGATAGACTTTGAGGACCATATTCGTCTACGGCAATTACTACGTTACAAAACCCACCGTGTTCTCTTCAAGTACTCTCTTCATGTGTCACTTGATCTCTCACTGTGATTTCATAATCGTTAAGGCCAAGAAGCTTCATTTCATGTGCATCACCTGAGACGGACGTTACGTTAGGTAGCCAGCCAAGATCTTAGTTCCAACGCAAGTAGAGAATACTATTAGAAGATGCTGGAGATGAGTAGTAGTATATAGATTAATCAATTAGCCAAAAACGGATGGTAATCTCAAAAGAGGCACCAGTTCACCTCGACGGTAATATATGATTACCTACTTCGTTTTGAAAGAGCTTATGCTAGCGGATCGCCTCAGTCTTCTTTTTTTTTCACCCCTGTTTTTTTTTTCAGCCAGGGGAGGCCTCGATAATGCTTCAATACAAGTACAGTATCTCGAAAGGATAAGAGTAATTAAAAATGAAGATAAAAGATAAATGGAGAAGTTATTCGGCCCTCCAATTTCATTATCCAACACCCCAGCTGTAGCACAACAAGGCAGGCAGCCCACATGTTAGTATACACAACAGCTAAATGGTACATTCAAAATGAGCAATAATAATATTGATAGCAGTAGCAGCAGCAGTAGAAGTAGTAGTAGCAGCAGTAGAAGTAGTAGTAGCAGCAGTAGAAGTAGTAGTAGCAGCAGTAGAAGTAGTAGTAGCAGCAGTATTCCGCGCTATGTATTGAGGCACACCTTCTCTGACATTACCAGAAGATGGGAGGCAGGAGATCCCAGCCCCGGAGCGTATATAGTAGCCTGATAGCCCGTATCTTAGGTAGAAGAACCAAGCTCTGACGACCCAGCCTGACGTCCGACGTCCTACATCGTAGAGACCACGTCCTAGGTCTGCTTTCCAAATACAACCGACGACTGTCCCACAACACTATGGCTAAAGAGCTGGATAACAGAATTGGGGTGTTGGATAATTTGTCTCAAAATAAAAGCCATCAGCCCTGGTGAGATCTAACGGTGTCAGCATATCAGTGTATAGGTAGTTTAGAAGCCGCTCGTCGGCCGCCAGTGGAAATATCTCCGGCTGTCATTAAACAGCGACATCCTATTCTTTTAGCTCTAGCCAGGGGAGAACCTTGTCTGTACCTGTATCTTCCAATTTGGTTCCTAGATACAGGTATACCCCGGACCTACCGAAAGGGGCGAAGCAGTTTTGGAAGAAAAGAGCGCCCAAGCTCAAAAAAAGTGCAGGGATCATGAAGAGGGACTGGTTGATTAATATGGGGTAGTCAAGGTATATTCCGCTTACAAGGTGGAAGGGGAATTTTAAAATTTCGATTCTTAGTAAGAAATGAGACTTGAGAGATAGATACCGACACGAGAGAAGTGTGTGTATAGATACCTGGACTCACTTGAAAATGTGACAAGACAAGCGGTGCTAGTAGTGGATGGTTGTGACGCCCACTTTTCTGATACGAGACGCAAAGATGGATGTGATACAGACCTCTGACTCTGTCGGGTAAGAGTGGCTCGAATGATGATTGTGAAAAATCAGGTTATTCTTGTCGCAAGAATATTAACAAAAAAGGAGAAGAGGGCGAGGCTAACAACATAAGCATGTTACATACATACATCTTATGTTATGTTATGCCATTCACCAAGACACTGTTACGGAGATATGAATAACAATACACAACTAACACGACTCAATTACAGTCCTGCCAAGGAATATTATTAGAGAGCAATCTCACAACATAATCAAACAAGCACAGCCATGTACAGTATTGCGAACCGCATTTGATTACAATGGCACGAGCGGTGCGAAAGTAGCAAAAAGATGGGCAAATAGCCCCCATGCATTGGTGTGTTACAGATTTATTTTTAGCCGCCATGGAAAAGTGTGAAGAGGCACGCAATCTATGTATGTGCAAGCATCTATAGCAGAACAACGGAAAATAATCACTACAGTTTTAGTTACTAAAAAATAAGATAAAATAAAATAATAAAATAATAAAATAAAATAAAATATTTCTCATACACTTTAGAATATTCTATGGAATAGTGGACTGTATCCTTGAGAACGTCGAATACTGTCCAATACAGTGTGCGCATGCCATATCAAAGCCGCTCGCCGATTCCATCTCTCTGACTTATCATGAAACGGCAAATGATGGTGGTGGCAAGGGGAGCGGGAAATTCAGCCGAAAAAAGAAAGAAAGAAAAGAACTTTTTTATGTATACTTACAACCCACCGTCATAATATCAAACGTTACGATACTCTGAAAGAGAAAGATTCAAAGTATCCTCTTTTTCCTTCGAGCCCATTTTCGAAACCTTCGAAACGGGCGCCACAGAATCACCGACTAGGTTGATTGGACGCCAGGGACTTACAGAACAAGGAACGAAGCGAAATGGCTGAAAAGCCACTGAGAGCGTGGCTCCCAGCAACAAGTTCTGTATAAACAATGAACCTCCATTGGCTCCTCAAGTTTAACAGCCGCCAAGACTTGACGCGTCAGTGGCAACGCCCTGACACATGGGAGAGGCGCCGTTGAGCTAAAAAGTCCGTCGCAAGTTCTGGCATCGTTACCAATTGGCTGCAAGAATCATATCGTGGCTGTCGAGTTTTCGCCAGCTTGACGCCTCCGCTAGGGGGACTGAGCCGGCTGCTAGCGGCGCTGTGGCACTGGGAAAGAAAGGGAAAATACAGCGCATGTCAGTACCTTTCTGCCTGCACTGGAGCTCTGGTGGAGCTCTCCGTCCACTGTACGCTACGGCGCTCACACGCTGAAATGGAAGTACCGCATTCTACTGCAGCTTTGTACCGCCTGTACCTCGCTCGCCGTTGCTTCATGGACGCACTGTGCGCAGGCCCCGCAGGTACTTGCGGTACTTTGTTAGCCACATTTTCGGGAATCTGCTACTGGACGGTGCGCGCACACAGTGCATATGCGCTGTCATATATTTAATATACGGGTTTAATTTTTGTAATATCCCTACCTTGCCTACTTCACAGCCGCATCGGCCAGCGCATAAGACAGGTAGATCTGAAATGCATAAAGGGGAAGCTAGCATCTTAATTGCAAGAAGAATGGGCGTTCCGAGAGCTGGGATGGGGCGGTATGGCAATTGTAGATTCATGCATCTCGCAGATTTGCGGCACCCGTGCTATGCCACTGCACACCAAATTATAGCAATGTGAAGTACCCTTGATAACAGTGATTCTTGGCTACTACTAGCATTTCTCATAGAGCACCCCAAAACACAGAAAAGTATTTCCGGGACCCGCAGCGAGATGCGTCCCCCAGCCCAGCGCAATCCTGCAATGAACAAGTTCGCCCAATGACGGCGCCATAGAATGACGTTTCGGGATCCATACTATGTGGGGTGTCCTTAGCGCATGCACAAGACCCTTGTGCCGCAGCCGCTGACGTCAATTACTCCATCGACATCCTTTCAGCAGGGAAAGAGCACCACAAGGCGCACCTTCTAAGTTTGGACGCTGTCCCTGTTTTGCTGCTAGTGAACGGAAGAAAAAAAAAAAAAAAAAAAAAGTGAGATGCTGAGATGCAAGTTTTACTTGTTGAAATCCGGTTTTGTTTTTTGATTTTCGACGAGCCACTTGTTTGCCTGCTCCTTATTTCTTTGTGTTGTCCCGTTATATGTGGAGAAGTACCACGTATACGCTACTTAGCTCTAAAGCATTTGCGCAGATTAATCCACAGCAAACGGAGAATTACATTAGCATATCATAGTATACAATTGGTGCTACTGTAGTGTAAAACGGCTTGCTGGACAACGATGGATATCAGAAAGAGGTCCCACCGTGCCTCGGCATGAACGTTAACCAGCTCTTTTTTGTTTAATCTTTTGACCTATTTTCACGTTTCTCGTTTTGTTCACCCCCTCCCCCTCTAGTAATACTAACCGTAAACAGGCCGCCAGCAGCAAACCAGACAGCAAAATAACCGCATTAACCCAGATGGATAACGACGATCCGATGCGATCCGATGCATCTTATTATGCTCATCCCCTGAACATGATGGGAAAGAAAAAAAAAATCGCTTTGGACCCCCCCCTCCCCATCTTCCCCTGATTCGCTTCCCCCGATTTTTTAAAATTCCCACTTCCCCTTTCGCGGTAGCACGGCTTTAAAGTATTGTGTTGTTGGACAGGGAAAGGTTCAAAAACCAGCACTAAAACAATGTGAAAAACTGTCGGTGTAAGTGGCCTCCATCCACTAAAGGGAAAATACGAAGAAAAGAATGGAGAGAATTGATGCTAGCACTTACTCATACATCTTGTCTTTTCATGCTTACTTATGGTACCTCCCTACCTAAGTATTAATCGACGTGATCATTCTCAGCACTATATGTGCGGGCATCGCGAACCCCCTAGACAGGAAGGTGATTATATCTCTCTACACGAAATCTTCGTTACTCTCTGTCCTGGTCAAAGCGGGAACCAACGAAAGAAGCTTTTTAGGCCCACACTCTGTTAAATGCTTGATTCTCTTGGACGTTTCCTTTCAAAAGTTTTGTACCCATTGATCTTCTCAGCCTTTTGACAGGGGTCGGTGTTGGTGGTACTCTGTAGATTGTAGCACAATGCTACTGTTTACTCGTGCTACAGTATGGTACCCTTGCCGTTGCCCATTTTCTTCCTCTAGTGACATTCATTTCGTCACAGCTGGATACGCAACAATTGTTCGCCTTCCTCTCGGGGCATACAGCGGAGAATTTTCATCGTATTCCTTAGCACGACGTTCCTCTTCAAGCAGGGCAACGGTGAAAGGGTAGCAGCCGTGGCAGCTGAGAGCACCATTGCCGATAATCTCTAATGCTTTACAGAAGGTGGTAATCTCGAGTACGAGTCCTCGTCATTAAAGTCCCTAGATGAGATGTCGTGACCATGTGAGTACTCTCGTATGATATCCGTACGAGTAGGATTTTGTGGTAGCCTCGATTTTGGTGGCCAGCGACGATGCTTAGCGGCTTTCTAGTTCTTCTCGCTCCACCACATTGGTAGGAGAAAGCCCGATGAAAGGCTGCTTCGCTTACAACACATCTGTTCCTCCTTATTTGCTCCCACAAGGTGATAAGATTAAAGATACGTGGCCAAGAACTTTCCCATCATTTGGTATCACCAGACGTCACTTCGCATCCAGGGTGCGAGAAACCCTCAAAACAGCCCCCTATTTTGGCCTGGTACATGGAATACTGTACTGTAGCAGTTGTTGACGGGATGTGAACGCGGGCAAAGCTTGTTTTAATCACACGCCCCTTGATCCCTGTCGCTTTCTTTGCTGGTTCTCCAAGGTTGTTGTAGCCCACACAATCACCTGGGCTACCTTTTGGAGAAGCACTGTATACCTTTTTGCTTCCAGTGCGCAGTTTATACCCTGATGTGCAGCCTGCTATCTTTTGGTCATCTCTCTTTGGTAGCATTGTTGATGGCTGTAGCTCTTATTCTCACAATAAATTGGTGCAGTCGTGCGGATGGCAAATTTGCGTGCCGATATGTGCTAGAATATTACGCTGTAACAACCACTGACTAGAAGGCCCCAGCCATAAAAAAATTAAAGAAAACAAAGTAGAAAAAAAAAAAGATGCAAATGTCCATTGCGACTTATAACACCGAGACAGAACTAATACTTGCACGTATAGACAAAAACTTGCCGCTTAAACAAGAACGTTCCGTTTTTGCCATTTTCGCTACCAAACAAATCTCAAGGCGGGAAGCCATCTTGCGCCACCTCAAAAATAAAGTGCGAATTGCCCTACCTTTGAGAAAACATCTTAACGCCACTTTCGTGATGGCTTTTTCTAAAAAAACGGGCAGTAACCGGATTTCCAAAACAGTGACGGCATCATGCTTCCATCTTTTTTCCTGATAACGTTTGGAACTTTGGCTTAGACCAATACGATGAACAAAATACGTGCGGCACCTAGACCCAGAACGAGCAAGGCCGAGGCTGAAAGCAACCTCACATCATCGTGAGAAAGCAGCCTCCGGCGGCACATGCCCAAAAACGCAATATATGTAAAAGCGCATCATTACGTCGTAACAAAACCACCACTTACACAAAAAGCCTGTCATCCAAAAGAATAGACGGGATGGGATCGCCATCAAGCAAAATAAGTTTACATGTAAACGCAACGACTCCTCTCTCACCGCAGCACCCTATGCCCGCTGTCATCATACATATCTGACTTATAGTTAGGCTCCTCCCACCTTCACCGTAAATAGCATCATCATATGGCCCCAATACATATGCGCGCGCGCGTGTGTGTGTGTGTGTGCGCTGTGCCTACCGCGGCTGAGCAAAAGCAAAGAACCTCTCTAGGATCGTAAATCCGTTTGGTTCAGTAATAGGCCTTACTATATTAGCCCTCAAAGGCAAAAGCATTGCCTAAATCCAATTCCGGTCTTCTCCTCTGCACATCACCACCCAAAAAAAGGGAGATTTCCGTCCCCCCAGACTGGAGAACGGGAGATATACATAGACATCATAGCCTCAAAAGCCCATCTCGATAATCAGCGTATGCATTTGGAAACAAGCAGCATCTGCCGTTGCATCAAGGAGAGTAAAGCCCATTGTCGATCCTTTACAAATGTGGTCCCGTCTTTCTTTCTTTCCCCTCTTCTTCTTCTTCTTCCTTCTCCTCTTCGTCGTCACGTTCACCAAAAAAAGAAAAGCAGTCGTCCTCGTGGCACCGTCCAATTGCAGAATCTCGATATCACCACACCTTCTTTTCATACACACTCGCAGGTATGAAGAAATCACTATACCCACCACTCCCAAAGTCCCTCCATATCAAAATGAAGCGATCAACGGGTTTCCGGAAGACAAGTCCGCCACCCTCGCTTCGCTTCAGCCGCCAGATAACCCATGCAACCCATTCATTTTTTGTTCACAATATCCCATCCACACAAACCGTTCCAAATATCACAACCCTTGCATGTACCATTGATTCTCCAAATTTATTGCTTGGCAGCATGTAGCCAAGTCACAACCTTCGCAAACCCCACAAAGCTTGTCCGGTCTTGACAACATTTGCCTGGATCCCTCCTATCCCATAACCAGCAATGATATTCGATTCTGAAACGCGCGTTCTTTTCCAAGTTTAGGAAGTGATCGTCGTGTGAATATGTCGTGCTCTCTCCAATGCACCCGAGAAGTCATGATATGCTCGAGTAACTTTCATATCATGGTCAACACAAGTTCTAAACCAGTCAGGAGCAGTATTTATCAGCCTCAACTGATGTCCTTTATAACATCTCCACGATCGTTAACCATCAAAACAGTAGGTAAATTAGAAAAGCAGGAGAAAGGGAGAAAAGGAGAGAAAATATCAAACCAATCCAGCGGTATCCCATGCTCCATCTAACCTACATATCGCGTATGCATGTTCTCCTTTTTCCACTTTTTCCCTTTTCCCTTGGATGGCGTAGCGTAGAGTCAGCTCCAGCCTGCAAACATGCTATAATCAGAGAAAGAAAATGAAAGAGAGAGAGAGAGAGCTTACATGTCAGCGCGAAGCTAGGCAGCTGCGGGTTCCCCAGAGACGAATGCTTCTCCCGCGTGTTATGTGTAGATCCCGTCCGCTGTCAATACCAAATCACAACAGAAGCCCGTGATCGCATATGATTCGGCGCCTCCGCCAAGCCTCACCCGCCTGTTTGGGACATCCTCGCCGTGATCGTCGCCGTAAGAAACCCAGTTGCTCTTTTGTTGGTTTCCACCTCTCCTTAACTACTCTTAGCAGCTCTTACTGTACCATGCATGAGTCGTGTGAAAATAGCTGGCCCAGTGATCGGCAGGGACCATGCACCATTGCGTTCTGTCGATAAAACCTACCTACTCAATATAGCTTCAAAAAATTATAGCTCACAACCACAGGGGACAGAGAAGAAGTTGGGTGATAGTGAATTTTGTGTATTCAACAATAGACTCACAATGCTATCGAATGGGTATATCGTCACCGTGAGATAGGGCCTATTTATACAATACTAAACAACAGCAAAAAAAAGCCGCTCGGTTGCCATCTTTTCTATCCATCTACTTGTGCCGATGATATCAAGCTCCAAGTTGTTCCCGTCTGAAATCCATGATGGAAGGCTGGCGAGAATGAACGTTGACACAAATTCCATGCTGAGAAACAAAAAATCCCCTTGAGATAAAGTTGCCCCACAGCCAAAACGCCAGACTGGAAAGGCTCGTGTATCCCATCGTTCCAGCCGAGATCATAGCCCAAAAGAAAAAAGAGTCGCCATTCCAGTAAGCAACCAACGTAGAAAAAAAAAATCGATGAAATGAAACCGTAAATGACAGAAACCAAAAAAGAGAAAAGAAAATGAAAAGACAAGGAAAGTAAACAATAGAAATAGGAAGTAGTTGAGAGCATCACAACAGCCAAGAGGCCTCTTGATGTGATCTCACAATGCAACGCACTGGTATCCTTGACAAGTAGCGAAAACTCATGCGCATAGCCGTACCATCTCTTGAATAAAAAAAGAAAAAGAAAAAATTTCCATTCCTAACCTCGGGATTCTTTTGAACCCGCATCCTCTAATTTGGTGTCGTGAGATGAAGTCGTAGTCTGAGTATTGTACCAATTAAATCTTTAGAAATGATGGTCGATTTTTTCAACGCCCGAGCTCCCGCAGCTACATCTCATGCATCTTCTATGCTGCTACAGATGGTTAATGTGCGGGAGGTGGTAATTGAAAAAAAAAAAGTTGGAAGGTTTGGCCTCACAAAGGCCGCAGTCATAAAGGCTCTAGTAATACAGCCGGATTCAATCGATGTATCCGGTTTTGGAGGGTAAAGGAATTAGATTTAATCTGAGTGGTGGTCTTCTGAACCAGCCTCAGATCGGGCGTCGCCTCTGTGGACTTTTCGGTGGCGTCGAAGGTTTGAGACAACTGAGAAGTGGCGACCACAGCCCTCAACTTCGCAGGCGAATGCTGATGATATTGATTAGACCATGTATAACAGGGAATATTCATTTGAAATACTTACGCTTTTCGCCAGTGTGGCTGTACATGTGAGTCTGCAGAGAGCTTGGTCGTGTGAAACGCTTGTCACAGACCTTGCACTTGTGTTTCTTCTGTGTGCTAGATGAGACCTTGGAGCTGAATTGGCCCATCATGGATTGGGGCGCAGGAGGGACTGAGGAGGACATCATGCCCTGAGGTCGAGGAAGCGTTCTTGAACTAACAGACTCGATATCTGAGCCGGCAGTAGAGTAGTCTGAGACGGAGTCGCCATAGTAGGAGCCAAATCCACCAGACGACGAGACGGAGGAGCTGGTCGAATGAGTCGACGGGAAGCCATATGAGTCTACAGAAGATCGGTCGCGGCCATAGATGTTTCTGGGTGTCTCTTGGCTCATGGCAAGCATGCCGTGACTGGCATCAAGAGCTTCAGCAAAGCCTCTTCGGTCATCAGCATGGACGCTGTTGGAGATGTAAATGTCAGTCATGTAATTTTACAAGTAGCAAACAAAGGAGTGGCTCACTGTTGAGAAAATCTGCGCGAGGCATCTGATTCGTGGCCGAGAGCACCAAAAGCAGGTCGTACGTGGGCTGGTGCATAACCCATGGTGTCGTATGCAGAAGCTGAAGGAGGTGCAAAGTGGCCGTGGACGGGAGAGGCTGTCGTGGCGTAAGTGGCGTCTGCATAGGCAGCAGACGAGGTCTGAAGGCGGTTCATGCTGAGGAGATCTGATGATGAGACAAGTAAGCAGCTGCACATACACATATACATCTATGTCTTATATATAAGAGAGTGAGAAACCTACCAGCTCCAGACGTGGCGACTGGCAATGAGCCGTAGGATGGTAAAGGAGGTCCGCTGGAGATGGGAGCGCGAGCGGTGTGAGGTTTGGCCACAAGACTGTGACTGAGAGGAGGAGGCTGCGGTCCGCCGACGTAGAGACTGCTTCCTGCTACAGCGGCGGTCTGAGAGGCAGAAGGTGACGAGGACCACGGATTTGAAAAGGCCGGTGGCTGGCCGTGAGGAGGGTAGTCAAAGTTCATAACGGGCCCAAATCGCTGCTGTTGGGGTGCGTCCAGCGTCATGGTCATGGTGTATTTAGTGAAGGTTTGGCTAGGAGTAGTGGTATTGGATTGATCGATATGTTGAAGGTTGTGTAATGTTTAATGTGTAATTCTGACGGTATGTATGTATTGATTGTGTTGTCGTAGCTGTGGTGAGTTTCCTCTTCCTTTCTCTTTGTGTAAGTGATGATCAGGAGAAGGCTCGAAGGACAAGAGACAGCTCTGGGTGATGTGCGTGCGTGTGGTGCGTTTGCGTGGGAGAGCAAAAAGAAGGTTTGTTGATCAGATGCGGGATCCCGACTAGAAGATTGCCAAGTCGGTAGCACAGTCCAAAATAACAGAAGATCCCGTCTGGAGTTGGGAGTGATTTGTCGGGAGGACCAAGGTGGGATCAGCGAAGTCTTAAGTGTGTCCTCGGGTCAGTGAATTGACGTGCGTCAGTTTTAGCGGGATGCCAGAGGAGGTCCCAGGTTGGCCTGGTGTGACGACTCTGGGCCAAAGTGATCGGCAGGCCAATGTCCCTTTCGTAAAGCCCGAGGCGACAGGGTTGCTGCGATGAAGTAGGGTAGTGCTTTTGGCCCTAGGAAGAAGAACCGGCCGGGGGGGGCTGCAGGCTAGTTGAATTAAGTGACGAGCATTTGGGAGAAACCCACAGGGAACCACCAAAACTCCGTTATGGAGCTGTGCTATGGCCAAATCGCGGTGGAGAGTATGGAGAAGACTGAGAGGAGAACAGCCAGCAGACGGTGCTGGGACTGATAGGGATGATGACGACTGCTTGGAGGGGAGAAGCCCAAGACGAAGGCCAAAAACAAGTTTGCAGACTGCCAGCGGGCAAGGGGAGAGATTGGGAGTGGGCAGATGCGGATTTTGCGAATGCGTTTGTGCTGCCCTGGCAGCTAAATGTCTCTGATCGAGGAGATGGGGTCAGATGTCCAGGTATGGGTATGGCCCCAGGTGATTTGTGCTTTTTTTCCACTGTCTAAGCGATGATGGTGGTGTTGATGACGCTGATGATAGGTGAGGGGGGAAGAATGAATACAAGAGGAGGCAAAAGAGAAATGCCACTTCTATGTATAGTAAGTAAAAAGCTGATGCTGTGTTTGAAAGCAGCTCTGTGGCAAGTTTGAGACACGAGCAGCAGGGCCAGGTGTTTGTACAAGTAGAGGTAGCGAGTCTCGCACACAGGTACAGTACCTCGAAGTTGGAAGTACTCGACTCGTACGCGTACAAACAGGTATCTTGCTCAAACAAGTAGAGTAGCAGCAATTGCAATGATGATGGATGGAATGGAGGCGATTCAGCGCCAAGGGGAAAAAAAGAGGAGATTAAATGCGTTGCGAGTAAGATGCAAAGACGAATGCAAAGTGGCAGGCAAAAAAAGATGATACAAGTGCACGCCATGTATCCAAGTGGCAGCAACATCTGGATGTCGGCTTAGTGTGTGTAGCTAGCAGGAGCCATGATGTCGACAGAGAGACAGGCCGGCCAGCGTGGATCTGAAAGGGGGGTGGAGATGCAATCTGTGGGACTAGGAAGGCACGACAAGGGGAGGGGAGTGGAAAGGCAGGTGGGGGGTGGAGGATTTGGGAGGAAAGAAGGTCCAAGTTGCCTTGCTCTTTCTTGCTCTGGCTGGGTGCCTGCCTTGGGCACTGCACTGTCCTACAGTACTGGTAGTACCTCTCAGATGTACTCCGTATCTACAGTAGGTATATATCCAGTGCTGGGTGCAAGATGGCTGCAAGCAACACAGAGTACGAGCGAGGGCGCGGGCGTCCCCTGCTGGTACGTGCGAGCCTCGAGTACCTTTCGCAGTCTATGATTCGCACTGTATTCTACGGTATACCTCTGCCTCTACTTCCTTGGGAGCCAAAGCAGGGATTGTGCTCAATTGCGGGTGGGGCCCGCGAGAGCGAAAAAAAGAATGCTTGTTGGTTAAGGCTACGGCAGTTTAACCAGGGGCCTGCAACAGCGACAAGTGCAAGTTGGGAGTGGATGATGGTGCTGGAGCATTTGCCGCCACTGCGGAGAGAGAGGAGATTTTATGCAGGGGACAGCGGCCGCTGAGCAGCCAGCAGAACCACTGTGCCGAAATGTGCGGCTTATAAGTCTGTGTTTGAGCGCGTATATGCGTAGCGTACTTGCAACAACTGCCGATGAAGGGTTTGTTAAATTGATACCAGTACCAATAGTCGGCGAGCAGTGAAAATTGCTAATGTTTGTTTCCATATACAGCAAGTAGTGCAGTTCATTGATGAAATTCATGGAATGCACCTGTAGCAATGCTATCGGGATATGTACCTACAGGGAACAGACCAAGTCACTGCTGGGCCTGGTACTGGGCGCTAGTCGAAACTGGGATGTTTTGAAGGGAAATCCATTTCGCGCTAGTACTACAATGGGTATGATTGGACTTGAACGACCCTAATCGAGAAACTTCAAAAACGGGAAAAAAGTAGAGGGCAAAGTAAATAAGACTGAATAAACGCATGGAATCAAAAGTATCTAAATAAACAGGGAACAAAAAAGTTTACAGGATGCAGGGAAGGATATCGCTTCTTCTGTACAAAGTATCACGCATTCAAGTACCCATTGCCACATGCTACACACTACACACCTGTATATACAAGTACGCGCACTTTTGCAGCATGTTTGAGGATTCTCGAGGATGCGACACCGCGAGCAGCAACCCGGCCAGTTGAGGTAGCTTGCGCCGTATCGGATAGGGTGCATGCCAGGGTGCAGGCAGTAAGAATGGCCCTCTCTTTCTCTTCATGTGCTGCGCTGGCTGCCAGAATTCCTCGTACGGAGTACTCCGCTGGGTACTCCGTACGGACCCCGTGCGGAACACGGAGCAGCGAACAGGGGACCAGCCCGGCCCGGTGGGGACACGTTTTTGGCGGCGGACGGCCGGGTGTCGATGCAGTGCAGCCCTGACGTAAAGGTCCCCTCTAGCACGGCAAACAGGGGGAGAAACACGGCGGCGTCGACGCCGTCCGGGGTGGGTGGGGGCAGAGAGAAGAAAGGGAAGGGGGAAAACAAAAGAAAAAGGTTTGATGGTACATACCTACGTGATGTGCTGTACGGCAGACGACGAAGGTCGCAGCACAGGTAGGGCAGGGCGCTTCGCTTTGCTTGCTGCTAGCGAGGGAGGCAAGAAAAGGGTTGGAGAGGCAATCGGGTCACTAAGCAGGCTGTGTACTGGTTAAATTCTTTGTAAGTTTTATTTTTGTATTTCAGTCTTTGTTTCATGCTGCTCTGCCCATCTTCTGAGCAGATCCCAAGCATGTAGCCTCCCATCGGCAGTTCAAGGGTAAGCTTGAAGCTACAGCGGCCTGCATATGCCTGTGGAGGCTGTAGTAATACCCTGTAGTACTAAGGTGCAGCAGCGACGATCAAGCATGGCCACAGCTCAGCTCTGGCGCGCGCATCTTGTAGGCAACCATATAAAACTGCAGAGCAACACGAACACCTTGTTGTATCTTGACTCGAAAATAGCATACATGTGCTACCAAAAATCAAGGCATCACTGGGTATTCTGAGGTGAGAACACACAGGCCCTCACACCTTGGAAGCAAGGCTCCTGCGGGGACGGGCAGCAGGCCTGGCATCACCAACAGCAAGCCCTGACGTACGCCTATGACCGTTTGGGTGGATCTCATCACGATAACCTCCACCATCACCACACCACCTCTGCTTTTTTGCCTGCCAGCTAGCTAGCTGACTGCTCTGCCTAGTGCTACAGGTCACTACTGCCGCCGCCAAAATGCTTCCCCGCGCCAATCTCGACGATTTGGGCAACCCCCTCCCCATGTGTTGATGAGACACAGGGCCAGCCAAGTACAAAGAAGCGCCTATCCGTCCCAGAACGGACGGGCCCATCATCGTCATCTCATCGCCTTTGCAGCATCTCAAGCAAGTTTTTGCCCTCTCCTTTCGTCATTATGCTGCGCCTTGGCACGCCTAATTATATTTCAGCCTCCCAAAACATATGACGGCCACAGTACATGTGCGCCCCCAACGCCCGTAACAAGCAAACGGCGCCGCAAAAAGCACATCTCCACCGCCGATTTCATCGCTACGCTACCACAGTTTTGTCTTGATCGTTTCGTGCCTTTGACATATTTCCTATCCCGTCTGAGTTTAGACGACGGTAGGGCAAACGTGAGCCAGGCGCTGTACAACGCCCTCTACTTTATTTTTCTGGGCCTCGTTGTTTATAGTATGCGTATCGACGCAAGCCTGTAACGGAACCAGCCCGCTCCCTCCCCTCCCTCCCTTTGCAAAACGGCCCATGTGCTCCATATGCCTCGGTGCCTCTATGACGGTTCATGTGCTACTCGGCATGTCGATATTGCACTCATACTTGGGCATCATTAGACCACCTGCCGCTGCCAGTATGCGGCTGATACATGCAAGCGGCACCCGATGAAACTTGGGTTGTGGAATCTGTGGTGGCCAATTTGCTGAAATTGCATCCCTGCAACGCGGATACGCATCTGAATTCCCATTCGTAACGGAAGTCCTCGCCTGCTCATGTTCCTCTGCTGTGCCCAATCGCATCAGGATAGTATGAACATAGTGCGTACAGTACTTTCCGTGTGCGTCCACACAGCGATTTCGCCGCTTACATGCGCTTCCCTGTTTCTCAAATGCCCCGAATAAAAGCCCATATGGAAGCACAGTGTCTCTGTTTCGCACTGTCTTCATAACGTCACCTTAGACTCTCTCCCTGCATCCTGTCTAGGTTGACGGACAGTGCGCGGGGAGTGGCGCTGACCCAGGGCTGGCCGCCGGGAATAAAAAAAATCGCCTACGAACTTCAAGCTGCTTTGACACACGATAGTCTGAAATCTAACTATGACCAACAGAGAAGGCAGATGCAGGAATGCTGGCAGCTGAAACCTCGTAAGGAAAATATACTAGGGAGCTAATTTTTAAAGACAAGATGGGGCTGATTGTGTGTTGCATGTTTCTTTTCTTTTTTGTCTTCTTTTTTTTTCCAAATCAGCTTTTGACGGGGGCCAGTAATGGACACAAAACTCTGGACATGGGAAAAGGAGAAAGGAAAGCTCTCAGACTACCAGCCGCTTTGCTCATACTGTGCTGATCCCATGTCTGCTGGCTGGCCATCTCCTTTACCGGCCATTTCTCCCGCAATCGGTGTTAACATGACCGCTCCAGGGATTCAAGAAAACGTTCCCACCACAAGCGCTATACTGAGAGTGCTCCATAGCTGCTAGCTTCCCATCAGAAAGGAAAAAAGAAAAGAAAAGGAGTCTCCACATTGCGGCAGCTCCACCATTTCGATGCTCCCCGGCCACACTACGCCTGTAGTCTGTTGCTTGTTCTCTTCCAAGCACTCGCTAATACATATCCCAGCCAAAAGGCCCCCATAATGGTCCGCCAGCCTGGCCACGGCTGACTTTTGGGTTGGGAAGCATCAGTAATATTGCGGCTCAAGATTACATTGTTCACAAGCGTCGAGGGAGGGACACCAATATGTGCTACAGTTGTTCGTACTAAATCACACACTTAGTGGAAGTAGTGTAATCTAGAGATAGTGTCACATGCGCACTGCTTAATAGGGTTGGTTGTACAAGAGAAACCCCAGGCATCCGCTTAGGCAAGAAGAAAAGAAGAGGCAAGAATCATTGATGAGAGAAAGATTTGAGAAAAGAATATAGGGGGGGGAAGGCTATGCTGCTCTTTCGACGCCCTATACGCTCTGAGTGATTAGCTGTAGGCACTCACTGCGTATCAACACACAGTAGCATGTTATCACAAACTTCATGTTTTTGAGCATGTACTTTGATTCAATACTTCAAACTTGGGGCTAGCCTGTATTCTCGAGCCCCAATGGAAAAACTCGCCTAGCACTCCCTGCTTAAACTCTCTCATATATCTCATTTCAACACAGGCCGCTATAGTACTTGTACAAGTAGTACCTAACACTACCAAGACGCCCCTCAAAAACCATAATCGCACTCCGCACTCTCAGGAATATCGAGCACGAGTAAGGTTTACTTCACACTCGGAAGAACCGCTCCAGTGATTCTACTCTGTGCAAGGAAGAAGGGCAAAAAAGGTCCGTTATCTGTGGAGACTACTATATTCGTCCTCCATTCATTATTAGACAGCTGTTAGTTATTACGGCTTTTCCGTTATTATAGCATAGCACCATCTCGTTCGATCTGTAATTAACTTGCGCCTAGGCTGCTAGACTAGGAACGCCGTCATGCTCGTACAGTGTATCAGGTTCACCAGCAGCATCGAAATGAATTGAATCTCAAAATTCTTTCCGCTGTCCGCTAGAATACAGCAGTCTCCACAGGCCACAGCTGCTTTGGGACTCCCGTGGGCGAAAAAAGAAAAAGTGCCAGTTCTCAAGTACCGTTTTAGTGGCTCTTGGCGCCTGCCCCCAACGCTGATGGAGATTGAGGGCAAGCGTGGCAGGCGCTCCCGTACCAGTTGTTGCCATTGCCTGCAGTACGAGTGCACGAATCACAAACTAGCTCTACGATCGGACTTTTCTTCTCTTTTCTCGTCTTCCTCCCTCTTCTCTCTCATCCACTGTCCTAGACATCCTCTCGGCGTATCGCTAATGTGACCTCCAGGTGTGTCTGTTATCAGAGTGAGACTCGAAGCGCTGACTGAGACTGTCTGCAGGCAAATATATACGCTACGAGCACAGTATCACGTCCTGATCGTGGGCTTTCTGGGTCACACACAAAAGTGGCGACGTCCATATTTTACGAGGCCCGCCTTGCAACTCCCATGAACCGAGGATTTGGGTGCGGAGGCGGTAGGCCGGATTGAGACACATGAAACGCGCCACTTGGGCTAGGGATCCCTTTTCTCGCTTTTTCTCCAAAGGGTGGTTTTGCTCCACATCACAGCACAGTGCAGTCGGTGTGTGCGAATGCCAGTCGGACTCGAAGAGCAGAGAGCCGCTCGACGCCGGATTGCCATTTCGGTTTAATGGTCCCGAGTTTGACTCAGTTCACGAGCAGCAAGGGACTAGCGCTCATCGTGTGATGCAGGCGAATGATGAGACTGAAAAGTCCTACTTGTAAATGGGCGGCAGCCAGGCGCAAGTCCTCGTACCTGTTGGAGGAGCCGATACATTCAGTTGCCCTCAGGCGGTGCTGGCTGTAAACCAAATCAGTGCTTTGTCTTCTCTTCAACAGGGAGTGACTGCGCCGAACGAGTCGGCCCTTTGCAGAAACATGCGTTGTATCAGCAATAATAAAAATCTATTTACGTCTGCATGGCGAGGCAGGATACTCAAATTACAGCAGGCAAGCATGCGAAAACGGTGACTGGCAATTTATCTTGTATTGCCTTAGTACATGGAGCGAGCGAGCGCTTGAGATTAATATCAGATACCCGATATATTTGGCGGCGACGATCGTCGCGCCATTACCGGCAGATGAACGGGTGCCGGCTAATGCCACTCCGCCCGCTGCATACGATGGTGGCATCGTTAATTCTCTTTATCAGCTAACCAAATCGTCTTGGGTACGTTTTTGGCTACTTGCCGCCATCATTGAATCTCTGGATTGTTTGTAGAGCACTGGGCAGGCGCGATAAGCATGTTTGGAATTGATGATGTGCGATTTTAGTACTGCAACTTCGTATTTTCTTTCTTGTCGACCAGATTATCAATGCCTGCATGCCGGGTGGGTACAGCTGCTAATTGGAGCATCTCCAGCAGCCATTCAACAGCGACTTCCAGCTTCTAGGGCCGGGGGAAATTACTTTTGGAGACGGAGCTAGCATCCCTCCCCAATGAGCGAAAGAGAGTCGAAGCCTAATTAACAGACCGGTGAGCACGAGGACCACGAGGTCGCCGACCAAACAAGGCTGTTGACAATCTCTGCACTCCTCCACTACAGAATGCAGACGTGTTGCATACTGAATGGAGAGATGGCGTGTGTGGACGAGTGTGTGTGTGCGAATGCTACTGCACTCGTTTAGAGTGATACCTACTCCACACAGGCAGGGGGGAGCACTTTGTCCATCCATCATCTCTGCTCTCTCTTATCCCTTTCTTTTCCATGTCCCCCTCATTTCGGGTCTTGGTGCTGAAGCACGCAAATGCCACTCTCTCCGTTGCAAGTGCGTGGGAGTTCTCCATGGAACAAACACACAAAATCCTGACACGTTTTCGTCATTACAAGGGTGGGCAAGACAGGACCACATAGCCCACGTTCTCAAGAGAAGCTCTTTCTCCCTTGTGTATCGACTGGCATTGTTGCAGGCACTGCACGGACGAGATGCTTTGGAGAGTACTGTGGTCAGTGTCCTAGCAATCACTGTGTTCATGTCCCAGACTGAGGACTCTTCACATTTGTTCATACAAAAAATGCAGCGGAAGCAGCGGAGGAGTACGGCGACGGGCGGCTGGCTTTTTGCATAATAATCTGTAGAAAGTACGCAAGTCTTGGTGCTCGTATGCGTGTTCAGACATCTCAGTTCACACCGCTCTGGGTAGCCTTTACAAGTCATCCTTCCAAGCAGTTATACAGTATGTGATGTACAGCTAATTTCCCTGTTGCTACAAGAAAGTAGCTCCCCGCCTTTGCTACATATTTTCGGGCTCATTGGCCGATAGCCAGCGAGTACAGAACAACATGCTGTTGCACTTACACCGAATTTCAGCCTCTGCTGTTGTGCAAATAAAGTTGAGTCCAAGGTGGAGAGACCGGCCTGCAAACACGTGCGGGAGACTCGTCGGCGGCCATGATCTTCAGGTTCTCTTTCCCTTGGTCGCCGGCCAAGAAACCAAGAGGCCACGATCAACGTCAGATCTGCTCTGACGGGTGTTCTAGAACGGTCCCTTATCGGTGGGCTGCGATACGGTTTTGACACAATACAGGGATTCGCAGCTGAGAAAAGGAGCTGCGACAATAAGCCCTGGCTAAGAGCTTTGTTCCTTCTTGGCTCTTTAATCCGAAGAGCCTCTCTATTGCGCATCTTCCTCGTCTTCTGCCGCACTTTGCTTGCGAGTACCACTGGATTTGCGCCTACGCACTCACTGACTTACCCTCGCCTATGGTACCTCAGGGATTACATTCGTACAGACTGCATGCTCGGCCAACGACCGACCTTATGACGTCGATTTTGCTACGCTCTCACATCTCACTTGTTGTCCATACTGTACAGCAGCCCCACTGATTCCGGTTCCACCGCGATGCCCAGTGCTCCCTGAGGGTAGGAGGTACATGCTATGGCACACGCATGCCAGTGCTGTGTCTGTACTCTCGGCACAGTGCGTTGTGCGAAGTTCGTTATACGTGTAGAAGCCGTGAAAGATTGGTGGTATGTATCGGTAAAGCACTACAGATAAAAGCATCTGTCTACGCATCTGCCATGGAGAGTACAATTTACTCCTGAGATACCTCTTCTATATGACCAAGTAGGTGAGTATTGGTCTTGAAATCAAACATGGCGCTTCATGGAGAAATGTGCACAAAACTGACCTGAGTCCTGCCAAACCGTAGGTACTTGGATACCCAACATTATACAGACAATCTTGTTGTCCTACGTTCTATCAGAGGCCCTAGGGGCCATTTTTTAGATGCAGAATCCATAGGCAATACCATAAAAGCGACATCTGTTGGATACAGTCAAAACATCCGCCCATCACTCGTCAAGCACAGCCGCATTTTTACCTGTATACGTCACTTGTACAATCCACAGCCACGGCAGGAAGGCCAGTAGGGTGCCAAGATATCGCTGGATGACGCCGGGTCTTTTCGAAGCGTGATACACAGGCCTCACCACTCTATTTCCGAGCACATCGATTCGGAAGATACAGGGCAGCCTTGCCGGAGCATGCCATTGTCTTGTCCTAATCCCGGATCCCTGGAGAGACATGGCAGTCCCTTTTGGTTGGTCGTTGGTTTCCTCCCAGCAGGTGGCTAATTGCTGTTGTGTGACTTTGCTGCTACTGCTGCTACAAGCTTGATCCCTCCTAGAAGCTTTGACAACATTTGCTCCGCCGCCGTGGCGTTGGACCACCCGCTCCCACGACGACGCTGTGCTACTGGGAACTCGATCCTCCTCCCCAAAGGACACAAGCCTGCTAACCAATGCCATGGGCTTGGAAAACCCAGGGGCTAGAGAGCCGATGGTGCTAAACAAAACAGGTCTCATCAG
Organism: Trichoderma erinaceum; assembly: GCA_026401215.1. Lineage (NCBI taxonomy): Eukaryota > Fungi > Ascomycota > Sordariomycetes > Hypocreales > Hypocreaceae > Trichoderma > Trichoderma erinaceum. Next base: position 17,543 of record JALIRY010000126.1, on the reverse strand, counting down.
TATATCAAGACTCGCTCGACTAACAGCAATATGCCATTGATCCCTGTGTCCAAGTAACTGGCCATTCCAGCCATCGAGAAAGGTGTCAGATGGCGTTGGGTTTTCAACCACTTTGGTTATGGAGCACATATAACTTCCTTTTTTTCTTCCGCTTCCCGTATAGGAAAGGAGAAATATCTTTTCGGACATTGCAGTGAAACAGAACTTTTGCACAGCCTACAAGTGCATGAACTCTCCGCAGTCGTGCTAAGCAGCAGCAGCTATATGGAGCGCGCGAGATGCTACGAATACGACTTTGCCGTATGTACCGCCCAACATTTCAGATTTCGTCTTGCACGGCTCAAGGCATCCGACCGCCTTTTCCGCTAACCTTTGCATTTTTTTTTTTTCCCCTTTGAGCTTGTGATTTTGCCGGGATCACATACGAAGTGCTTGCACTAACATCAATCCCACAGAGCATCCAGCCAACGAGATCATTGGCAAGGGAAATGGCTGCTTGCTTTTTTGGTGCGAACTCAGACTTGCATATCTAGCTGCACGCACTGCTTATTCCATCGGGGGGCCTGCCGCACACTACTGCACGACGGGGCTATGAATCACTTTCTAACGCACGCATCGCAGCATGCACACTGCACAGGAGTGGGTTGGACGCCATTGGCCCAAATACTGTAGAGCGCGAGAGCGAGAAGGCGAAGAACGACCCGTATAGCGAGAGAGCAAAGATCGCGTTTCGATCTTGCGGTAATAGGCTTTTTGTCTTTGCATCCTAGCGCTGTCTTGTTGTGTGACATTGTGTGCTTATGTGCGTGCGAGCGTGCGTGGGCGTATGCATGTCTTGGATTGACTTGTTTGTCTCTCCTCTCTTCTTTTTGTAAAAATCAAATCAATCCATCCCGGCAGTGAAATTAGTATTTCGCTAGTTTATTGCCGGGCAAACTATTGCAAGGGCTGAGAGAGCTGCTCACGCTTACCATGTAAGTGAGACATTTTGGGCGAGCGAGCCAAGAATGACTTAGATGATGCACGGCAGATTGTTCGTCTACGAGATAGAGCAATATAGAGCATTCGGTTGGTATGGGAGACTCTGACGAGCGGAGAGATGTGACATAACTAATTCTTCTGTTTTGGAAGGTGCAAGGCTGCTATTGCTGTTGAGGCTCACTATTGGAGTGAAGCCATAACCAGAGCGATATTATGAAACGAACGCCTATTGAATTGACTACCAGTACCAAACCTCCATGATTTGGTTCTATGATGCCCATCGTCAACTCAGCTCGGCTTTGCCCGCTTGGCTAAGCGGTATAGCGTGTCACTAGTATTTTTCTGACATGACAAGGTGATCAGTTCGACTCTGATAGTGGGCAGCTTTCTTTTTTTGCCTATATTCATAGCGTGTCACTAGTAGTCCTCTTGACAAGGTGATCATTTCGATTCTGATGGTGGGCAGCTTTCTCTTTTTGCGTACATTTACAGCAATTGAGATATTTACTCGTACATTTATTTTTTAGATTCCCTTTTTATTTTTCCAAGCTCTTGCGGTGGACTTGACTTTATCGGCCCGAAGTTGGTAAGAGTCTTTCAACAGTGCTGCTATGTGGTTGTAGTAGAATCGACACCTATGAAACAACAGTTGACAAAATACGAAGTATTTTCATTATAAATTTTGCTACATAGCTGTTTATACTTGACAGTACTTGCCTCTATTATCTTCTTCTGTGTCTATGACATATAGGTGGTCTCGATTTACATAAGTTACTATCTCTCTATTCTCCCTCTCTTTCATTCGTTGGAATGAGGTTTTAGGGTAACTAAGTCCACGCAGCGGCTCCTGATGAAATGTAAATGACGACGAAAAGTGCACGCATGGAAATAAAGGGCTATCCGGTGAGACAAAGTGAGGCAAGACAAAAAAGAATGTCTCATGACGTAGTCTAATGGGGGCCTTCTTTCCTCGCTTTCATTCCGAAGAAAGATATGTTTTCTTCTTTTTCTCTTGCTTTGCTTATTTGAAGCTGAATTTTTGTCTCTTCTTGAAACGAACTCTCCCTCCCTTTAGGATATTTTTGGGTCTAGGATGAAGGAGGAGAGGACTGTATGAAATATGTGTGTATCGATGTCAACATTATTGATCTTGTTGTTTTGAATTATATGTTAGATGGAGGCGGAAAAGGGCACGTCTTACTACAGCGCTGGGAGAGTAATAGTCACAAAGCAACGAGCTCGGATTTAGCTAGTTTCTTAATTCACAGATTTAATACAAAGTGTCATTCTGAAGCATTGTTACTATGCCAACAACTTGCATGAATTTGCTATAGGACGAGTCGATAACGTTCGTCATTTTTAGGGTAATCTAGCAGAAAAAGAACGCCCAACGCATACCACCGTAATCCACTCCTATACATTATTACAATTCAAACAAACGCAATTCGTAGCAAATACCAAATTCTCTCTCTCGTATCTCCCATCCAAGCAGTTTCCCATATCGTAGCAAAGTCTTTCCAAAAAACTACAGAATAATGGCCAGTTCTGGTCGGTCTAGAGTTTCATCGTCCAAATTAGGATAATATGGAACAATGGAATCGGCAGCCGCTACGTAGGCATCGTTGTACAGCCTCCAGTAAGGTGTCCGCACCTTTCTCGCGGGATGGAACAGTCCAGCCCAGACGTAGTTCATCACCAGACCAGGACCCGCGGCGACGCGAATGGCCTCGATAGCTTCGATGATGCGGTCAATGACGTGAGGGCTAGTCTCGAACAAATTAGGATAGAGTAAGTTGAGCAGGTGAATCATGGCATCTTCACAGCCAAGGCCAACCACTCCGAGAGCAATGTGCTTGACAACCGAGGCGGCAGTCTGTCGATGAACCTGATCACGATCGGTAAGAGCATCTTCGAGCAGGGGCGTAACAGCATAGACGTAATCCTTTGCCATTTCGCCAATATACTCAAATAAGAAGGATAGAGATTTGAGCACACCATTTTGGACGTTGAGCTCTGGCACACGATATTCGTTCATCAGAGCCGGAAGGACGGTGAAAGGAGCACAAGTTTCGGCGACAATACCAATAGCAACGGCAGTGTTGACACGAGACTGTCTCTCTTGCACTCTCAAGTTGTTCAGCAGCGTAGCCAGGACGTCCTGGGGACCAATGGCCTTGGCAATGAAACCAAATGTGTTGTTTGCCGCTCTTCGAATTCCCTTTTTGTGAGCCTTGAGCATGTCAAGAAGCTCAAAGCATATTCTCATCCACTCTCGAGCATTGACACTCTCAGGGCCACGGTCGGCAATACGTCCGACCAGATCGATGGTGTTTTCCTGCACCTTTTCGTGTCTGTTTCGTAGAATAGGGGTCAAGCGAGGGAGTAAGTCCTTGATTGGAGGCTGCATCTGAGAAATACCCACAACAGTGACAATGGACCGCAGGGCTCCCAGAATCGATCCAAGAACCTCGGGATATTCTTCTCCAAGGTACTCATATAGCACAACTCCCAGCTTACCCATGAGAGCATCTTCTCCGCACTGCTTCATCACCATGGCGATCCGAGAGATCAGATCCGCTGCCTGCTGACGAACGGTAGCCGACTTGTTGTTTAATCTCCACAGAATTGTGCTGACAATTTGTGGTAAGTATGGTTTACAGCGCGCTCCTAGAGCGTTGACAACGGATCCAAAACCATTGAGCATTACGATATCTTCAACGCTTTGTTCTTGGAAGGCATGGAGAATTCCATCAATCAGACGTTCCTCAAGTCGCTCGCCAATGTCTGCAGCACCTAGACTGGCTACAATCTTTTCGACAGTCTCGACAGTCATCTTCCGGTAGGCTTCGCTTTCATCTTTGAGATTGTTGACGATTCTCTCGATAATCTCACTCACACCGACTTTCTGGCCAATGTCGACAGTGGTTTCCACGACTTGTCTATAGTTTCGCTTGTCCAGAGCCATTCGTCGTACCCAAAAGCTCTTGAAAAACTCATCCAAAACGTGCTCCTTGAGGTAGCCAGCCGTTACTCCCTCTGTACCTGCACATTGAGACACCACCTTCAAAACCACCTTCTTCATCTCTTCATCGGGAGAGGAAAACTCTCGCAGTAAAATCTCCATGATTTGACTGGTATAGTAGTTTGCATACTCTTCGTCCATGAGAGGAATGATATATCCCACGGCTTTGAGAAAGCCAGCTAGTCCCTTTCCTCGCTGTTTGCGAGCACCAGTCCACAGCGGGTTTAGGATGTCATCGAAACTTTCGATACCATAGGGGTTGGAGGCTTCTGCAAGAGCTGCGATGGCCAAACTGGTGACTGTCCTGACCTTGGTCTGGTCATCGCTAAGATTAGGTGCGATACAGTCGACTAGACCTTTCAAGTGAGGGAGAACTGCACATCCCATCAAGATGGGAATCTGCTGCACAATCTTGACACCGGTATGCCTGGCTTGCCATGACTTCTTGCTTCGGCAGACAGCTCTGAGAAAAGGTAGTAAAGCGGGAATGCCGAGGGCGGATGCCACAACCGCGAATGCTCTGGCGGTTGTGTTTCGAACATACTCATCGACGTGGTCGATATCTGGACGCATTGTGCTGATCATGGTGGCGAGACCTGCGGCTTTACTAAGATTGGAAATAATCTCACGACCTTCGACTCGAGCGTAGTAGTCTTGATCAATCAGCAACGGTTCGATAACGACGAGAATCTTGTGTACATATGGGCGGACCAAGTCGTCCAGCTTGTAGAGGATTCTGTCGATGACTTTGACAAGCAGATGCCGTTCCTGATCCTCCAGTGTCTTTTCCATCAGAAGAGGGAGAATCTGGTCAAAGAGAGCACCAGCACCGAATTGTCTCGCGTTATCCGTAATCTGTCGAAGAGCCGTCTTTCGCATAGGCGGGGTTCCGTTCTTGATTTTAAGAAGCAATCTCATAATCTTTCGCTCTTTCAGCTCATCCACGCTCAGGGCGTTTTCATCAGAGCCATCTGTCAGCTTGCCAAAGTAAGCCATGTCTTCGGGCTTGAAGAACTGAAGGTCTCCGACTCCCGGAATTTCTGCCGGCATTGGCTTTCCACCAAGTCCAACTTGGTCAGGGTCCTGCATCGTGAAGCCGGTCTGTGGCGCGGGTGTCGCCATCATTTTGTGAGTTGGGGCCCGAACAGGTTCGTATCCGGGAGGGGGCTCCAATATCTTGTAACCTTCATTCTCGCCAGGCAAGAGTAAATCAAGCTCCTCGTCGCTCAAGGGCATGTTTCGTCCAGAAATATCAGTGCCAAAGGTTGTAGGCATTGCAACTGTCTGTGGCTGATGCATGGGAGTTGCCAGTCCCTGGTTGCCCATCGGGGTTGCGGATGGCGCTTGATCCCATCGCGAACGTTTCTTGGGAGCCTCCATGGCACCGGGCCCAGAAACAGCCGGTGTCTGATCCCATCGAGACCGCTTAGGCTTTGCCGCCGTTCCATTTTCTTCTTTGGCTTCTTCCTCTTCAGCAGGCGTCGAAGATACGTCCCATCTCTTCTTTCGCTTGCGCACCGACGTAACCGCTTCCGTGGAGCCTGCTTCTGCGTTTTCCTTATCGTGATCGATGAGTGTCGGCTTGGATTCGTCATCATTATCGCCATTAGCCGATTTTGACTGGATAGCCCGCATCACACGCTCCTCCTCACGTTCAAGCTCACGGATTTCCATAATTTCTCGGTAGTTCGTCCCATCCTCTGCAGCACCAGCCTGTCTGTTCTGAGCAAAAGGATCGGCTCGAGTCGGCGTGAGCACACGATTGAACCTTCGCTTCTGATAATCGGTCTCACGATCCGTAATGCGGTTGCTCTTCTCGCCTTTTCCGGCAAGAATATCGTCTTCCTCGACGCCATCGCCGCGGGCAAACTCGTCAATGATTTCGCGGGAAGCTGTGTATTGACCAACGAGCCTACGCGTATTGTCTCCATCCTCCATCTCATCGTCATCTCCCATGGGCAGAGATGTGTGGTATCCTGCAAACTTGTCGGCTTCTTGTCGGTCGTACAGGTCATTATCGGCGCTGTCGGTGAGCCTCTGCTTCGTCGAGTCATTGCGTTGATTTGAGGATGCCAACGCGCGGGAGCTTTTCTTGGCAGCTGCCGCAGCGTTGCGCTCCTGCTGGAGCCGCTGGATCGTCTCGAAATCTGCATCAGACATCTTGGCTCATCGAACTTCTCGCTTCATCCCGGTTCTAACGTGCTTGAAGTGGTCCCAACGAGATCGCTGCGCATGGAGATGTGCTGCTGAAGAGGCTGACGTTGGAATAGGGATTGCAAAGCGAAGCTCGAAATTGAAGCGGCAAAAAGTCTACCGCCAGGAATCATTTAGCCGATATTTAGCCGACGCGCCACGCGCTCTTACACCAATACCCCGAGACAGAAATGCTTATTCGCAGTTGTTTGCAAGAGAAAATAACGAGGAACATGTTTTGATTTCTATGTTCAAAAATATTAAAGCAAAACTAAGTATATTGATGGCTTTTATCCAATATTGCTCTTATTTCCGGCGAGTCTCCCTGATTGAGCCCTTGGGAGAACTTTATGTGCCCTGAGGAGCCTCGTAATTTTAAGACGATCCGGGTGATCTAGCTGTGTTGACTGAGCTTGGAATTGGGCGCAGCCCTCTTGAGCACCGGCCTTTGTGGGTTATATTGAATCAATTGGAGCTGAGTTTATGTGTATAATCTATACAAATGCACATTGATTGCTATTAACTATCATGGCCGAGCCCTAGTGCGCCGCCTTTTAACTGTTGTGTCTATTTCCAGGACTACGGTCTCCTTCGTATCATCCTCCTCCTTCACAAGTACCTTTTTCTCAATTTCCACAGTCGCTTTCCTCTTCCCTTTAAGTCTCTCTTCTGGAACTGAAACCTCTTCTTTAATCAAAAGTCCTTCGAGTTTCTCTTCTTTCATGCGGTTTGAAAACTCTCGTAAATCGGCTGTGAACAAGACTGAATGAGCCCAGCCCGCATATTTACCCCATATACTTCGAAAATGGTCGCCAATCGCGTCGTACATGGCCTTGTTTATAGTTTTAGGTCCCTTTTTACCAAAGCGATAATCTCGCTGGGCAATCTGTAGGACGTGCGTGTCCACCGGCACTGATTCTCCCCACCCGAGGCCCATCAAGCAGACACAGTCGGCCACCTTTGGGCCCACGCCGGTGAGAGACAGTAGCGCAGATTGGGCGTCTTTGTAGGTAGATGATGGCCCATCTGCTACTGCAACGGCGTTGAACGCAGGAAAATCTGGGTTGCGTAGCGAGTCGAGCCATGCCGAGGGTTTATCCTGGGCAATAATGCGAGCCGTCTCTGCGATGTACTTGGCACGGTACCCAAAGCCGAGTTCCCTTAAATGAGCCTCAACTTTCTTTTGGTTTAGAGACTCTGGAGTAGGGAAGTCATGCATGGCTTCCCCATCTATATGACCAATAAACGGGCCATAGTGCTTGCAAAGTTTATGTACCTGGATGTTTGTCAGCGCAAATCCTCTGGGTTATGGCATATAGGCGTGCTAACCATTTGGGAAATTCGAGAAATGTTATTGTTGCTGCTGCATATGAAGCATATCAGCGCCTCCCATGCGTCTTGGTTTAGTATGCGAACTCCTGCAAATTTGGGTGCTTTTTTGCGAAAATTTGGATCGTCTTTCGACCACTGTTGATACAAAGAGGCAAGATCTATATCCAGGCTAAAATAATGGCGAAGGAGATCCTCTGTATCGTCCTTTTTGTGTAGGAAATCTTTGGAAGAGGAGGTAGGCGAAGAATGTTCTCCTTGACGTTCTGGCCAGGTTACCTTGTAATGTAAATGAGTTTCGTCTTGCTTCAAAGCTAATATCCTCCCGTGTAATGTGCATATCCTAAATGTGTCAACCGAGTAGGAAGGACAAAAGATTACGAGTACCAACCATTCATCGTTGAGCTTTCGCCACCTAAATGACTGGCCGCATCGCAGCGTGGTGTCAATACAGAGCTCGGTGAGGCTCACCGGCAACTTGCGCCAATCGACAACCCGTTTCATCGCCATGATAGCCTGAATGGGTTCAAATCTGTGTATTATGTATCGATTAGAAACTGATAAAATACAAGAAGAGTTATAGTGGCACCGATAGATTGGCTGCTACATGAGTAGCATTGTTCTGTTAGCGGCATCTATAGAGGCGGAACACTGCAATAGTGGCGCTGTATCAAAGGGCGCCGAGGCTTTGATAGTGGCCACCGCTATGGGGACTTGCACGCGTCTCTAGCCACTAGCCGCAGATAATCCGGCAGACCCTTCCAGCGCACGATAGCCTGCTAGCACTGAAGGGGCATAGCGCACATCTTGTGAAAAAGCTCCAGCCTCGCCTCCATGCAAAAGTATTGGCAAAGGAGCTTTTGGCCAGGATATCTTGCGGCAACTTCATCGACGTTTCTGCTCCACCATAGAGCTCGTCATCATCAATTTTAAAGAGCCGTCTGATCGCTTTCGTTTGCAAGAAGATATTGCAGCCATGAACGGCGATAGTTACTCATCTCGAGGTACGACACGCGTTCTCAGTGTGCCTCAATTGGTCTATTTGCTAATTAAGTGTCGCGTCCATAAGATGGGGGGCGAAGGAACCGAGATTATGGTGTTCGTATACCAATTGCCGCTTCTACCCACAACATCTAACTTTTTATGAATGTAGGGATCAAGAGGCGAAAGAGGAGAAAGAGACGATCGTCGTGACCGACACAGAGGGGACCGTGATCGCCGACGCTCTCGATCACCAGACCACCGCAGCCATCGCCGCACAGAAGGAGACGTCGACGCATACTCTTCAAGTCGCAGCCACCGTGATAGAGAACGTGAAGACAGATACTCATCGGCGCGCGACCGTCGCGGCGACCGCGATTGGGACCGTGACCGAGGTTCCTACCGCAGAGACGCCCGACGTGACGATGACGAGAGACCCAGCCGACGAGAGCGAGACCCTTACGATGACCGTCGAAGAGGAGGACGAGACAGGCGCGATGATGGATTTGCAAGACAGCAGGAGCAGCAGCCACGTCGCAGCCCATCACCTCCAAAGAAACGAGAACCAACCCCTGATTTGACGGATGTCGTCCCTATCCTCGAGCGAAAGCGACGCCTTACACAGTGGGATATAAAGCCTCCTGGCTATGATCTTGTGACGGCTGAGCAAGCCAAGTTGTCTGGAATGTTTCCTCTCCCAGGTGCTCCTCGCCAACAGCCAATGGACCCAACAAAGCTGCAGGCTTTCATGACCCAGCCTGGTGGCCAAGTCACTAGCGCAGGTCTCAAAGCCAGCAATTCTCGCCAGGCAAAGCGTCTTCTTGTGTCCAATGTTCCTAGTGGCGCTAGCGAAGATGCTTTGATTTCGTTCTTCAACCTGCAACTGAACGGCCTTAATGTCATTGAAAGCTCCGATCCTTGTGTCCTTTGCCAGTTTTCTGCAGACCGAGCATTTGCAGTCTTGGAATTCCGAAATGCGTCTGACGCAACTGTTGCGCTTGCCTTGGATGGCATTTCAATGGAGGCTGACGATGCTATGAATGGTACCGCCGATGGTGTAAACTCTGGCCTGAACATTCGCCGACCAAAAGACTATGTCATGCCCGCCCTACCAGACGAGATGCCTTTCGACCCCGAAGTTATATCAAATGTCGTCCCTGACACCGTGCATAAGCTGTGTATTACTAACATTCCCTCATTCCTTACTGAAGAACAAGTCATTGAACTTCTTGCTGCCTTTGGCAAGCCTAAAGCTTTTGTCTTGGTGAAAGATCGAAGCACTGAAGAATCCAGGGTGAGTCGAGCTTGATTCATAGACATCTTATCCATAGTACGATGAGCTGACTCGCAATCAAGGGAATTGCGTTTACCGAATACCTTGAGCCTTCCTCAGCAAACGAGCCTGCCCTGAACAGCCTTAACGGCATGGATGTCGGTGGCAAGAAGCTAAAGGTGACAAAAGCCAGCATTGGACCTACCCAGGTTGCCAATTTCGACGTGGGCATCACTGCTATTAGTGGCCTCGCCTCTCAAACCTCCAATGATATTGAGAGGAGCTCTGTTATTCAGCTTCTGAACATGGTCACTCCTGAGGAGCTGATAGACAACGACGACTATGAAGGTACGTAAGCTTGCCATGTTTTTTACCATCAGCATTCTAACCCAAGACGAAACAGAAATCTGCGAAGATGTCCAGGATGAGTGTGTTAAATTCGGCAAAGTCGTGGAGCTCAAGGTCCCTAGACCATCTGGCGGTAGCAGGCAATCTGCCGGCGTGGGCAAGATCTACGTAAAGTATGATTCCGAGGAGTCAGCCACCAAAGCTCTCACTGCTCTTGCTGGTAGAAAGTTTGCCGACAGGACCGTTGTGGCAACTTATTTCCCAGAGGTTTGTATTTTCCGTCCCTATCATTCAAGTCGGTCAACCGCTAACCCTCTGTAGGAAAATTTCGAAGTAGGCGCTTGGTAAAGACAGTGTAATATTTAGGCGAAGTAGTTTAATAGCTCGTGACAGTCACATCTGCAGCCATGGGAATTATTATGGGACTTTGGTTAAAGGGCGAACTTGTTGCAGATATACGTCAACGTATTTTGTTCCAATGTAAAATCATGGGCTTGAAACAAGAAAAAAAGGCTATGGCGTTTGTGTGTCTTGCTTGGCTGTGGTTACGAAGAAGAAACAAGGGATCAAATATCAGATGGTGAGTGAATTTGGAATGCCATTGTCTCATTAGTTTTTACTATGGTTCTATCGCTATAATACGCTGATTCTATAAACATCTGTATGATTTGTATTAGCGATTGTCTCATTAAGTAGTCTTTAATAAGAAAAGATGAGAGAAAAAGCGCTTAGATCAGAAGTCCTTTTCATTCATTGAATGAGATGACATGAAGCCATCTCAAACTAACATAAGAGGTACCAGAATAAGTAAAACAAATGTGTTGAGTCATCATATAGACGCCGTGTTGTAGAAATATTTGAATGAACGTAGAAATCGGCTTACCAATTCAGTGCTGGCTGCTTGCCATACGATGTCCTTTTTCAAGTCCTCGTGTAAGCATGATTGAATTCACAGCAAAAATCCTCAGAGAGGCTGCTGCCCAGATAAGGCAAAAGCCGGCAGAGCAAAAAAAAAGATTGAAGGGGAAGATAGCGCCGCGGGTCAGAATTTCAGAAGCAAAACTGAGCCATCGTGAAGCCGCTGATTAGATCACGTGATGCAGCAGAGATATGGTTATCGAACTTCACTAGCCACTAGCCATGAGCCACACACAGCGCGTTCCCGCTCTTTTGCCCTAACTAAGCGAATTTTTCAACCTCCCCCCCACACGACCTAATTGATACTTGCTTTAGCAACTTCGCGACCAGCTCCTCGACAACTTTTTGCATCGTCAGCAAATACCACAAATCCGACAAGATGGGTAGACTTCACAGCAAGGGCAAGGGCATTTCGTCCTCCGCGATCCCCTACTCTCGATCCGCTCCCTCATGGTTGAAGACCACTCCCGAGCAGGTCGTTGACCAGATCTGCAAGCTGGCCAAGAAGGGTGCCACTCCTTCTCAGATCGGTGTTGTCCTCCGTGACTCCCACGGAATCACCCAGGTCAAGGTTGTCACTGGTATGTTTGATGCGATGCAGATTGGAAGTTTCAATGGGGGCAACTTTTGACTAACTGCGAAATTACAGGTAACCGAATCCTGCGTATCCTCAAGTCCAACGGTACGGAACCCTGAACGACATGAAGAATGTGGTGTTCGAACGGCGCATACGTGCAGAACGTGCATCTGTCTTTACATACATTCTTTCATGAGAAATCTCATGTGCCTCTGTGCGGTTTAGACTGACAGAGTGATCTTTTATAGGCCTCGCCCCTGATCTTCCTGAGGACCTGTACATGCTGATCAAGAAGGTGAGACCACTGCCGCTGCATTAAAAAACTTTTTATCCGTCTTCGAGCAGCCCGTAAACTGACAGTCAATCAACCACTAGGCTGTCGCTGTCCGCAAGCACCTTGAGCGCAACCGCAAGGACAAGGACTCCAAGTTCCGCCTCATTCTGATCGAGTCCCGTATCCACCGTCTGGCTCGTTACTACAAGACCGTCGGTGTCCTTCCCCCTACCTGGAAGTACGAGTCAGCCACCGCCAGCACCATCGTCGCTTAAATAGCGAAATCTAAAACAAAAAGCGACGGGTTATTTGGTCATGGTCGTGGAGGTTTCTCGGGTCATGGAGTTTGGGTCATATATGAAAAAGCTGCATTTAGAGCTACGATTCTTCTGCGCCGGTCTTTAGGACCAAGCTGGCAGTCAAAATGCTCCTAATCGAAAGCAATTGGACTGCTCATGATATAGATGTGCTCTGGGTATCCTAATATCTCTGATCCGTAATACGAAATCCTCAACGCCTTCAACGTGCCTAGTCCCATGATCTAAATATGCTATTTGAAATGAAGCCCCAATCACCCCGTTCCTTCCAATTCTCTTGACTTTTGTATCAGATATTCGCCCAAAACTCTTAGAGGGTCCTCTGGCCTACATGCATATGTCAGGAAGCGTCAACTTGAGTAGAAATGTTGGTCGCTGGGATAACCTACTTTTCCTTCGCCAACAGTTTCATTCCTTCCAGCAAAGCGCCCGTGACTTTCGTATTCAAATATCGGCGTGTCGAGTCGCCATGTAAAGACGCCTCTGTTGGCATCGTAAAACCAGGGTCCGGATGCGCTGAGGCTGCTCTAGAGCCGTGCGCTGGTGTTCCCGTGCGACCAGGAGCAGGACTTGGCGCAAAAGCTGCGGGTGCTGGGGACTGCTAGAAACAGTCCGCCGATCAGCAGGGCTCTTGAAGAGTAACCAGAAAACTGCTGTTTATTTCGCGAGGTAGGAGAATATGGGCCGGTCTTACTGCTTGATCTGTTGGCACATCGGCCATCACGACGTCTCGCTGCGGCGTGCCGTGCCCTTGGCTTTGCTGCGTGGATGGTGCCTCATTGTTGGAGATGGACACCTGTGGAACATCCAGAGTCGTTCTGGCATCCTCGTCTGCCATGATTACGGAGTGCAGCCGCTGCCAATTGGTTGTTTGCGAGCCGGAGATGGGTAGAGAAAGCTGCCCATGCCACTTCTAGGAAGCTGCTGCGGTGGGGACTGAGCTTGAGGTGCTTAAAGGGGGTCAGCTGACTTCGCGTCAAAGTCGTTCACGGGCCTCCGCGTCGGCTGCGTCTCTTCATGTGCAGATCAAAACCAGCTCTTTTGGCGTTCGATTTGCAGTGAAGAGGCAATACCTTTTTTTTTTTTTTTTTAAAATTTTTTTTGAAATGGGTTTACTATGGACGCTTTTGTAAAACGGCTGCCAAGGGGAATTGCTGAAGCTCAAAGCAATGAACACCCGCTGCAGAATGCGTCATCAGCAGTGGAGAGACCTACTAAACGTCTAAGGAGGGATGAGAACACTGAGTTTGAATCAGAATCAGAATCAGAATCAGAAGAGCCGAGTGAGCTCGCCGTCAAGCATGAGCCGAGTGAAAGCATGTCGGACGAGGCATTATTGGATGAAAAAGACCAGCGCCGAGGCAAAGAGCGAGTCACTGACTTTGAGAACGCACTGCCGCCAACCGAGGCTAGCCAAGAAGCAATTGAAGAGTATGAGTCTCTTAGATCTTCTCAAAGTAATGCCGGGGAAGAAATCTCAAACAAGAAAATAGCTCCTTTATGGATCAAAGGGAGGAGCTCGATATACGTGGATGCATTCAACCTCACACTAGATACCGTCTTGGAAGAGGAATCGTCTCTTTTCAGTAGCAATGAACTCGAGATTTTCAGCCAATGGAAGAATCTGAATTATGAAGCGCAGTATTTGTAAGTATCAGTAGCCTTACTGGTTAGCCCTGCTCATACTTATTGAACGGGACAGATACGTTCGTCTGTTTCTCCGAAAGACCGCAGCTTGGCATCGGTCATCGCGTTTGGCTTATTTCAACGACATTTCAGATCATGCTACAGCTATTGCTACACTTCAGGAGCGCAGAACTCTATCTTCGGAAGTCGCAAGCAGTCCAGCAGTTCAAATTGGGCAATCAAGCGCTGTGCTAGAAGACCCGGACAATGGCAGTACTTTTACGTTTGCAGATGCGTCCGAGGACCATATTGACACAGTCGAAGAAGCCGCATCGCTTCTGTATCTGGATGAGCTCAAGGCGATTGCCAAAGAAGCCAAAATTCAAGGGAAAACCAAAATGGACATGATCAAGGCTTTGTGCCGGATGAGCCAGCAGCAAGCCGGGCTGATGGCTTTAGGTATCAGTAGGCAAAATAGTGCTGATTCGAGCGCTTCTGTAAAGACCGACCATCCTGCCCAGTCGGCTTCAAAGCTAAAGAGAGAAGATTCCAACCGTGAACAGCACTTTCTAGCGAAAATCCTTGCCATTGTTGGGCCCTGTATACGAATATCACCCGCTACCTTCAAGCTGTTCGAAAGAGTTCACTTGGTGTTTTACAGATCTACGGAATGGACGGAGAAGTCACTGACGACAATCATACTGGCAAAAATTGCCCGACGGAATTTCCCCGAGTATATTGTCTCTCGATCTTCAACGATATTTTCTTCTCGAGCTCGTTTATTAGAATATGAGGCCGCAATACGCATGGAAGCAGACGTTGACAACATCCTTGAATCCAATGGACCACTGGATGAAAAGGGTTCAGATCATATACTTGATATTTTTGAACAAGTGTACCCACGGTGGAGTGCCCTAGTCCATGAAGAAACCGAGAAAGAGCGACAGTTTTACGAGATGGGAGAAGGGGCGTACCTCAGAAGGTTCAATCCCGCTCACTCATATACTCGCATTATCGTAAAGGCTGCATTTGTGTTTGGCAAGCTCAAGAATTATCTCAAGGAGCATCAACTTTTGACCGAACTCTTGGAGCAACGGCTATTTCACTTGGCCCGAAGGGGCTCGTGGTATCAACGTAAAGCTCTCTTAGAGGAGCACTATATGCCTAGCCTTGATCCAGATCCCACTTCTCATGACTTGGAGCAACAAAAGAAGCGATGGAGAGCAACAGCGGTCACAACTTGTGAGGCAGGACTTCAAGACCCAGATTGCCATCTCATACATCACTACGATTTACAAAAGCGATTAGTCAAGCTAGAGAAGAAACTCCGCATCCCCAAGCGTCTTCAACATGATTTTGGACATGTACGCCTTGCTGATCCCTTGGAACTGTCTGTTGAGGGAATCCAGTTGAAGCGAAATACCCCACCGAAGCCGGGAGGCCACGCTCTAAGCACAAGAACCATTTGGCTGGACGAGTCGGACTCTGGCGGTGAATGCACCGTGGAAGAGATGTGCTTGAGTCACTTCCAGTCACAGGGGTGGAAGGGATACCATGCTGAAGGGGGTATCATCCGCACCCTGTTTGCCTATCTGTTCTACGACATCCTGTTTCTCTATATCCCCAACGTTTTCCAGACGGCTTTCCAGACTTGCCCCCTGGACTTGCATACAGACGCCTTCTTTCCGGCTCGAATTTCGGAAATCAACCATCGACTTGTTGAGATTGCCAACGGAGAGGGTGAACGGCTGCTACGTGGGGTCTGGGAAAGGGAGCACGAGCGACGAACAAGTGTGATAGGGCTCAATTGGGATTTTGAAGTGGAGGACTTGTTAGAGCTAGTACGCTGCTTTGAAGGTAGCGCTCTAGCCGCTTTATGCAAGGTGATGGCACAGGAATACAGGCAACGAGGTGGAGGCATCCCGGACCTCATCCTCTGGAGAATGGCGGAAAACAACGGCGCGGAAGCTCAGAATGCTCAGAATGAAGAGCCAGGAAAGGCAAGAGGCGAGGCCATGTTTGTAGAGGTGAAAAGTGCAAACGACCGGCTAAGCGACACGCAGCGGCTGTGGATCCACGTTCTCACGGGTGCCGGGGTCAAAGTTGCTCTTTGCAATGCCGTCGCAAAGGAAATCAGAGAAATTGGCTAGCCTTGCCCACCCAGTCGCTTACAGTATGGGCATGTATATGCCTCCAAGTGGGAATGAAAGAAAAAAAAGCATGCAAATTCCAATCGTGATGGAGGGTAAATGGTGGAGATGGAGGCGTGCACATACAAAGTAGACCGCCCCTCCACCACGAACCCGGCCATCAGTGCCCCAGCGGGATGATCTTGATTTGCCATGTGCAGCTGCTAGGCTCGAAAACGAAAACCCTCTGGGATTGGTTGCCCGATGCTGATGGAAGGGGGGCCCACAGTGCTCTGTGTGATATTGGAAGAAATCTGCTTCCATCACAACGCTGTGCGTGCGTGTTTCCAATTTTAGCAGCAAATGGAAACTGTCTCAGAATGTTCCATCTGGGTAAAACGGACGACTTCTCCAATCTATTTTCTTCCAATGTCGGCTTAACCCGGTTTCAGCACAGTGATACTGCCAGGACCCCCCGCGTCCCTCTCGTTTCAGGATCGCACATCAGCTAGGAATTGGTTGAAAGTCTTGCTAGTTTGACGGAACATTGGGACCAGTTAATCCACATGGCGACATCGAGATAGCCTGACTCGCATGGCCAGCTGTCACAATGCTACTTGACAACACGGCTTCTTGTACTACTGCATAGCCTGGTGGTGCGAGGAGTAAGTCGAGTGTGTTGGAGAAAGTGATTAAAGAAAAGCAGGCTAATACTCGAGAAGACAGGGATGAGAAGAGATGGAAGCTTAGAGTTCCCAGCCCAGCGGTGAGCCAGTGCTAGTCTCGCGGATAAGAGGCCTCACGAGTAGGAGAATTTACCACTGCTGGTCACTCGGCAGTTGACCTCGCTAGCAATAGCTGAAGATGACGAATGGGATCCTTCGGTCTTCTGAGCTGAACTCGTGAAGCCACACTCGCTTATTGGACTTTCCATTGTTGGATGCGAAGCTGAGAGCCAGACGCTGTCTCCTTCTGCCCTTTCCCACGCGCATAATTTCCTGCTGGCCCTCTTACATGCTTCTGCTAAGCGGGCTAATTAGCGCGGCTGCAGAAATTCTCGCTACACATCTGGACGATATCACGGCACGAAGGGTCCATACCGCTAGGGACGACTCCTTACATGCTGCCTGTATCCCTTGTACATACAACTATGTACGCCCGTAGGCGCAGCAGCACAGGCAGAAAGGCACCCTGAACTGAACGCAACTGTAGCGACGGCTTAGTCTTTGCAACTGAGCAGTGCGCTGCCCACATATCAGGGCGCTTAGATCCCGGCCAATCATAGACACTGGACCCGAAGGTGGGTGACAGCCATATCCACGCTAGCCAATGACACGCCTCGCGGGAGCTCAACGGCGCTTAGAAGGCCAACTAGCACGAGCTAGGGCGGAATTGGATCGGTTCTCTTGGGACGACGCCGCTTTTAGCTGCTCCCAGATTTGTTGTACGCTGTTTTTGTGTGTTAGGTCCATGATGTCCTACGAGACCGGGACGGGGAAGAGGGGGGGGGGGGGGGGGGCCGGGGGCAACGGCGGGGGGTGGGGGCCAGGGCCGGGGGCGCACGCCCCAGACGCA
>JALIRY010000125.1:0-54651 GCA_026401215.1 Trichoderma erinaceum | reverse complement strand
AAAATTATTATATAACTTTACTTAAAGTTTTTTTTATAAGTAATAAGCTAAAATAAAAAATAAAAAAAAATTATAATAAATTAAATAAGGCTTTTTATAATTATATATTTTATATATTTAATAAAAATTTTTATTATACCTTTTTCATAGTTAAAGTATAAAATAGTTTTAGAAATTTCTAATGCATAAACCTTTTAGCATAGTGCATAGGCCACATTTATGCAAATAGGAATTTTAATCTATGCAAATAGAAGGACTCTTAACTTATATAGTAAGTTATTTTATAGGGATTAATATAGCCCATTGGTTTATTATTCTAAGGACTACTTGCATATATCAGTCTCATACATAGGACTGCTAATTTATTGTCGGTCCTCTTCCAATTGGCCGTTCGTTCTAAGGTTAGCCCGGGGTACGTACTGCGTTACGTTCCTTAAGAGGTCGGGTCGTAACATACTACTAGTAGGAGTTATAAGGTATACTATGGATGAGCAACACCGGCCTAATAACAACCATATGCTTTCCCCTCTTGCCTTATATTTCCGTGACCAAGAATGTCCGGCTGAAAGGAAGGGTAAGAAAACTATGATCGGTCAGAATGGCTGGCTTGAAACCACGGAGCGATCTGGTTGCGGTAACAAACAAACGTCAGCGAAGAAGACAAGCATTCTAGATGGCATCAGGAAGATTGCCAAAGACATAGTGAGCCAACACTGTTACTGCATGAATAAAAAAATGAGGCTGATAGGAGGAGACCGAGGTACACCAAAGCCGACGATTGCAGCCCGCTGTGAAAGGATCAACAGAGCTACATGGGGCCGTTTCACTTGAGCCTCGAGAACAGAGTCTTTTGTATTGTGAACTAGAATTCAATCTTTCAACGGCTTTAAACACATATATTAGTAACCAGCTTGAGAAAGGCAATCTCTCCCCTGACAACCTGAAGAAAATCTCGGATGCGTGGCACCAAAGAGGCTATCCCAGAGTAATTGGTTTCAGATACGATTTAGAGACACAGCTAGAACTCGCCAGTCTTCACATCAACGAGTTTAGCTTCTATGGCCGCCGGCAAGGTAACGCTACCGAGATCAGCCTTTTGCTGAACGAGATGAAGATGAATGCACGCAATATGCGCGTCCGGACATATTGTCAACTGGACTCCACTATAGCCAAGCACCTAATTGACTCGCAGTCACTATTCAACTTGATAAATGCAACAGCAAGCCAGCAGACCGCCCTTGCAGAAATCGCGCAGTTTTTTAAGCTGTTTATTAACTGATTAGCTGCAAATAGTATCGTTGATAATTCTGAAGAAAGATGCAAGTTCTAAATACATGGGTTAAATGAGGTACTAAATTGGTAAAAGCAACCGTACATGTGGACCATGTCCGCTGTTAGTCCTTTTTAGTTCCTTTTCGTAGACGGAAAAAAAGTAGGAGTTAGTTATGTAAGATAACCTAACAGGGACCTACATGTACCTACCTACAGTATATACACCTTTGTGCTACTAAAATATGTACAGATTCGATATCTCATACTCTTTTATGGGGCACTCTTCTTTTTCTTCTTCATCCTTGTGCTTTGAAGACCATGGCGAGGACAGAAGGACGTCTAGGGTCGTTGGCCCTGGACGATATGGTTATGGGGGTATGTGTATTTATTCGTGCTAGGATTTCACTCAATATCACACCCTGCAATAGCCCTACTTAGTTGCAATTTCCACAGAGTTTTCGTAGAGTTAGCACTAATGATAAAATAGACAAATAACAGCAGCATTGCCTCCAAACGCAGTGTTGAACGACTGTATTATGGAAATGAGCCTTCATTTTTTCGCTATTTTGTCCCAAAGTTCCAAAGGAGAGCTCCTCTCATTAATAGAGGATATTGGCTTCGTCTTCGGGCGATTGATGTCATTGTGCAGAGATTTCTGGCCAAAGAGACGACCGGAAAAAAGGTCATTATCAATCTTGGTTGTGGGAGGTAAGAGATTGCGTATTCTATAAATTGTCACGGTTATAGCGAATTCTTACAAGCCAAAGTGATGTCTTGCCCTGGCAATGCCATGCTCGTTATAGAGACCTGGGCAACGATGCCCTCTTCATCGACATTGATTACCCTGATCTCATTCAGAAGAAACGGGCTATCGTTTTACAAACTCCGGAACTGCGAGGTCTTCTTGGAGATGAATTCACTGTAAGTGAAGGTAAAGATGGAGTACTCCTGCGCAGTAATAAGTATTGCCAGCTTGGATGTGATCTTCGTCAACTCAACCTCCTACGCGATGTCTTGAAGACGGTTGTTGATCTACCTGAGTGTGCTATTCTTTTTGTGGCCGAAGTCTCAATTACATATATGGACACTCGGTCTGCCGATTCTTTGATCCAATGGGCAAGCACCGTTGGCCGAGGTTTGTCTGCGCCCTCTAATTTCACGGCAACCCGTGCCAAAATCCTTGCGCAATGATTCTACTAACCTTTCAGGCATCTCACTCAACATTGGGAGTGCTCTATGCTAACCAGTATCTAGAAAATGATTTCTGTCTTTTGGAGCAGATATTGCCTTTTGGGAAGAGCCATCCATTTGCTCAACAGATGCTTAGTCATTTTGAGAAGCTGAGCACTCCTTTGCGCTCTATTGAAGTATATCCTACAGTCAGGAGCCAAAACAGCCGATTTCAAGAACGTGGATGGTCTTTTGTGGAAATAAAGGACCTATGGCAGACATGGTCGAGTGACCAGTTCGTTAGCGACTCAGAGCGAATTGCCCTTGATGATGTCGAACCTTTCGACGAATGGGAGGAATTTATACTCTTCGCACGGCATTACTTTGTACTCCATGCTTCTACTAGTCGCAATCAGCCTTCTTCATTGCAACATCCGCTCTCAACGTGGACCATAGACCAGAAGGCACTCACAGGGCTACATGTTGAAAAAGTAGGCAGATCTTCCTCGAAAACGACCAGGCGGCGATTTGGAAATGCCATGATATCTAGCAACGCATTTGGACAACGATTTGCTCTGAATTTGCTAGGAATGAGTCTCAATAGCAGAGAATCAACTTATGATATCTTTTCTCTCGACGGCGAACTGCAGGCTCCTCAGCTGCCTTCTTTTGGCCCGCCTGCTCGGATGTGCTTCACTTTGACAGACCTGGGAGACTATGGTATCTTGTTAGTTGGCGGCCGCACATCACCCTCTTGTGCTTTGTCCGACTGTTGGCTGTTTGAGGGAGGTACCAGCCCACGGTGGCATCAAATGCCACGACTACCTACCCCTTTATTTAGGCATTCTGCGGTTCGACTGGGGAATTCGTCACTTCTCCTGATCTTCGGAGGGAAGAAGAGTTCATCGAAACTGTCCGACGAATTCTTTCTATTTAACCCTGACAAAGCTTGCTGGCAAACATGCCAAGTCGTAGGAACTGCTCCCGATCCTTGTTTCGGATCAATTGCTTTCAGTGGAATCTCTCCTTCAGACCAGCCGGGGACTTTCTGTGGAATGCTGGCTGGAGGTATTTCTCAAAATGGCTGCATCAATACCAATCAGTATAAGTGGCAAATAAATGCCTTCGATCTCCAAGTATGTTTCGCTCCTCCTTGGTCTCATATACCCAGCCGCTCTCAAAAGTTCTATATGCTGCTGAATCGTTTGTGCTAACGATTTGACTGTTGCGTTAGCCAAGCATCTCATTCTCCCCTCTCCCAGACATCTTTTCCGGTGCACAACTTCTATCTTCCTTTGGCGCTCAAGTTGTTCATTTAGGGGCCTCTGTAATAATATGCGGTGGAATGGGGGCGGACCCTCTCCTACACGGCCAGACTATCACAACTATAAGGCCTACTGTCGATGGAATGGAAGTCACAAACTTTTCAACTCCAAGCGATGACAAGCGCATGCCATTTATGATTGGATCATCAATTATACCCTATGACGATTCCCTTTTGGTGATGGGTGGCGGAGCGACTTGCTTTTCCATGGGGACATTTTGGGAGACGGCCATTTACAAAGTTCACATGCCTGATCACATCCTGGATTCCATCTACCGCATACCACGCCCTTGTGCTTCGTCCAAATCCGCCCCTGACCTCATTGGGAGTCGCAAATTTTCAAATAGTTCTGCTACTACAGTGTCGGATGTTGTTGGAAGCCAGCATCGAGGAGAGCATATGATTCAAGTTACGCCTGTGTCTCGAATGCAGCTTGAGTCGGCTGAGCAGTTCCAGAAGATCTTACGTGACGGGAAACCCGTCATTTTCAAGAGTTGCAATATAGGGCAATGCCAAAGCAAATGGTCTCCCGAGTTTTTGGTGAGCCAGATTGGAGCAAATGAAAAGGTACGTCGAGATGAATTTGGAAACTCACAGGACCGACAATGAACAGATAATTAATGTAGAGTTACTAGTTTGTTGTACACGAATCCCATGAAGACAATGGAACGATGGATTTCAACAGCAAAAATTTTGCCTATGTCACAGACTCATTCGGAAGCATCATGGACAAATTACAATCTGGGGCTAGAGTTTACCTGCGAGCTTTGTCGCGCAATAAACCATCCGAAATGCCAGCCAAGCTGGAAGAAGATTTCCCACGTCTGGCAGAAGACTTTACGCTACCACCCGAAATGGCCTGTATAAAGGACCAACTTTTCAGTTCAGTCTTGAGGTTGTCTGGACGAGTGAATATGTGGTTACACTATGATGTTAGTTCATATCTCCCTTCTACGGCAATTTGCTCGCTATCCCTTATTATTCGATGGACTGACAAGATATCGCACTCTCACAACAGGTTATGGCAAACGTTTATGCCCAGGTAACGGGGGTTAGAAAAATGATCTTGTTCCCACCCAGCGACGTAAAATATCTATCTTTCGCACCTGGTGCTTCCAGCTCTAGTATAGACGTTTTCAAGGGGCTTGAGTCTTCGGCGGCCTCGCTTCATGGGACGCATCCTCAAGAGGCAGAGATTCACCCCGGCGACATCTTATTGTTACCGGCTCTATGGCTTCATACGGCTGCTCCAATGTCTGACATGAGCACTGCGGTGAATGTCTTCTTCCGTGATCTAGGGCAGCAAGAGCATTACGCGTCTGGACGAGACGTCTATGGAAACAAAGACCTGGAGGCCTATGAGAAAGGGAGACAGGCTGTTGCTCGGATCGCGAAGACTTTGCGGCCGTTACCGCCTGCTGCGAGGGAATTTTATCTCTCTCGAATCGTCGACGAACTGCGGCTGGCTACGGAGGAGTAGAGCATGGCCAATACGAATCAGACAGAATTCAGCGTACACTGCACACCTTCTCTGACTGGCGTATGATTCAAGTACCGTTCTCACGTATGGAGGTTCGAATAGCGTAGGCCCTGCGCGCATATGTACTTAGATATGTTTCCCTTCCTCCTCATTCCACGAGCCATTCTTCGATATTGACCCCGACACCCCTCCCTATGCCGCGTATAATCTCCCATCCGATATTTATCCTCCACTTACCAGATCTGTCCATAATATCTCCGGTTCCAACTCGTATAAGTAGCCTCAGACTGGCTAGGGTGGCCAAGCCCATACCGATATCGCCATCTATGCCCGATAAGACAGCCAATGGGATCCATTCTGTTCGTACAGCCTCAAATATCGCTAACAAGCGTTCTAAAAGAAATGCATGCGCTCCGAGTAATTTACGAGATATCTTACGCTGTTTATTTCGATGATTGGCCCGAGAAGAGTTGGGACCGCCACGCCGGCGCTTGCGACCGCTATAATGGGTGGAAAATAGAGTCAAATCGTGTCGGACAGTGTTATGAGACGCGATATAGGCCGAGAGCAAGAGCACTCGAGCGGTAGTTGGTAGCAAGCCTGTCAATCCCGCGAAAGGTTGTGAGGCTGAGATAGTTGGTGTCAGTGATGATTCCAAGTATCGACTTGAAGGCTGCTTGCCATTCTCGATGTTTATTTTAGATGTTGAGACTCGGGGCGAAATGATTTTGGGATTTAGGAAGGCCTCATCCTGAAAAAAGGGTCTGGCAGCAATGAGCAGCTTCGAGAATTGGTGCGGCGTGTTTGTTCCGGCAAGAATGGGCGCTATAAACCGTGGCCAAAGAGTATGGCAGCTGTTTCTGAAAGAAGGCAACGACCGTCCAGCGGACTGAGCAAGAGAATCATAGACTGCAGCACAAAACTTTGTCCATAAGTTTGCCTCGTTTGGATCTAACGTAGATTCTTGTGGATCCTCGGTCGCACTTGTCCTTATATGAACTTTAGAAGGAGGCTCTTTCGATAGAATTTCAATCAATTCGGGTTTGTTGTATGGAGGGAAGTAGAGGTACGAAGTTGGACAAGCTCGAAGAAAGCCAGCTGGTGGAGTTGTAACAATAAAAACGCATGTAAGGAATGGAATCTGCCAGTTTCTTATTAGTGGCGGCTCCCATGTCGTGTCGTTTTCGTAACATGAATAGTTCCAACTCACAGTTTCACAGAACCTCGCCAATGCCGGCATCAAAGTTGGAGGCGCATCCCTTTGCTTGTCCATACCATCTAATACCAGCACAAAATGCTTCAAATGATCTTTTATCCGAGGCTGGTCGAATATAGAGCTAAACGAGGCTGCAAGCTGAGCTAATGTCTCGCATCGTTGCGGCGAATTCTCGCTATCTTTGGTGCCATCCCATGCGCTGAGTGCATTGGTTACTGCAACAACGATACCCTCGAAGAAGTGACGCGCAGAAATGCATCGGGCAACATCAACGTTTGCGTAAACGAGCGCGGGAGCACGACTAACCGCGGCGCTATCATCTCCTGCTAATCGTGCAAGCAGCTGGGTCGTGACGCTGGATTTCCCGGTCGCTTCGGAGCCGTGTATGACAAGGTTTCGACAAGGCGCGGCGTCTGTCTGGTTTGTATACCATCATTAGCGGCAGGTTGCTTTGCTATGACAAGCGGAATGCGCCATACATGGAGTAAAGAGGCAAGGGATCGTATTTGGTGATCCCTGCCAGGAAATAGACGAAGTAGAGGAGCCAAGACTGCCTCGTCTGGAAGCTCAAAGGTGTTTGACGCCATTGAGACGCGCTCCAGAGGAATTGAAGGACAATGACAATGTAGATTGGTGCGGAAGCAAAGTTGCTAATGATAAGGCTTAGGAGAGCCTACAAGCAACACCCTGGCTAAGAACGCGGACGAAAAATCGATTCTTAAGCGTGCAGAGCATTCATCACTTACGTCGAGCTCTATATGCAAGACACGCTTGCAAGGGAGGCACGCTAACTCTTAGGTCAGCTTGGAGCTGCAAGGAGCGTATTAGATACTTCAGTTACCTACATCACCTGCTATATATCTGTTGTTGTCTAATGCACTGAATTGCTTTGCAAGATATTTTAAGTATCTAAAACGCTTGAAACGAGGATAATTAGAGTCGTAACTCTTATTGTTTGTCTCTATGGATAACACCAATTTTATGTATCGATAACACTTTTTACCTTGCATCTACTGTACATTTTAAGCTTCCCACTTTCTGATCGCTGGATCGGCCAAGTGGATTTGCCCCACCATGAGCTATATATAGATCAATATCCTCTGCGCGGCCCTAAGCCGCAAGTTATCAGGGCTCCTGTTGACATCATCTATGTCACTCTGCCAGCCAGACAAGTAATGTGAGGCACGATGACTGAATATGGCCGAATAGATCCGTTTTCTTTCGCCGCATCTCGAGATATTGAGTCTCCAGTGAGCATTAGAATGTGAGGCACTCTTGAGCTTGGACGTTGTGATCTAGCTAACCGCCCCTCTCAGCATTGGCATAGATGGAGACGAGCGTCCTGCTAGGTATTCGACACTACTTGAAAAGCCGAATGTCCGCCATATTGGCTCAAATAACAGGTGCGCCATGCAACGATGCGCAGCGATAGAAGATTTAGATTCCTAATCGCCGCAGCTATAGCCCTTCCTCCGAGCTATATGTTACAGTACAAGTCTGGGCTGGCTCAAAGGCCTTGACGGTGCCGATTCAGACATCATACAAACCTCCCCGTCTAGAGCGAAGGCATGTGCCTCACTGTCAAAACACATGGAAGATAACTCATACAAAGCTAACCTGATGACCTTATATCTTAGATGGAACGAGTGGCTGCGTTTACCTATTTCTTATGAGTCCATCCCGGTTAACTCCCGGCTGGCCATCACCATATGGGATCTTTCGCCAGATCAAGGCATAAACGATGTCTCCCATGCTACTCCATTCGGAGGCACTACCATTTCTTTATTTGGGGACGATAACCAAATCATAAGGGGTCGCCAAAAGTGCTACATTCATAGAAATAAGCACGCAGATGGGACCGACGATACGACGACGCCCGCTATCGTCGGAAACTATGGCAAGGGAGTGCCACAGCTGGCTAGCTACGCAGAAGAGCTGGAAAGGATGGAGAGTCTGTTTAAAAAGCACGAAATGGGCGAGATTCCACGAGTAGATTGGCTTGACCAGATGGTATTTAGAGGTTTTGAGAAAAAGGGATTGCATGCCGCCAAGCTGTCCACGAAACTGCGCCAGCAGGGTCGCACTGCAAATAAAGCCGACCTCGACAAGACGAACAACCTTCCACACCGTCTTGATGACACACCCGATCCTTATACGTGCGTTCTAAACGTGGAGTTGCCGCGATTTGATTTTCCAGTCGTTTTTGCAGATCACGAGTACGAACCCCCCCCAATATCGGCGTTACAGCCCTTATCTGCTTCGCAAATGGCAGCGCAAAGGCAGCCAGAAGTCCATTTTGGCCCTGGCATCAATGCCATTGGCGGAAGCTCGGCCGATATTGGATCACGCCTTGTAATGATTTATGACCCTGAAGTTGGACAAAGGGATAACCCGGCTGAAGCAAAACACCGCCGCCTTTTCCGAAGCTCTCACCGACACGGTATCCTCGATAGAGACCTAAAGCCCAATGCAAAAGTCCGAGATGAACTTAATGTCATCATGTCCTATCCGCCAACACAGATTCTAACGCCCGAAGAGGCAGACCTTGTTTGGAAGTTCAGATACCATCTGACCAAGGACAAGAGAGGTTTGGCCAAGTTTGTGAAGTCCGTTAATTGGAACGATCAGAGTGAATTGAAGCAAGCAATTCAGGTTCTGAGTCGCTGGACCGAAATTGATGTGGACGATGCTCTTGGCATGCTAGGGCCATCTTTTGATAACCCTACTGTTCGATCGTATGCCGTCAATCGATTGCGAAAGGCTGATGACGATGAGCTATTGCTATATTTGCTTCAGCTTGTACAAGCACTCAAATATGAGCACATGTCTACCGACTCGAATGAAGAAAACATTCAGGATTCACCCCTGGCGCAGTTTCTGATCCAACGCGCTGCAGCAAATTTCATGCTAGGAAATTACTTCCACTGGTATCTCATGGTTGAATGCGACGACTATAGCCCTGAGCAAGATGTCCGCAATCGAGAAATATATCGGAAAGTGGCATATGAATTTATGACAGAACTCATTAAGCAGCCCGAAGGCAACGACCACAGGAAGACCCTCTTAAGGCAGGCTGAGCTCCTTGCCATCTTGTCAAGGATTGCAAATGACATTAAGCTTTCAAGCGAGTCAATCGCGAAGAAAACTGACCGAGTCAAAACATTCTTTGGAGATGCAAAGAATGAACTAATCAGCATCGATCCGCCACTAGCCATGCCGCTTGACCCTTCAGTGAAGATTACCGGCATCATACCAGATCAAGTCACAGTATTCAAATCCTCGCTGAACCCAATAAAATGCACCTTCAGAACCACAGCAGGAAGCCAGTATCCTATAATCTTCAAGCTCGGTGACGATCTACGACAAGATCAGCTAGTCATTCAGATCATTACCCTGATGGATCAGCTACTGCAGAAGGAAAACCTTGATCTCAAACTATCACCCTATAAGATCCTTGCCACAAGTACTACGGCAGGTGCCTCTCAATTTGTCCAGTCACAAAGCCTGTCTAGTATTGTCAGCAAGTTCAAAAACAACCCAGCCTTGGCATATCTCAAACACCACAATCCAGATGATCGACAACCCCTGGGCGTGCGTCAAGACACGCTTGATACATATGTGAGATCTTGTGCAGGATACTGTGTTATCACCTATATCCTTGGAGTTGGCGACCGGCATCTTGATAACCTGTTGCTGGCCCCAGATGGCCATTTCTTTCATGCTGATTTTGGGTACATCCTTGGTCGGGATCCTAAGCCATTCGCCCCTGTCATGAAGCTCTCCAAGGAAATGGTGGACTGCATGGGCGGAGTACAGTCAGAACATTACCGACAATTCAAGCAATATTGCTTTTTAGCCTATACTGCATTACGAAAATCGTCAAACCTGATTCTCAACTTGTTTAGTCTTATGATTCACGCCAACATTCCGGATATTAGGCTAGAGCCAGACAAAGCTGTGCTGAAAGTTAGAGAGAGGTTTCATCTTGAGATGGGAGAAGAAGAAGCAATTCTTTACTTTGAACGGGTCATTGAGGATACATTAACGGCCTTTGCACCTGTTGTTATTGATAAACTTCATGAGTGGGCACAGGCTCTTAGGGCTTAATGCTAGTGTATATAGAAAAGAAATACATATATGGATAATTAAAAGGCGTATCAAGAGGCAAGAGGATATGTGACGTAAAATGTATTCAACAAGCGTATTATTACACTAACAAGCCAGCATATTGCTTCATTCTATCGAAGCCTTTGAGCATGCTGTGGGAAAAAGAGCGCCAAGCTCTAAGTATGTCGCGGATCTAGCCACACAATTGACGAATCCCAAGTGGGACTTATGCAGCGCGGCCAAACAGCCGTACTCGTACCATACCCCTTCTCAAAGCGCCCCGTCTATGTTTTCCTACAGCCTTCGTTTACTCGCCCTTGAGCTTGTCTTGGGTGACGGAGAATGCCATCTCCAAGAATTCCTGCTCCTCCTGCTTGTGCGTATTCTTCAAACCAGTTGCCACAGAGGCAGAGGGGTTACGACCAGCATACATGACGTGCTTGCGATCGTGATATTGGGTCTGGTTCAGCAGAGTCTCGATTCGCGGCTGTGTGAAGCTCCAGGCTCCGGCGTTGAGAGGCTCTTCCTGTGCCCAGACGATGGTCTTGGCATTGGGATACATGTCAAGGTTCTCCTTCAGCTGCTGCCAAGGGAAGGGGTTCAGCTGCTCGATACGAGTCAAGGCCACGTTGTCAATCTTGTTCTCTTCGCGGTACTTGTGCAGGCTGGCCCAAACTTGACCGGTGCATAGAACGACTCGGTCAATCTCTTCAGGAGCCTTGATAGCTCCAGTCTGGTGCTCAGGGTCGGGGATGATCCACTGGAATTGAGCGTTGGGACCAGTGAAATCCTCAATGTTGGATCTTGAAAGCGGGTGGCGAAGGAGTGACTTGGAGAAGAAGATGATGAGGGCTTTATATGAATTTTAGTATACTATACAATGTGAACAAGCATCATAAAGGACAACTTACGTTTTCTGAACTGGCGGTGCATCTGTCGACGCAGGACGTGGAACAGGTTAGCAGGCGTGGTCATGTAGACAATCTGCATGTTGCAATCCTGGTGTTGGCGAGGAAGCTTGTCCTCGGAGGGGAAAACGCGAGGATCTTCGTTGCAAAGCTGCAGGTAACGCTCTAGACGACCAGAAGAGTGCTCTGGGCCCTGGCCGTCATATCCGTGAGGCAGAGACATGATCAGGCCTGTCCTTTGCATCCACTTGACTTCACCAGATGCAATAAACTGATCAATGATGCACTGAGCGTTATTTGCAAAGTCACCAAACTGCGCCTCCCACATCACAAGTGCATTTGGCGATGACAATGAGTAACCGTACTCGAAACCCAAGGCTCCAAACTCACTAAGTGACGAGTTGGAGATGACAAACTTTCCTTGATCCTTGCTGATGTGCTGCAGGGGAGTGTAAGTCTCTTCGGTCTCTTGGTCGTGGAAGACAGCATGGCGCTGTGAGAAGGTACCACGCTCAACATCCTGGCCGGAGACTCTCACATGGTAGCCCTCCGTAACGAGAGAGCCAAACGCAAGAGCTTCAGCGGTGGGGAAGTCAATGTTGGTGCCCTCAGTGACAGTTTTTGTTCGGTTGTTCAAGATTCGCTTCAGGTTACGGTGGATGTGGAAGCCCTCGGGGGCAGATCCGATAATTTCACCGATATGGTTCAATGTCGCCTTGTCGACGCTGGTATCGTTGTGGGGAAGGATTTCCGTAGCGAGCTCCTTGGGCGACTTGAAACCGTTCCAAGCGGATGTAGTCCACTCTTTAGACGTGGGCTGGTAGTCTTTAGACTTGGAAAAGCTCTCTTCAAGCATGCCCCAGACCCACTGCTTGTGCTCCTCAATGTCTTCCTTTGTGAAGGTACCTTCCTGTAGCAACTTGTTGACGTAAACGTCGATTTGGGGGACCTTCTCCTGAATGCGCTTGTACATCAGAGGCTGGGTGAACGAAGGCTGATCTGTCTCGTTGTGGCCGTGCTTGCGGTAGCAGATCAAGTCGATAACCACATCGTGCTGGAACTCGGCTCGCCAATCGGCAGCCAGTTGGCAGACGAAGTTGACGGCTTCGACGTCGTCAGCGTTGACGTGGAAGACCGGAGCGTCGATAGCCTTGGCAATATCCGTGCAGTAGGCAGTGGAGCGTGCGAAACGAGGATCGGTGGTGAAACCGATCTGGTTGTTTACAACGAGGTGAATGGTGCCTCCGGTGGAAAAGGCAGGCAGCGAATGGAATCCAAGACATTCGTACACGACACCTTGAGCGGCAAAAGCAGCGTCTCCGTGTAGTAAGACGCTCATGGCGGTCTTGTGGTCCTTCTCATCATTGTTGTAGTGCTGAATAGCACGGGTCTTGCCCAGAACGACAGGATCTTCGGCTTCCAAGTGGGAGGGGTTGGCGACGAGTGAGAGCTGCACACGCTTGCCAGAAGGTGTGGGTCGCTCGAAGTTCATACCCAGATGGTACTTGACGTCGCCAGAGCCTTCGTCTCCGGCAGTCAGGGTTCCAGCAAACTCGCTGAAGATTGACTCGTTTGGCTTTCGGACGACGTTGCTAAGAACGTTAAGTCTACCACGGTGAGGCATGCCGATGACGATATCCTTAACACCGTAGTCGACGCTGCGATCGATGAGAGCCTTCATACCGGGAACAAGGGTCTCACAGCCCTCAAGACCAAATCGCTTGTCGTTGGGGTATTTGGTGGCGAGGAAAGATTCGAAGCTGGAGCTCCAAATCAATCGATCCAGGACGCGGCGCTTCTCATCGATGGAGTACTTGAATGGCTGTGGGACTTCGAGGCGCTCGCGCAGCCAGTCGCATTTCTCGCGATCAGGGATGTGAATGAATTCAACACCATAGGAGCCGGAGTAGATCTTTTCGCAGGCGGCGATGATCTCGCGGAGAGTCATCTTATCACGACCGTCCCGCTTGAATCGGGGCAGGATGCCAGGGCCAAGAGTGTATTCGGTGTCGAGGTCCTTTTCAGTGAAGCCATAGTGTTCGAGCGTCAATTCCTTGGGCTTGATGTTACCAAAGCCGGCAGAAGTGTTGCGGATGCCAAGAGGATCGATATTGGCCTTGTGGTGGCCACGAGCTTGAAATGCGCGCACCAACAGCTGGACCTTGAGGTGGTTCGTGACGTCGGAGCCATCCTCAAGGGTGAGGCCGCCGGACAGACGAGGGACGCCGCCGGTCATGTTGGGAACGAGGTTCGGGGGCGGCTGGAAGGCCTGGGAGATGGGCATGTCGCCGCTCTCCATGTTCTTGAAGTAGACCTGCCATGATACGTGGACGCTCTTGGGATCCTGCTTCCACTGCATGTACATTTCATCAATGTAGTTGGCAGTGCTTCCGGACAGGAAATTGTCACTCGGGTCGGGGGCCGAAGAGGTGGCATTGGGGGCAGTGGTCGCGGCGTACAGGCGCCTGGTGGTCAAGGGCAGAGGCTTGCGGACAGCAGCAAGCCTCGTCGTCCTCGATGCCAGGCGGGCGCTCTGGACACCCCTCAGCAGAGAATTTCTCCACATGGCGAACAGCTATGAGTCGTCGGAGTCCAAAGAAGAACAGAAAAAAGGACTATCTTTGGGCAGGCATCAGACCCAATTGAACGGGTGGTCGCAAAATGAGCGGCGGAGTAAGTCGAGATGCTGGGCGACAGCAGAATTTGCTTGGAGAAGGAGAAATGAATTGGGGATTCCGGGCTGTCGCAGCGAGGTCATGCCCTCTGTTAAAAAAAAACTATGACGGCAGCGGGACTTGGCAAAATAATACCGCTCTTTACCCAGCTGATAGCCTAGGTTACACGAGAATAGGGCGGGTTACCGGGACTTTCAGCCTGCCAGGGAGGGAGCCACAAGGGGGGTCGGGCGTTCCGGAGCCAGCGCCCCTAATCGAGCAGCTTGGACTTTGCGCTGCACCTGCCCCTCCATTTCAGCGGCTCTTCCAATAGAAAGCCCACGGCAAGTAGTCCGGCACGGCTATATTAGGTAACGGACATGTCCTCGTGCAGCGCATATAACAAGCCGTTGAGTCACTGGACACGGGTGTCTGTTTTGTATAAAAATAGGGGAAAAGACGAGAGGATAAAGAGAAGCGAAAACGAAATCTAGGATCGCATCTGCTCCAATATTTTGCATATACCTGTCATAGACGTGCCTTAGTAGTCCCATCTAGAAGCCATGTTCTGGATCCCTACTTAGTTAGGTATACATGCGTGAAGACACTTGCGAGAACCCACCTATCGGCATATACATACAATCCGGAACGGTATTACAGGTTGGGCGTCATACATGTAAAGGGTTTCACTATTCCATGCTTTATGCACTTCGTACAATGTAGACTGGGTAAGTGCTAGCTGTGAATTTGCCGTCATTTTGACTAGCTTTCTAAATGCCCATGGTGAGTTGGCAAAGAAGCGATTCAATATATATATACATGCAACCAACTTTGGTAACGATGAAGAACAATACTTGGTTGAATAAATCAAAGTCATATATATATACCTATATATATATATATGTATGTATGTATTTATGTGTATATATTACCAAAAGAACCGCCCTTTGAGCGTGTTAGCTCTCGATACGCAGTGTTCAAAAGGGGAGGAGGAATAGGGAAAAGATGGGGAATAGAAGAAATTTGAACACATCAAATACTCTAAAAATACGCACATACAGCATCGATGGGTCATCCGTGTCATGGGCGCTTATATTCTAGCTTTATACGCACTTATTCCTCTGGCGGTCCCTAGTTTTCTACCACCCCCGCTTAACACTCTCCGTAGCAACCCTTGTTGGCGGCTGTCTACAGGCAGTACGTACCTGCCTTCCCAGTAGTGCCCGCAGTGGGCTGGAGACAAGGCGTCCAGGTCGATACAAGGCCTGCTCCTCCTCCTCTTCTGCAGTTTCGACGTGCTTCATTCCATGTCGCATCTTGGATATTAACATCATATCCCTGTCCACTAACACGCCGTCGTCCTCCGCATTGCCGTCGCGTTTGACTATCCGTCTCCTACAGCTCTGTCTATGCGCATATTCCCACTTTTGTTTCTATTGGCGCGACGTTTCGGAGCTCTATCGACGTCATATCATCCAGCGCGAGAGGCCTATATCGAGTGACCTCAGCTTCAGACCTCCCGCCTGGCGATAACCATGGCAACTCCAACGCTTAACTTCATCACATTTAATCAAGACCATAGCTGCCTTGCTGTTGGTAAATAACGTGACCCAGCGGCCTGCCGAGTGCTGCCCTCTCCCTTCTGATATACAGAGACTGACATAGTCTCCCATCTGTGTTTGTCTCTAGGCACCTCCAAAGGCTTCGGCATCTACCACACGGACCCATTCTCCCGAATATTCAGTAGCGATGACGGAAATATTGCGATTATCGAAATGCTGTTTTCGACCTCTTTGGTCGCCCTGATTCTTTCTCCCCGCCATCTGATTATACAAAACACCAAGGTGGGTGCCTGGCAGTAACTAACCACATTGACTTGTTGCTCATCGCTGCAACTGCAGAGAGCTTCGGTCATATGCGAACTGACCTTCCCATCCGCCGTCTTGGCCGTCCGACTGAATCGCAAGCGGCTAGCCGTCGTGCTCGAAGAAGAGATCTATTTATACGACATCAGCAATATGAGCCTCCTCTACACCATCCCCACCTCGCCGAACCCGTCTGCTATATGCGCTCTATCAGCGTCCTCCGAGAATTGCTACATCGCATATCCGCTTCCTAAACCGAGAGAAGAGTCAGATAACAGGCGACCCTCCCACGCTCCGCCGCAGTCCGCATACGTCGCTCCCACATCGGGAGAAGTCCTCATGTTCGACACATTGACACTCAAGGCCGTTAATGTCGTGGAAGCCCATCGCTCCCCTTTATCCTGTATCAGTCTCAACAGCGAAGGAACGATGCTAGCAACTGCAAGTGAAACCGGCACTATCATTCGAATATTTTCAGTACCTCGGGGCCAGAAGCTCTATCAGTTTCGACGTGGGACATATCCGTCTACCATTTATAGCATGTCGTTTAATCTGAGTTCGACGCTCTTATGCGTTTCTTCTGCATCAGACACTGTACACATATTCCGTCTCAGTGCTCCTCCAGGTCATACCACCCCAGCTGGTGCCCCGATAGAGTCTCTAGGTTCTCCAAGGCAGGATCGGTGGTCTCGAGGCCGAAGTCACGATGGTGCAGACTCGCCTAGTAATAACAGTGCAACAGAATCCCCAAAGAGTGAAACAGCAGAGCCCGCAGGTAATGGCACTGCTCCAGATTCCAGCTCTCAGCCGGTTAATCGCAAGCAAAGCGGCTCTTTCAGCAGTATGCTGCGACGCTCATCCCAAATTATGGGTCGAGGTGTTGCTGGCGTTGTTGGCTCATACCTTCCACAATCAGTCACTGAGATGTGGGAACCGCTGCGAGATTTCGCTTATATCAAAATCCCCAAAACTACGGGACTCGGCGCTGGAGCTCGTCCACCTGGCCAAAGCTCTAATCCACTTCGCAGTGTAGTTGCAATGAGCAGCAGCAGCCCCCAGGTGATGGTGGTGACAAGTGACGGAGGCTTTTACGTATACAATATCGATATGGAGCATGGTGGAGAAGGTTATCTGGTTAAACAATTTTCGTAAGAAACCTCTTTTCTCTTAAAACTCGATTTATATACAGACGGCTGCTAACTTGCTTTTTTTTCCCTCTTACAATACAGGGTTCTCGAAGGGGATAGTAAGAGTGATCCTTCAGCCTACACAGGCTAATTAATACACTGGCATAACATAGCAAATACCCAAATCGTGAGACACCTTGGTTCAAGACTGGCGTAACCAGTATCCCGGGAAGAGGCCTCAGCTTGTTACCTTTCATTTCATTTGTGTACTAATGTAACACCCCTGTCTCCGGCGCCGGCTTCGGTATTCCCCCGGAATAGCATCATATCATTTAATAGGACTTCAGACGTCACTAATACGCCAATACGCCAATGCTTAGACCAATTTCATTTTCTTTTGTTTGTTGCTTGGAGAACACAAATGTAAAGACAGAAAAGCTCAAGCAATTCTCATTATAATTATAGGTGATAAACTACGCTATATAAACCAAACTTGGACATTCGAGAAAACACTCGAGTTGATGATGGCTTGAGGCAGAAGAAGAGACAAATAAGCTCCGTGTGCGCAAAGCTCCAAACATAAGCCAAAAAGTTCGCTCCATACAGAAAAATCCATACCTTGCGGTAAAACAAAACAGCTTTCTCAAAGCAATAAAACAAATACCATTATCTGGAATAAGGACGGTTCATAAGAGCGATTTCCCTGGCGATCTCTCCCCACTCCATTTCCCTCTTGTATGGTTCTTTGGAGTGGCCTTCTTGTCGAAGAAATTCCTCCCAGCGTAAAAGCTCATATGCAAAGAGTAAATGAGGCTGAATGATGACGTTGAGACGGCGAGCTCTGACAAAACAATAAGCGCGCGGAAAGGAGAGATTGAGAGATCGCATGACTTCCGCTATGCAGATGGTGGCACTCCTGGAAACTCCGACACGGCAGTGAACTAATGTCGCCGTGCCTTTCTGTATTCCTTGATCTGTATAATCAGTTAGCTCATGTGAACTACCTTTTCGGCATGGAAACATAGAGATGTTGGCGAATCTTACCAATAAATTCAAGGCATCGCCCAAACTCCTTAGTCAAGGGATCAATACCGTTGTCTTGAATTCCTTCGACGAAGCACATATTTTCCGAGCCCCAGTTTGCTCGATCTTCGTCTGTCCACGAAGCAGATTCTCCAATGCTAAGTATTTGGCGAATATTGAGGCGCGTTAAGAGATCTGGATTGTTGGCATGAACAAGATTGCCCAGGTACAGATAATCCAGGATTCTGCTGGGGAGTGAGCCATCCAAATCTGAAAACCACTGCGGCTCAACTTTTATATAGCTCGTGATGTCTTCAAGGCTTTTTCCTGAAGACACTGGAGATTCACACAACAAGCGAGGCCCTATAGCAGATAGGAGAGATACATCAGAGGGATAAGCAAAGAAATTGCGACGTTTGGTCGTGTGAAGTTCTAGCCATGCATCAGGTATGGAGGAACCAGTGCTATAGCTGAAATAGGCGATGGCAAGCAATGTAGATTCTGTATATCCATCAGGACAGTGAATAAGTACTTTCCGAGCGCCTGCTGCAGCAGACTCCTCCTGGGACGTCGTATTTTGCTGTGCATCGCTGGATTCGGGCACAATGTTATGGGCAATGTGATATATCCATTTACAGGTTTCAATAATTCCGTCAGCCTCTCTCTGAGACCAGGTTGGGGGCATTATACTGCCAGAAGATGGAAAGCAAACGGAAGATGGCAGGGACAGGGACGAGTGAGGGTGCTCAGCAATAAACTGCAAGGCGCTCGGGTCCACCCGACCCGTATCGCTGCATTCGATGAGAACATCAAAGTGTTGCTCCTCAGCGCCACCAGGCTCGGGGCTAGGGCCCAGGTAGACGTTGTGGCATATCTCAGAGGCTTCCGTCATGTTTCGCATCTCTTGACGCTCTTGCTGTATCAAGTCCAAGACTTGACCAGTCGATCTGCCAGACGCATCGATGGATACCAAATTCCTATGGTTTGTTTCAAAAGCAGAGAATGGACTTGTGCAGACAAAAGTGTTATACGTGGGCAGGTCCTTAGCCTCTGCATGCTGCTTTTCTCGCCATCGTCTCTGAGCAACGGCAATTTTCCACGCAACTCTTCGAGTCTCGTCGGGATTCAGGCCATATATGATGATGTCTGAGGTTGCGGCAACTTTGGCAGGCTGGATGTGGAAGTTACGGACAGACAAACCACTCAAGGGGTCTGCATCGATGAACTCAGGTGTCGCTCCAGGCCGCATGAACTCACCCGGAGCAATGGCGCCTTTCAATCGAGCGACGCTGAGATTGCCATCCGCCTTGACAAGAGTGATTGTGCGAAGACAGCTGGGCGTGTTTCCCGTCAGGCACTGATGTCCATCAAAGTAGGTCCTTTGAGTCTGGTTTTCGGGATGCAAGCCATGTAGCCAAGGAAAGACCTGTGAAGGGGGAGGGAGTAGCTGCTGGGATGCGTAATCCAATGCCTCTGCCACGCTCGCAGCATCTATCTCGTATAGAAAGGCATCCTCGCTATCGACTCGCACATAGCTATCGACAGAGCAGAGGAGAGAGGCCTGCCGCAGCTCTGGAGCAGAGCTTGGGGAGGAGGAGAGCGTATACTCGTACGAGCCGGAGTCGTCCGCGTCGTCCAGCACAGGCTGGCCAGCAGCATACAGCGAGACAGGGTTGCTGAGCGAGACGGACGCAGCTAATTGTGGGGATGACGCCAACCCAAGCGTTTGGAGTGGAGAGACTGCGTTGACTGGAGTGCTTCCGCGCTGCGACGAGCTCTTTGGAGACAGAGCGGGTCTCGGGACGGCAATTGTCGCCATTGCTGGATTTGGCAACCGGGGCTTCAGTGCAAGATGGTGAGCGGATGGTGGAGGAGCGGCACTGGCATTTTGTCTTGGAAGCGTCAAGCCTACCTCGCCCAGCGCTCGAGTCCGAGTCGGTGTCGTCGCCCTGTGAAGTCACAAGCGCTCCGCGACTAGCGTTTTGGGAAGCTGGCTGGTCGGCAGCAGAGACAGCGTCAAAAGGCGTACCAGGCTAGCTACCCTAAGTAGAAGCTTGGTCTCCGCACACAAACAGCAGCAGATGGATTTCAACGCGCGCCGTCCTACCGCTCGGTACTATATGGGCGGGAAAGATGCAAGTTTGGGTGGGCGAAGTATCTAACGAGGCACAGGGTCTTGCGCGCAAGAAGTAGGAGGCTGGTTGCGAGTCTTATAACGAGACAGCGGGGGAGGGGCCCGAGGGAAAATCGCAGAACAAGGCTCGTGCGACAGCGCAGGCGGGACGATGCTTTGTAGAGGTCAAGTAGCGAATTGCCAATGTCGCGAGCAAGCTGTATGAAGGGGCCGCTGCACCATACTGTGCTCCCCAAGTATGTCTATTGGCCGCACAAGCAGAGACTTTCGACGATCAGCTCCTTGGTCGGTCGCCTGATGAGATGAGAGAGACGGTGATGCAACAAGCGAGATCCTATTGGGCGCAGCCGAGTCGCCACCCAACAAGCAAGGAAGACGGCACTAAATGGGGAACTCACTTTAAAAGTAATCTTATGAGAGCTACTTTTGCAACAATGAGACAAAGGAAAGCACTATTTCTTTTCTTTTCGCTCTCAAATTATAATAATCTTTTTGACACCGCCAAGATATTTGTCAAGATCTGTCTGCATTATTCTTGTGAGTTAAATAGAGTTGCGTGAGAGCTGGTTTCACGCCTTAACCATAGTTGTGATACGCCCTGATACTGCACAGTGCGTAGAACTGGCAGGCCATGATATAACGGGTAGTCGAAATCATGTAATTTTTAAATGGCTCTATCTTGAACGCTGCATGCAAGGCTGTTAGTGCCTCAGTGTAAACGCTTTAAACCCATCTTGAACTTCTTGCGAGCGACATTCTCCATACAGATCATGCTACCTGTAGTTTTATATGCTGTTAAGATCTCCTCGTTAACAAACAAGGCCAGTTGTAGGGCGCCATAGATAGGGGTGGGTTGGAAGAAGCGAGGGTGTAAGCGTAAAGAATTCTGCATGCACAGACCACATCTATTCAAGGAGGAATTTTGACCTCTTCATACAGAGAATTAATACTATACCGCAGTTGTTTAAATCAGAACCTCAGCGGCATATCGCCTCAGCTGAATTCCTTTTAGTATCCCAAATCTCTGATAATAATTTCTTTCATAGAGGCGACCATCATTTCTTCTGCATAATGGCCGGCGGCTTCCAAAGAGCGCTGCCAATTGGGCTTACAATATTCTGCGGCGTTTTGAGCGGTTAGTAAACGTCGAGTATCTAAGCTCCTCTATATTTTGCAAGATGTTAATTGACTACAAGGCTTTTATACATTCAAACCTGTGTTTGCTCCTAAAGAGATCCCGGCCGAAGAAAATACCCCAGGTAAGAGGCGTAACGAATTCTTTTATTAGAGATTTGTAGTTAACAAGCACGCATGAGTATAGCCGCAACGAAGAGATAGCAGCCAGGGGGGGCCCAGAGGCATAATAACGCATGTATGTGTAAAGCAGAGCACCTTAACGGCTTAAAATATTAATAGGCAATAAGGGATAATCTTTGCATGAATCGCGATAGATTACATACTGAAGAGCAAAAATAACATTACTCGTGGCTGCATCACAGCCGACCCTTCTAAAGCCAAGATGTTTTATCATTATCTGTAAGGAGTCTCGCATTTGCAATGTACAGCAAGCTTCATTGTTCATCATTAAAATTCAATTACGTATAATATTGTATTAAATAAACGGTGCGTCGATACCCCAAAACAGCTTATCCCAATCTATTGCATTTAAGTCCATCTTGCCTTCTAACATCTGCCAATGCTGCTCTAGCAGTATATTCTCGGTTTCTGTGCCGATATTCTGCTGCATAGAACTCATTCGGATCTCTTGATTCGTCGATTCTGGCGTCATAGGAAATGAGTCGCCATACGGTGATATCCTCGAGACTTGTTGTTGCAATAGATCCAGAGCGCGGTGCTTAATCTTGTACTTCCGAAGAATCTTGATAGAAAGCTCCAGTAACTTCGCTGCTGGAGGAAACTGGTCTTGGACTTCGTGCAGAATCTTCCATGCCCCAGCCACCTCATCTTCGCCCTCTGCATTGTCCTCCGCTTCACCTTTGAGACAGGCATTCAGCATAAGCGCAATGCTGGCTAGGAATACACTCCGCAGCACCATCGATAGTCTCAAACGAGACTTAGAAAAGGGTATATTTTCGTTTTGTAGCTGATGATCGAGCTCGAAAATGATTCTGGCCGACCTCAGACAAGCATCGCGTGAATATGCGTACGCTGGATCGATGGTCCCCTGAGCCAGATACGGGAGATGAATCTTGCACAGCTGCCGGTGAGCGAGCAGATTCAACGTGTAGCGCTGTGTAGTGATATAAGATGAGCGTCTAATATCTGTGGCAGGAAGCTCGTTTAAGCTGGGGAAGTCAATTGAAAGGAAGCTCGGGACGTTCTGGATAAACTGGTTAAGCTTTGCGTCGACATCTAATATGTCCTGGTATGCGAGAGACTCGCAAGTCTGTGTGCCCACAGGCGTGCCGTCAAGCAAAGTTCGACAAATCTCTGATAAGCGGATGCGATGGATAAAATACGACATACAAGTCGCCTCGGTTTCTGGTCTGTCGATGATTTCTCCTCCCTCAATTATGTCTTCATCGTGTGTATTCCTTGGTTTGTTTACTGCCATTTGGTTTTTGTGGATAAGACAAACACCTTCTTGTGGACAGCTGAATTGAGCAAGTGTCCTGTGAGCCAATTAGCATAAACTTCCTGCAGAAGGATAGGTGCTAGGACTCTTGTATATCGAAACACTTACCAGTCAGTTGCAACCATGAACCACCAAACTCTTCTGGCGATCTCCTTCTTTGCCTCACTCATTCGAAGAAGCATCGGCATTGAGCTGGCGGTAGGGTCATCGATGCGATGCAATAGCAGCTCCGTGGCTATTGAATTAGCGTACATAAAGACATTACGGGCACGGAACGAGACGCTCTCGTGATTACAAAAGGCAAAAAAGAGGATAATGAGGCCCTGGATGCACTCCAGCGATGCATGAGCAGTTTTTTGCGAATGGCTGATGACGTCCAGAGCTTCCTTGATCCAGAATGTCGACTGGCCGTTTGCTTCGGCTGTATTTGCAAATAAACATCTGATATCGTCATGGGGCGACCACGCATACGTCGTGCTCGCACATATGCTCAGAAGCAACAGTACGCCGCCCACATCAACGCGCACGTTTGCTTCTAAGCCAGCGTATATATCTTCAAGGAGGCTCTGGAGTGCGGGAACATGGACAATGTGGTAGAAAAAGGAAATATCAGCTATATACTTCTGGAGTAAAACGCGCATCTCATCTCGCTGCGGCAGCCAGATGCACTTCACAACGTCCATTGGTCCTACCATTGAGGGAGCATTGTTATTCTGAAAAGAGTTATTCTGGAAAGTG
Organism: Trichoderma erinaceum; assembly: GCA_026401215.1. Classification (NCBI taxonomy): domain Eukaryota; kingdom Fungi; phylum Ascomycota; class Sordariomycetes; order Hypocreales; family Hypocreaceae; genus Trichoderma; species Trichoderma erinaceum. The sequence continues at coordinate 31,037 of JALIRY010000125.1, read as the reverse complement.
TACGACGGTTGACTGGGAGCCAGCCGAATGGGACAGGTGCGGAAAACAATAGGTTCAGATATTAAGGAGTCCTGCTGGACGTCTCAGCATCACACATCACTTATTACGGCGCGGGAGACAGTCCCCAAGGGAAGGGTTTCACGAGCTCACCGTCAATACTTGATCTGAACAAGTCCGCTCAAGCTGCAGAGCATCTGCTGTCAAACGCTGAAGCCTGGGAGGCACAGGGCGCGAGACTGTGCCAGGGCTTGCATGCGTTGATCGTTCAGACTCATTCTTGGGCGTTTCTCTTTGGCTCTGAGGGGCCTCCGTCCTTTCCCTACCCTGGGCCGCAACGATGCTCTCAAGGCGCTCCAGCCGGGCCAAGAGGTCCGTCGTGGACATGTCTTTCATGACAGGCGATTTTACCTGCTGCTGGCTCGCTGCCGCGGCTGCCGTGACCGCAACGCCTTCATGCTGGCAGACGACGCCGCGAGACGTGCAGTTGGAGCACGGAAACTGGCGACTGCAGCGTAACTTTCGTACCCTACACAGGTGGCACGAAATTGGACGTTGTCTCGGTTGCCGACCCATCTTAGAATATCCTTCGGTTGGTTAATCCAACAATTTTACTACAGGAGAGTCCATGGAATAAGGTCGCAGCTGCAGTCCGGGTCCATGGGCACTGGGGGATGGCTCAAGGTTGGGAAAATTTCCGCGGAATTTCCACGGAGGATCTAGCTTCTGACATCATGCGTCAAGGCAGACGGACAAGTCTATACCTACATAAATCATGAGCCACAGCACACCTGTTTCTGTTGTTCTTTTTAATTTTTCCCTTTCCCTTTTCCGTCTTCTGTTTTGGCACCCCTTGCGGATAAGTTAGAAGAATTGTCACTTTGGCCTGACTAGAATAACTCCCTTTCATGTGCTGTGACACAGAATCTAACACCCGTCTGATATGAAGCAAGTACTTTATTGAAAGTCTTATCTCAAGATATCCGATCTCCGTTCTGGATAAATGCAGATCCCCGATAAAGCATTTGTACAGGCACATGTAGCTATCGGTGGCACAGGAACTTAGAGGTGCCGTTCACGGAGGACAGTGCCGTAGATGCAAGAGCTACAAGCTGGTTTGATTGGCTGCGTGACCTGCTGATCTAAAGCTTTGGGGGAAATGCTTATTCCTCGTCAGCGCCCCTTGGCTCAATCTCATCTGATATTCATCCATACTGCTTCAATAAAACCAACTGACCTTTATGCTGTGCTTGAGACATCTTACCTGGAGGATATACGATTCTCATCAACAGGCTTTGAACACTCGGCCACGTGGAATCTGCGGACCGCCTTTGCATTATTCTTAATATATCTGACCCCCCTATGCGATGATTTGACTGAGCTGCAACACCCATAAATATATCATACTCCGCCTGGACTCCTGCGGCGGCTATTCCTATTCCCAAGACATCTCCTATCGTGTGCCTAATTTTCACAATGATGTCGCTATGCCGGCGGCGCTCTCTCCCTCCTTGGATCTCTTCCATTCAGAAGCACAGGGATATCGCCGCTCAAGCAGGACGCCAATGCCGGTATCTCTCAGTGTACACATCTCTTCAATCTAAACAGACACCGGACTTCACTTCGGGCTTCACCAGGAGCTATGATCCCACGGTGGAGGCTGGCCGTGGCCCAATGTTTAGAAAAGTAAATTTCGGAGTGCCACAGTTTTATCCTCGTGATTTGAAGAGACGTGTGGACGATTATGTCGTGGGCCAGGACCGTGCTAAAAAGTCAATATGTTCTGCCATCTTCAACCACTACCAGAATTTGAGGAGGCGGCGCCAGTACGAACAAGAAGACAAAGAGAAGCATGAGAAATTGATGCGTCAGCGTTTCGCTCGTGAGAGGGAGCTATCTCAGAGGCGCTGGGATAGTCTTCCTGTTGAAGGTGAGTCGGCCACTTGCAGATATAGAGATCTTCATCGGTAACACAGTCTATCAAGAAGAAAATGTTCCCCAAGGCTCCGCAACCCGTCAGATACCTGAGCTATGCGTGCCCGAGGCAAATTCAGCAGCTCCCATCTTCAAATCAGAAGAACCGGGAATTCCTGAGCATATCAAAATCGACAAGAGCAACATGCTCGTAATTGGGCCGACGGGTGTGGGCAAGACATATATCCTAGAGTAAGACGCAAACGTCCCAACGACTCAAGCATCTACATTTTGCTGATGATAGTATCAGAACTCTAAGCAAAAAGATTCAGGTGCCGCTCACTATCTGCGACTGTAACTCCCTGACTCAAGCGGGTTATATAGGGCAAGACGTAGAATCCTGCATTGAAAGGCTTCTCATAGAGGCCAATTATGACGTGAAAGCCACAGAACATGGAATAGTTGTTCTTGACGAATTTGACAAGCTGGCAAGGAGGGAAACGACGACGGGTCGAGACGTGAGCGGTGAAGGTGTCCAGCAGGCTTTACTCAAGCTCATTGAAGGCACAAAGGTCACCATCAACGTTAAGGACAATCGCTCATCGCGTGCGACCTCGCAAATTCCGACAAATTATAATGCATCTGGAGCTCCAACTCCAACACTACCGGTTAACAGCCCTCCAGGTAAGGTGGACCAATACACCATTGATACCACTAACATCCTCTTCGTTTTCTGCGGTGCTTTTGTTGGACTGGACAAGATCATCCTCCAGAGAGTTACGAAACCAGCCATGGGATTCGGAGGAGACCTTCAAAGTCGCCATGCTGGACCTGGAAATGCTCATGTTTTGCCACCCGAAATATACTCTCATTTGGCACATTATAGCCCACAATCGGCATCCTCCTTTACGCCGATAGATCTGGTAACATCTGATGATCTGCAACGGTTTGGTTTCATTCCTGAGATTATAGGCCGGTTGCATAACATCTGTGCTCTCAGTCCTCTGTCCAAAGAAGATCTTTTTCGAATTTTGACAGAGCCACGCAACAGCCTGGTAGCCCAGTATACTGCTCTATTTGAAACATATCCATCCCAGCTATATTTCACTGGAAAAGCATTGACTGCAATTGCAGAGCGTGCTCTTACAGCTGAAACGGGCGCACGAGGACTGAAGATGGAGATGGAGCGCGTTTTAGCCGAGCCAATGTTTGATGCCCCAACACCATATGTCCTCATCACAGAAGCCTGCGTCAAGGGATTCGAAAAAGCGGCTTACTGGGGTAAGGACGGTCGACATGAGCTCATTAATCGACTACAAGAAGAGCAGCTCGACTCATACAACCCACAACACTCACCAGAAAGACTGGGGCAAGCAGATGAAGGTAGGGGGTGAAAACCAGTCAAGCACTGGGAGACGTGGCTTTCGAAACAGCAAATAAATGTGTAACAATGATTTGAAAGATGCCTGGGACAATATTTCTTTGCAGAATTGATGGCGCCATCTTCGCTAGGCAACAAAGAAAGGGGTGCAATAAATGAAAACAGCACTGGCTTCCGATGTACCAACATTTTTAGACTCGTCACTTGAGCAATCAACGCCATGCGAGAACCCTGTCTTGCATACTCTCTAAGACTAAGCTATACATGTACAAATATCAATTGACAAAGCCCCCCAGTGCCCGTTCCAATAGTGCGAAGCAATGAGCGACAGTATCGTGTGTTTTTCTTTTACTGTGATTTGGGAGGAGACTGAACAACACCCTTGCCGGTATATCCGGGAGAGGAGATACCAGTGAGGGGATCCGCGGCTTGAGACTATTCCAAAGAGTTAGTCATGTCCTGATATCTTGAGATTGAAGCAGCGTCAAAGAAGACGCTTGGAGGCAGATATTTACCTTGAGGTACTCGTTGGTAGCCTCCTGCCACTCCTTGTTCATGGTGTGAGGAGCAGGCTTAGCGGCCAATCGGATACCGGAGAAAAGAGCGAGACTGGAAGCCAGGCCGATGACAACGCCCCAGGCAACGCGGGCACCAGTTCCAGGAGGGTCAGCGGTACGGGGGCCGTGAGGGCCGAAGGCAATCCAGTATGCTGCATGAAACGACACTGAGTTAGCAGCTGCTAGAGCAAAGAAGACAAAGAAACAACAGCAACAACAAAGGAACGTGGTGTGGACTGTGTATAATATGCCATGTTGACGGCAGCTCTTTTCAAGGATCATGAATGAACCCCACTTCGCCCGATCGAAGAATTGACAGCAAACAGCTCAGCTCCTTTCGATTGATGCTCAAGTCCCACCACAATCCAGAGCAAAAGCTTTCCAATCAATCCTTTTCGCAAGCCAATGTAGATCCATAGCCTCCCAAGTGCTGCCGTTCCGGACAAGGCGAGAGCAGCTCGGCAAAGCTCTTTTCGTGCTTCCGGAGGGAATTTCGACACAAAAAACTTTCAACAGCAGCAGCATCACCTACCGGCCTTCTTCTCCTGCAGGGTCAGCTCCTTCCAGTTGCCCTTCATGCGGTCGCGCAGGGCCATCCACAGATCGGCCTGCTCCTGGAGAGGCATTCCCTCCCATCGCTTCTCGATGTTGCTGAGGGTCGGGTTGGACAGGGCCTGGGTGGACATGGCTCGGGACGCCAGCCGGGTGCTCTGCGTCAAGGCATTGCCTCGCAGGACCATGGAGCGAAGCATTTTGGACGATGGCGATTAGACGAGCTTCGGCAGAGGTTCAATTGGGAGGACGTGGCAGCGTCGTTCGTTTGCCGGTGGTTGTTCGGTAAGGTAGTGCAGCAGCGAGGGGATTTAATTGCCGTGCTCCGTACGGCCTTTTGGCTAGAAAATCATACGACTGAGTTTAAGCTGTTTGGAGTATGGAGCGATTAGTGCAAAAATCTTGACTCTAAGCAGCTATATTATGTAAAGCGAGTCTAAGACAGCCAATGGCCGGAAGATTATTAGCATGCCTTGGGTTCTACGCAGTGCCGGAAAAATGGGTGATTCCAATACCTACATCAGTGCACTTGATGGTCGTTGTTATAATGCTCAATCTAATTTATAATTTCATATCTTAGAAATCTTCACTGCGATATTTCTACATAAATTTCCTTAGTTCACACATTCTTTTTGAGTTGGTTCAACTCCCTAGAATGCATACACTTTGATTGTCGCATATTGCGCTAATAACAGCGCAAAAAATTTCAAAATTCGCAGCAGCAAGCTACTAGGGTCTGTCTGGGTACCTCCATAAGATACATCCATGCATGTACTGTACCCAAGGTACGGATAGTAGCTGCTCAATAAGGTAGCGGGTATCGCATCCTGCTGTAGGCATCTTGCGCCAGGCTAAGCTAATCCAACGCCGTCATCCAAGCAACCTCTCTCTCCCTCACAGCGGCACGCAGTCATTGTTGCATAACAATCCCACATGCAATGTCTAACAGGGCGTTTCTTCGCCGGGCACTATGGCTGAGACACCGCTCAACAACAGTTCAGCTCCCGCTCCCGAAGTGAAAGACGACACATCACCACCGAAGCCCTACCATGCGAAGCGCCCTCACAAAAAGTCCCGGTCTGGCTGCCAGAACTGCAAGGCGCGCAAGGTCAAATGCGACGAAGCAAGGCCAACCTGTCGGTCCTGTAAGCTGAGACAGGCCGATTGCGTCTACCTGTACCCTCAGAAGACGCAGCAGTTCATTGAGGCGACTTCTTCATCGCAAAAATCATCCCCACAGCAGCTCAAGTCTGCAACCGCCTCTGCGACTGGCATCTCCGACATAGCCTCGACGTCGTCCGTCTTGTTCTCGGCGCCCATCCTCGCATATGCGGATAAATACAATGGCCAGACTCCGCCGATGCCCATCGAACTACTCTTCCTCCCGACCGGAATCGACATGTCGGATATGAAAGCCCTCTGGTTCTATGCGACCCAGACATGTGGCTCATTCTCTACAACGGGCAATGAAGGGCACCGGTCACTCATGAGAAGCCTGCTCGTCCGCTACGGATCCGAGTCGCCTTTTCTGATGGACACCATCTTCGCCCTCTCCAGCCTGCACATGATGCAGCTGAACCAGCAATTCGATGCGCAGCGTGCCTTAACATATCGAGTCAGGTCCCTGGCGGGGTATCGCAAGGCAATCGAGGAAGCCAATCCAGTAGACTTCCCTGCTCTGCTAGCAAATTCTCTGCTTATAACTGCACTGTCATCCCAAAACTTCAGAGACGCCGATGGCAAAGACCTATATATTCTCGATTGGCTTGTTGTATGGAAAGGCATCGTCCTCGTAATCAACCTTGTCTCCAAGTCTACTATTCTTGAATCCGGCATGTGGTCTCTATTCTTTCGGCCTCGTATCGACATTGAGAAATCCGCCTCCTTCATCCCTGAGAAGCTTCTTGCCATGGTTTCCGCCATCCAGCCCGGCGATCTCGACTACTCTTTCAAGGACGCATATGATCAGACGTTGAACTACATGGGCAGTTTATACATGGACTTGACGGAAGGCCCTTCTAACCTGATGTGTCTGAGAGTCATAACGATATTTACCTTTGTCCCTAGGGAGTTCATTGATATCGCTCGCAGCTTACAACCGCGCGCTTTGGTGATTCTCGCTTATTTTGCAGCCTTCTTCAAGCTAGTTCAGTCAGAGGTATGGTGGGTAGAAGGCATTGGGGATCGCACAATACGGGACATTTGCAAGTACATTACCCTGGAATGGTATGACTATATGCGAGTCCCTTTCACAGCTCTTCATACAAATGACAGCATACAGCTGGCTAGAGTCATACTCGGAGACATGGAGAGTCTTTCGCCTCAAAAGAATCTCTTGGACTATGCACTGCAGCTTAGCTGACCCAGAAGTTGCAACGGGAAAGTGATCCACTGCTGTAGCATCAGAGGCTCCTTCTCTCAATTATATAGATACTAGCTATAGAGCTTGAATAATGTATAAAAGACACTCGTGACGCATTTACTCCAAATAAATTGAATACGATTTTTTTTTATATATTAATAGTTGTAAATGTCCCAGCTATTGTACATATAGCCCGCGGATAGCATGTTTGAAGAAAATCTTACTATCAGATAGCTGTTTACTACTATACTAGTCTATACACAGGCTTACTATTCCCCAGCTCTTGGGACAAGCTAGCTAAAGCCTTTTTAGTTCTTCTCCAACTCCGCCAGAATCTTCTCACCCTTAGCCTTGGCTGAGGCAAGGTCACCAACCATGTAGAAGGCAGCCTCGGGCAGGTTGTCACCCTCACCGTTGAGGATGGCCTTGAAGGAGGCAATGGTGTCCTTGAGGTCAACCAGAGCACCCTCGATACCAGTGAAGACCTGGGCGACGGTGAAAGGCTGGCTGAGGAAACGCTGGATCTTTCGGGCACGCTCGACGGTAAGCTTGTCGGCCTCAGAAAGTTCGTCCATACCCAGAATGGCAATGATATCCTGGAGACCCTTGTACTCCTGGAGAATCTGCTGGACACGGGTGGCGGTGTTGTAGTGCTCCTGGCCAACGATACGGGGGTCAAGCATACGGGATGTTGAGTCAAGAGGGTCGACAGCGGGGTAGATACCCAACTCAGAGATACCACGGGACAAGACAGTGGTGGCGTCCAAGTGAGCGAAGGTGGTGGCGGGGGCAGGATCAGTCAAATCGTCAGCAGGGACGTAGACAGCCTGGACGGAGGTAATGGAACCCTTCTTGGTGGTGGTAATTCGCTCCTGCATACCACCCATGTCGACGGCGAGGGTGGGCTGGTAACCGACGGCAGAGGGAATACGACCCAGCAGAGCAGACACCTCAGAACCGGCCTGGGTGAATCGGAAAATGTTGTCAATGAAGAGCAAGACTGTGAATGACATGTTAGCAAAAAACCCTATTGAAATATATAAAGAATCGCAAAAAGCTTACCATCCTGGCCTTCCTGGTCACGGAAGTACTCGGCAATGGTCAAACCAGTCAGGGCAACACGGGCACGGGCTCCCGGGGGCTCGTTCATCTGACCGAAAACCAGAGCGACCTTGGACTCGCCATCAAGCTGAATGACGGAGGTCTCCTGCATTTCGTGGTACAGATCGTTACCCTCACGAGTACGCTCGCCGACACCGGTGAAAACAGAGTAACCACCGTGAGCCTTGGCGATGTTGTTGATCAGCTCCTGAATGAAGACGGTCTTGCCGACACCGGCACCACCGAAGAGACCAATCTTTCCACCACGGGCGTAGGGAGCGAGCAGATCGACGACCTTGATACCAGTGACCAGAATCTCGGCAGAGGTGGACTGGTCAGTGAAAGAAGGGGGGTCGGCGTGAATGGGCAGGAACTTGTCAGTCTTGACAGGTCCTCGCTCGTCAATGGGGTCACCAGTGACGTTCAGGATACGACCAAGAGTGGCAGGGCCGACGGGGATGGTAATGGGAGCACCAGTGTCAGAGGCCTTGGCGCCACGGACGAGACCCTCGGTACCGTCCATAGCAATGCAACGAACAACATTTTCACCCAAGTGTTGCTAGACAAGACGTCAGATGAGTTACTTTTGGGGCGTCCCGCATTGTCTACTTACAGCAACCTCGAGAACCAGCTTCTGGTTGTTGTTGGTGGTCTCCAGGGCGTTCAGGATAGGAGGCAGCTTGGCAGTGTCGAACTTGACTGTGGCATAATCAGTTGTCTGTTCTATACAGGTATATGGCGTTCCGCGAGCGAATATAAAAAAAAAAAAGCGCAGGGTTTTTCACTAACCGTCGACGACGGCACCAATAACCTAGAACTGCTGTTAGCCGCAAATCCCACCATTGAGTCTTTCCTGTAAGCTCAGCCTACCTGGTGGATCTTGCCATCTCCGACGCTCTGGGTGCTGGCGAGTCTGATGGCAGAGGGGAGTCGGAGAGAGGCTGGTCGGAGAGCTCGTCGAGCGGCAAAGGATGGGCGGGCAGCCCTGGCGAGGGACGAAATGCCGCTGTGGGGGGGGCAACGCAGTTAGAAAAGGCTCCAATTCGCATATGGGTGGGAGTGTAAAAGCTGAAAACACCAAATTGAGGCATCTTTACTCACCTCTTGAACATCTTGGCAGATGACAGAGAGCAATCAGCGATGGATATGCAAATGAGTTGGTTAAGGCCGGGAGAAGTTTTCAAAATGAGCAGTTTTGGTCGGGACAGCGACTACTCCAGTCAGAGCTTTCTTCCGGGTCACGTGCAGCCACTAGGATTGGCCTTTCGGCCTTGGACGGACCCCATTCCCCATCGATCCGTTCACCCACCCAAGAAACTGAGAGATTTCCAGCTAAACTCGCGGACTAGGTGAAAACCACTGTTGCCTCCGTGTCTTTCCGGCTAGCAGGGCTCCACGTCCATTTTGGTTCTTGCTGCAAACACGGTGTTTCATTGATGATGCACTTGTCCTCTACAGGTTTAAAGACATGTCTGCAGCGCACTTCACACTCAATCACTCAGATCAGGCAGCCCTTTCCAGAATCAATTTTTGTACAGCCAATTGAATAAGAGAAAAAAACTCTCATTTTATTTTTATTCGCTCATTGCTTGAATTGTTCCAGCTCTCTCTTGCCTGGGTCACGATGAGATGTATTCAATGTTTAATACTAGTAATGCCAAACAAAGACCTTATGTCTGAGCGTATACCCATGTCCCAAGTATCCTTTACTTAGCAGCCGAGGGTCGCGGGGTGCAGAAAAAGAAGACGCAGTTTCGGATACTTGAGATTACATGCTTATTGCTCGCTAAGCCTTGTACACACTACTCCGCCCGCTCGATCTGATGAGGAGACGGGCGCACTCTATTTCCTGTCCTTGTACTTGTACAAACCCACGACTTCTCTTTTCGCCATCTTCTCAAGCTTCCAACTCTCGTAAACTCAAATCTTCGAATGCCAACAACAGAACATTGATCACAGGACTCTTTAAAATGCAAACACAATAACATCAGAACTGAAACTGAGTAATACTGCCAACGAACTGCGCCTGAAAAACCTTGGCAAAGTATCTTACCACCAATACCATTCATCTTCAAGATGTGACCGTCATGGTCCCTATTACAATCAATAGCTCCCATAGTGGTAATTCTGCGACAGGATGCTCTAGCAGATGCTTTCGAGTTGTAGAGTTGGCCGATATCCATATCTCCTTTTCCATATGCGTTTGCACTAATAAGAAAAGATTTATCAAACAACACAGCGGAATTGCTATGCGGGGGAAAATACGCCTTATGAGCTTTATGAACAGGTACGGTATCTCCTTTGGCAATGCCGACTGACAATCATCAAAGAAGTCAAGGCACGCCCCACGAATTGCAACTATGGGTGTCTGCGCGGGATAGGAAGTTGCTGATGTTAGCCCTAACTGAGATGGAGATGGCGATGGCTGTGGTGTGCAGCTATTCACGTCGGCTTCTTGCCTATTGGGCGCTTCGGTGTCCATGCCAGCATCGACACACGCTGCCATTTTATCCTTGAACGGCATGCTCTGGGTCTGCAATTTTGCAATAGCCTGTTTAAGTGAAGCCGTCTGCGCTTCCATTTGTCTGCGTTCTTCATCAATTTGCTTCTCCATTTGTTTGCATTTGTGAGCCGCTTGCTCTTCCATATGCATGCGTTGTTGAACCATTTGCTCGCATTCTTGAGCGATTTGCTTACGTTGTTGATCAAGCTCTTCCATTCGCTTGCGGTTCTGGGCCGTTTGCTTTTCCATTTCCTCACGTTCTTGATCAATTCGCTTGCGTTCTTCATCGATGTGTTCTTTCGTTTGCTTGCACGTTTGAGCCGCTTGCTCTATTTGTATGCGTTCTTGATCAATCTGCTTACGTTCCTGACTGATTTGCTCTTCCATTTGCTTGCACTTTTGAGCTGTCTGCTCTTCCATTTGCTTGCATTCCTGCTTAACCTGCTTGCGTTCTTGATCAATTTGCTCTTCCATTTGCTTGCGTTCCTGATCAACTTGATTGCGATCTTGGTCGACTTGCTTGCGTTCTCGTTCAATTTGCTCGTCCAATTGCTTGCGTTCTTGAGCGATTTTCCTACTTTCTTCATTGTTATGCTCTTCCATTTGTTCACATCTTCGGGCTGCCTGATCTTCCATTTGCTTGCACCTCTGAAACGCTTGATCTTCGTCTTGTTTGCATTTCTGGGTCGTTTGCGCTTCCGATTGTATGCGGTCTTCATTGATTTGGTGGCGTTCTTGGGCGATCTCCTTTTCCAAGCGGATGCCTTCTTGATCGACTTGTGCTTTCAGTTGTTCGCATTTCTGAGCCGTTTGCTTTTCTATTTGCATACGTTCTTGATGGATTTGATCTTCCATTTCCTTGCATCTTTGAGCCATTTGCTTTTCCATTTTTATGCGCTCTTGGTGGACTTGCTCTTCCATTCGTCTGCATTTTTGAGCTGTTTGCTCATCCCATTGTACACGCTCTTGATCGATTTGCTCGCGTTGTTGAGCCATTTGATTCTCCAACTGTATGCGTTCCTGATTGACTTGTTCCTTCATGAGCATGTGCTGGGCCATTTGGTTTTCCAAGTGTAAGCGTTCTTGGACAATTTCCTTCTTCAGTTTTAAGTACTTCTGATAATCTTGGTGAGAAATACTTGGCTCCTGATTTTGATACTGGCTTTTCTTGCTTTCGAAGGTAGATTCAGCCATATGATTCGCAACATTGCATGCACTGTCACCCGCTAAATCACCGATAGAATCACTCGCCATAGACTTGTTTGTGTACGTTGCTTCAGCTTCCGCGTCGTTCCTACGGAAAGACACGTTGCGTTCACTCCCAGAGTCGCTATCACTGCAGAACATGTCACCTGAAAGTTCATCAGCGGCTGAGCGATGCTCGCCGTGGACTAATGCCTCTGCACCAAGATCTGACAAACATGGAGATCTGTCCTTGTCTTCAATCCCAGGACTTTGCTCATCGATCATAAAAGCGGCGTTTCCCGTTGGTGATTCGGTTTCATCCATAAAGTCAGGTATTTCCATTGTAGATGCCCGTGCTGGCGAAATGCTCTCATTGTCACTAATAGCTTCCCAAAGAGGTTTCTTTACTGCTACAGGGCTGAGCTGTTCATTCAATTCGACTGCAGCCACTGGTGTCGATTTTTTTCTAAGCTTGCGTGGTAGAGGAGGTAATACAATCGCTTTGCCAAATTCGTTTGGCACATGATTTTCCCATGGTTCTTCTGATGCTGGAATGTCCAGCGGAGGAGGGGGCGCACGCCTCGACATATTTGTGATTCAATGACTAGTATTAGAAAAGAAAAGGGGTCCCAAGTAGCAATCCGATCCAATCAAAATGGTCAGCTAGGAGAGATCGTAAATAAATAAAGAGGGATGGTAATAGATGGAACCAAGGGAACCAAATACTTCTATCGTTGAGAAAATGGATAGATTATAGGTCTAAATCGTGTGACATGTGCTGCGGGCATTAAAACCGACTTTATAGCAGCTATCATATCCAACACCCAGCTTCATAGGAAGATGGATCTTGATTCTCCTGGTCAGCAGATACCAAGGATGAAAACCGCATTTCTCAATGAAGAAGTCTGAATCCAAAGGATTTTCCATTATTTCTTTGTTGTTCACAAGGTTTCTCCAGATCAGATTTCTACGCTATACGCTCGGTCAAAGGTCAAAAGAGCGCCTCTCTTTCTTTGATCACGGCCAACCAGATTGGCCTACACACCGGGGTATGAGGATGAGAGACATAAGGTAGTTTGTGATATGCGTATACAAAGACTTAGCCTTTTGTCTAGTGGAGATTTCGGGTTCCTCCTTTCTAAATTTAGTTTCCGTGATCTTTTTCTATTCAAGGAAAAGTCAAAGCCTCCTTTCAGTTATTTTGAGGCATACAATGACTGTCTAACCGTACCAGCCTCTGGCCCCGGGGCCGGTAGCGGACAACTCCTGACGATGTTCGATCATGGGTTCTTCAAGGCACAGGGTATCAATTATATCTTGCCAGGTTTCCATGTCCATGGATAGAATAGCCTGATGCTTGGAAGTTGACTGGCGAATAGCCCCAACATCGTCCCCCTCTCGATCTACCGGTGCTAAACAAGATGTCAATATCGAAATGAATGACCAGAACAAATTACTGTTGCAATTTGCATCAGTGCAGTACTTACCTAATGCAGGAAGACCATCTTCGTCGAAATCAATCTCCACTCTTCCATCTCGGATAAGAAAGCTCACGTAGAATAGATTCTCGATCGTTTGTCCGAACGACTTGGGATTGACCACAAATCTCATCAAGTCGATACCACCTGTGCTCCGCAATCCATGCGCATGCATAAGCCGGGTTTTTTCATCTTCTTCCATATCATCTGTGATCAGGTCTGCGACTGTTTCTTGGGCATTGGCCTGGATCTTGTAGAGTTGCTGAAGTATTTTCCCGCAAATAACAGTCAGATCGTTCTCCTTCTTAGCGAGATCATCGACATTGAGGATTTCGGGCCTTGTCTCGGTCAGACTATTTGGACGAAACGGGGCACTCCGTTTTGCTGCCTTGCGCGCCTTCTTTTCAACTGATAATGGACCTAGAAGGAACCCAGGCAGCGCAGGCCGCCTGACATAGGGCAAGCACGCGAAATGACCGAGATGAGCCCAGTTCATCATATCGCCTTCATCTCCTACATCCCCGCTATCATCCTCGTGTGCTCTATCGTGTACCGTTCGCCGTCGTTGCCTCTGGGTGCTCGAAAGTTCTAGGGATTGGTCATTTGCAATTCCTCCACCATTTCGCATATATGCAATGCACTTGGAAATAAAATCGTCTCCATCAATTCCTTGTGACAGGCTGCCTTGAGTGAGCCTCAGGGTCTTGCGGTACGAAAGATCGGTTGTGCTGACAAGCAGCCGTGAATCAATGGTGGCTTCAGTCGTCTGTCGTACTTGCTTAGACAGCTCGTTGGCCCGCAAGATGGTCTCATGCAGACCATGAGAGTCGCCTTGTAGATATTCTTCGCTATTTTCCGTGATGTTTCGAAGAAGGTCGCGAAATCCCTGCTGAACCTTTCTTCTCTCTTCTAGTGGTTGGTCAGGGTCGTATACATCATCTGAATCGCTATCGTTGCCGTTGTCTGACGCTCGTTGGGGATTCCGCGTGGCCCCAGAAGTTGTGTCAGTACGCTTTCGCTTGGCGCTCGACTGCGCTTGTGGATCTTCTCTCTGCCTCATCACCAAGCTCTCTCGACGTAGTGGTTGACGGCGCGAGCCATCAGACTCAGAGTCTGAAGATTCTGTGCGCCGTGCTGACATGACTGCCGATGAAAACTGTCATAGCCGTGAATGGAGGACAGTCAATAAATATCTTTCATGATTGCAGCATGATTGCAAAACTAGTGATATGAGAGGTCCTTGGTTATTTGGCAATAGAGCCGTTTGGAGAATCCATGGGCTCGCACAAAGCGATAGGTGCTCAGAAATCAATACGATGGGTTAGAACGCGCTTTCCGAGACTCTTTACGCGGTAGGGCGTGTTAATGGCCTGCGGTCGCTTTGGCCCAAGTACCTACCTAGGTACCTAAGGTACTAAGTGGTCTGCGACGGGTCTCTGGACTAGAGCCGGAAAGTGCTCCGCATTTCAACTACTGCTACAAGTTCAGTGCTATTCAGCTGCTAAAGTTAAATTTCACAAGCTTCTATGGTTGCTTACTACGAGTGTAACGTTTATATCATCGAAGCCCAATGGCTAATACAAGAGCTACCCCTCCAGCAATAGCTCCCCTTACCCGCAGCGCAAATAACCCCCTGCCTTATGCAGCATCGTTATCCCGTAGTACACGCAAGTCCATTCCTTCGGGTTGTAAAAGAGCCATTCTCATTATTTAAGTTTCCAATACTTATGCAGGCTACATTTGTAGGGTAGTGTTTCCATTCTTCTGCTGAAGACCCCAAGGGTCCGATTCCGCTATATCCGGGTAAGATTACTATCGGGCATCTGGACTTGCTGAGATAGAGCTGCTCCGAGATAGCCTAAGAGGCTGATGGATGCAGCTCTAGTCGGCGAAGTTACTTGCAGTCTAAGCCGCACATAATTTGTCCTTTTGGCGGAGCAATGAAAGCCCAAAAAGGCGTAATCCTTCTAGGCACCGGAGCCTGCACTATCATCATGTAGGTTCTCGGCTCTATGTAAAATGCCAAGATTTGCTCCGCCATAGTCATGCCCCCCGCCCCAATAATTCTCTGCGGAGAGCCAGTCGCGTGCCGATTCCCGTCGCTTGCGGCTTGTCTATGAGAGTTGCCGGAATGCCTGGGAACATAAGTAGCATATCTGCTCCTTTGGCTAGACCATAGAGGCACCTTTGATTCTTGTCATCTTGTATCTATGCCAGTGATTCTCTCAAAGACGATGGTTATTGGAGCATTTGGCACATAATCCCATCTTGCTTCGCCTTTGAGCTTCGTCGCTATTGTTGTGGTGGCAGGCTCATATCGCAGTTGTCTTCGCTTTGGTGTATATTGCTTCTATTGCTACTATATAGTATTCGCTAAGTATCTAGCGGCGTTTGTGTAAGAAGCGGCTTTGTGCAAATCTAGCTGAAGGCTCGATATATTTTGTCCTGCAATTGCTTTGATTTGATCAAGAGTATTTTGTGCTGTTTATTTACTGCGTCACCGCCATCATGACAGGACTAGCCTCTCTACCCCGGTATAGCGCAGACGACTTTGATACAGCCTCAGTTCACTCTGCGGCCCCCTCTTATGGTATGTGAAGCGACATAATGATTCCGATTCATAAATGACAGCGTCTAATGGCGGTGAGCGCCTGGGAGTATGGAGTGTTTAAGTCACTAACGTCAAGAACAGTCTCAGAGGTGCCTTCATACCGCTCTAGGACAACGCAGAACGAAACCCTTCCATCATATGCGGCTGCAGTAGCAGGGACGACATCGCGGAGAGAAGCCTCCAGAGCACAAAACTCTTTGCCCGGGAGGCAGACTATTGGATTACCGCCACTTCCGCCGCTTGCTTCACCAAATGCCTTGAACACTCACAATTATCGGATCCCTACGTGGTCGGCCAATAACGCACCGGCGGCCCGTCACTACCGCAATGTAGCAGAGAGGCGAGCTACGGACAGATGGCTTCAGGCCGCAGCTGCAGAATTGATGATTGGCATGCGAGACTCTGCGATAAACCAACAAAACAATAGGAGAGAGGCCCCTCTTCGCCCATTAGAAGATCCGTACTTGGTCGGTGAACAAGCCGCTGCTGAAGCCCGCCGGCGAAGGATTGCCAGCGAGGTTAATGAGAGCATGTTGAGAGAAGAGGATAAACAATGGGACTGGATGCTGGCCCAGATGAAAACACGGGAAGAAAGAGATAGACCTTTGAGTCGGGTCCGACAAGAGGCAGCTCAAAATCGACAGAGAACGTTATTCGGGCGGATTGGTGGACGGCTACCACGATGACAAGCACCGCCACCTTCGCTTGCTTATCCTAGGAGTAGTACCCGTTGCTGTATATTTTGTGTTCGTTTGCTTTGTAACCCGTCTCATACGTTGGCGTTCCTCCCTGGCGTATATATGGCTAGATACCTCGTGTATAGTGCACGGAGAGATGAAACAATGATATTTGCCTGCTTTTGCCTGCTAGCGGGTTTTGATTTTTATCTTTGCATTACTATTGCTTTATGAAGAAAGAAGCCACCCTTAACAGACTTCAGGAGTGGATGAAAGATTTGTTATACATTACCATGGCCTGAATCGAAAACCAGAAACCGAACACAGTATTTACGTGTTTCGCCATGTTACACAGCGCGTAGCAAAAAAACAAAACAAAAGACACCCCCTGAACACATCCGACGTCTAGAGAACACCCAATGAATATGGAACACGCTGATCGGAGCCATTTAGTTGTAAACATCCGTTAAACTGTGAAACGCACTCGTTTCGGAAAAATCGAATTCAGCTCTTCGTGTTGAGCAGAAGAGCAACGATGAGCCTGTGAGGAGAAAATATTAGCATAGAGAAAACATCTTGAACAGAATGGACAGCGTACCCATAAAGGCCCAAAACTTCGCCAAAAATAAGAATTAGAACCATGCCGACGAATATCCTAGACTGTGCCATGAAGGCACGGACTCCGTTATCGCCAACGATGCCAATGCAATAACCAGCTGCCAGTCCGGTCATTCCTACAGATATGCCGCATCCAAGGTGCATAAAACCTCTAGGCCGTATGTTAGTAGGTATTATACGGTAAGCTGCGGGTGGATCGACTCGACGAACGTGAAAAGACTGTAGCTCTTTGCTGAGGGGGCGGCGAGATCTTCTGCGATGAGGACTGCAATAACAAGAGAGTAAACCGCTAGGATACCAGACATGATGACGGGAATCAGACACTAAGATATGGTCAATGAGACGCTGGTTCCAAAGTCCACGATAGTTCAGGCGCCCACCTTCATGATGAGATCCGGTCGAAAGGTGCCGACGCCGGCAATACCGATGCCTGATTTAGCTGTTCCATAGGCAGCACCGATAGCTAATAGTCCATATAATATTTAGCAAAGTCGAAGAAATTGGAGGTTAAGAAGTTAAATCGGCAAAGAGGAAGTCGTACATCCAAATATCATTGCAGCTGCAATGCCGCCCTTGATTAAGCGTGTCAGTCAGCTAATGCCGGGATCTCCTTTTATTGAGCGGCGAGCGCTTACCATCCCGATGAAGGGCGCAAACTTGGGAGCAAGTTCGGACTCCATGCTCGTGATGTAGTCACTGATATTGGGAGAATAGAGGTAATGACGGACGTCGATAACAGAGCTAGGCGCGACCAGATGGAGAAGAATGGCTTCGGCGTCCGGTGTTGAAGCTGGCGTCATGGCAGCCAATAGAAGCAACTAAACATCACGTGATTGTACCTGACCGGACTTTCTCATTGGCTGGCCTGGCTATTCGCATCCCTGAAGCAGCTTCGGAGTACAGACTAATGCTCCGTGGAGGTACAACTACGCTGAGCAGCTATGGGGAGCCTGTATGAAGTATTATCTCACCTGTAGCGGCTGGATTAGTGCTCGAAGCTTTTCAATTTGCTTGAAGCTCTTAAAAGTGCAATGGAAGCTCGCTTTAGTCCAATAATTGAGGTAGCTCTGACTGGATGCCACCTACGAGAGGGTCCGTACGGAGCTCTCTGATTCACGCGAGATTCATCAGGTAACGAGTGAATTTTTCTCTTTAGTATGTAGAAAATAGCGCCCATCGCAGGTTTAACCTTATGATACGGTATGTTGAAACTGCGCCTTGCCGGACGGACGGTATGTTTATGTGGTTGACTTGAGGTTTACTGTACTTCAATAGGCGGTACTTGACGGAATGTATTGCGCTGTTAACTGCGCTAGTCTACGCAAACTTGGAAGCCAACAGATTCTCTTGCCTTCCACGTTCCAAGTTCCAAGTTGCTAATAACGCTGAAGGATTAAATCTTGCAACTTGGATAATGCTACTAGGCCAGATACCTGTTGTTTAATACTGGGGCTACCGAGACGGAGAACAAAGGCAGTGGACAGCATCAATACGCTTTAGCAGGCACTCTCCAGAGGTAGATCATTTTGAATGCCCCATAGCTCTGAAAGAGATGCGCTAGGCCTGGCGCTGCCTTCCATGGATGTCTTGCGGGTAGGTCGACTCCCCTGTAGGCGGTGCGGCGGTGCTAACAGCACGCCGACTCAATCCCACTATCCCTGAGCACTCCGTAATACGCGGCGACCACTTTACGTACTTCCTTATTCCCAGCCTAGCAGTTATCAGACAGCCAAACCACCTGCTAGCCACAAGGTAGGTCGGTCGGTCGCCAACCAGCCATATCTACCAGTCCAGCTGCGAAGGTCTGACTCCCTCCGGATTCCTGTTTGGCTTGACGGCTGCTCTGCATCGCGAGGCGTCCGCTGGGCTGGAGAAGAGCGGCTTGTCTGGGTTCGAAACGCGACCAGCCATCGTCACCCACGCCGCAGGGCAAATCTTGCGCCCACTCCCCTGATGCACCCTTCTTGACACGACGCAGCGTTCGTTTCCCAAGACTACAAGAGAGCGGCATTGACAGAAGCGTTGAACACTGAGGCTTTTATTGACCTTTGGTCAGTTCCTCTAAACGGCTTTGAGAAAGGGAGACGCTCCACCACTGGTCCCCTTTCTGCCACGGCCGAGAATCCATTCCAAAGGAGAAGCGCTTTCCCACGCAAGGCTTCAAATACCGGTATCCTCACCACGCCGGGCTACGACGACACGCGAAGCAACGCTGCCGACCGGAACATCTGGCTGGCTAGAATCATATCGAGTCTGACCGCCCTAGCGGCTGGCCCTACGCACCACTCTCAGCTCGTTTGTCCCCCCTTCTCCCCTCGACTCTGCCGAGAACAAACGATCTGACTGCTCTCGCTGTCTGCAGCGCAGGAAACATGGCCGACTACCAATACAATCCCCGGGCGCCTCCTGGCCAACGCCAGCCGCCGCGGGGCTATCCCGACCAGAATGGTAATTATCAACGGGATGCCGCGTTTTCGAATATCTTCGGTGCTGCTCCCCCTCCGGGAAGGTCCCAGACCATGACATCGGCCTCCGTCCCGCCGATGCTCGACCAAGGAAGGACACATACAATGTCATCTGCCTCTGGCATGCATCGCCAACCGCCTCCTCGTCCTGGTCAAGGATATTATAACGATCCTCAACAAGCCCCGAGACCTCGACCGGTCGATCATATGGCGAACGGCAACTATCCGGGCCAGCGCTCGGCTTCAGGGCCTCAAGTTCCTTCTTCTCAAGCACAATACCTTCAGCAGCAGCAGCAGCAGGCCAGGCGTCCTTATCCAGGGCCTCCGGGTACAGGCCCTCCTCGATTCGACTCTCGCGGCCCGCCGCTACCATCCGGGGGCCCAAGAGGCCCAGTGCAGAGGCCATATCAAGGAGGACAGCCTCCTGCTTTGAATAGCGACGCATATCGATCGCAATCTCTAGCCTCCATGCCTCGCCCACAAATGTATCCCGGGCAAACTAACTATAATCAGTCGTCTGCAAATCAATTTCGGCAAGCGCCCTATAACAACCAGCATGCTCTCTCTAGGACAACCGCTCAAGGTAGGGTAGTCCCGGACCGCCATGATGACCGTTCAATGTCATTAACTGGTGTTTACCATCCTCAAGATCGAGATGGCACACAAACCATGAGTGGGCGAGTTATTCCTAACCGGCGAGCGCCGACCGATGCCAGCTCAAGCTCAGGGTACTCAGCCCAAACTGCCCACTATGCCCCTATGCCAGGGACGCAGACGCGGACACAAACCATGACCTCTACAAGTAGCACTGTGGACCATGGAAGAACTTTCTCCATGGCTTCTATGATGTCTACAACCTCCACGATAACCCCGCCTAGTGAGTCTGACGCAGGCACGCTCGTCCAAAGACCAGGAAGAAGCAGATCCATCGACAGCGAGCGCCCGACCACTGCGACGACGAAGATCCGAGCTCCGCTTGTATACCCAGCCCTTCTTTCACGAGTGGCCGAATGCTTTAGGCAGAAGATCATCGTGGGCGACAGAACGAAGAACGAGCTGACATATAAGAACGCTTTTTCTGGTTCAGAGGCAGTCGATGTACTATCCTACATCATTAGAACAACTGATCGAAACTTGGCTCTGTTACTTGGTCGCTCTTTGGATGCTCAGAAATACTTTCACGATGTCACGTACGAACATCGGCTGCGCGATTCACAATCCGAAATGTACCAATTTCGAGAAAGTCTGATGGATGAACCTGAAGATACGCCCGTGAACGGCGTCTTTGTGCTGCTCTCAGAGTGTTATTCGCCTACTTGCACGAGAGACCAGCTCTGCTATTCTATTGCCTGCCCTAGAAGACTGGAACAGGTTTCTAGATTGAACCTGAAGATTACCTCTGGACTGCGCAAGGAAGACTCTGCCAATGTCAATGATGACGAGGTTGATAAGACTGACGAACAGAAGCTCTGGATCAACTCGGTACCAAAAGAGGTTGCTGACGCAGTCAGCGAGCGAGAAAAGAAGCGACAAGAGGTTATATCCGAAATCTGCTATACAGAACGAGATTTCGTTAAGGATCTTGAGTACCTACGTGATTTCTGGATTATTCCTCTGCGGTCTAAGGCGTCGCCGATACCTCTCCAGCGTCGGGAGAGAGTTGTTAAGAATATCTTCAGCAATATTATTGACCACCCAAGTGTCCATAGCGTCAGCTCACGTTTTGCAAGCTCTCTGACTACCCGACAACAAAAGGATCCTATCGTGCAGAATATTGGTGATATTTTCCTGGAATTTGTGCCACAATTTGAGCCCTTCATCTTTTATGGTTCTAGACAGCTGGAAGCCAAATTTGAGTTCGAAAACGAGCGTTCCATCAATCCCTTCTTCTCCAAGCTTGTTGATGAAATCGAGCGGCGCAAGGAATCAAGAAAGCTGGAGCTTAACGGTTATCTTACCAAGCCAACAACGCGTTTGGCCAGATATCCTCTACTGCTGGAGAACGTGCTGAAATACTCGGAAGATGGCAGCCCTGACAAGGAAGATATTCCCAAGGTTCTCACCATGATCCGAGATCTTTTAGGAAGAGTGAACGCAGAGTCTGGCAAAGCCGAGAATCGGTTCAACTTGCGAAGGCTTCAGGAACAGCTACGGTTCCGACCCAACGAGCGCGTCGACCTCAAACTTACTGAAGATGGCCGCGAACTTGTGTTCAAGAGTCAGTTCAAGAAGTCGCCTACTGAATCGGCTGAGTTGACTGCCTTCCTCTTCGATCATGCGGTTTTACTTGTTCGCATAAAGCAAAATGGCAAGGCTGAAGAAGTCAAGGCTTATCGACGGCCTATTCCCCTGGAGCTGCTTGCCATCAAGGAAATGGAAGAGGTGATCCCGTCTGACGGCGGTGTCAAGCGGTCGGCATCTAGCTTGTTACCGGCCATACGAACCAACGCGGGAGACGCCAAAAAAGGAGAAGGCTGGCCCATTACTTTTAGACATCTTGGCAAGGCAGGATATGAGCTCACAGTCTATGCCTCCAACCAGGCAGCGCGGAAAAAGTGGCTCGAACATATTGACGCTTCACAACAGCGGCTCCGAGCGCGAGCCGACTTCTTCACAACCAATATCATCTCTAGCAACTTCTTTGTGGGAACGAACCAAGTTAACTGTGTTTCACCATTTGGTACGTCTTATGGTTTCTCTTACTTCGCACCCTATCATCTTTGTTTTCCCAAAAATTCTGAGAGCTAACTCGTGAACAGACGGAGGCCGCAAGCTCCTTTATGGTACTGATAACGGCGTCTATATTTCGGATCGCAAGAACACAGATGCAGTTCCTCGACGTGTCCTTGAAACGACTAGTGTCACCCAGATTGATATTCTTGAAGAATACCAGCTTCTCCTTGTTCTGTCCAACAAGACGCTGCTCTCTTACTCGCTTTCTGCCCTGACGTCTGACGATCCTGCTCTGGCCAAGAGACCTAAGAAGATTCAAAACCACTGTAGTTTCTTCAAGTCTGGCATCTGTATGGGTCGACATCTCGTGTGCTGCGTCAAGTCGTCAACACTATCTACTACCATTAAAGTGTTTGAACCTAATGACGCCATGACCAAAGGAAAGAAGCAGAAGGGTCTCGGAAAGCTCATGGGTGGTGGTTTTGATGAGCTGAGACCTTTCAAGGAGTTTTACATCCCAACTGAATCGTCATCTGTGCATTTCCTCAAGTCGAAACTGTGCGTGGCATGTGCTAGAGGCTTTGAAGTCGTCTCGCTCGAGACACTTGAAACGCAGTCGCTGCTTGACCAGGCAGATACCTCTTTGGATTTTGTGGCCCGCAAAGAAGGAGCCAAGCCCATTCATATTGAACGTCTCAATGGAGAATTTCTGCTCAACTACTCGGAATTTTCCTTCTTTGTCAACCGAAATGGATGGAGAGCTCGACCAGAGTGGAGAATTGATTGGGAAGGTTCACCTCAGAACTTCGCGCTTAGCTACCCCTGGATTCTTGCTTTTGAGCCGAACTTTGTTGAGTTGCGCAATATTGAGAATGGTGCTGTGCATATTGTTCCTCATAAGAACATCAGGATGCTCCACAGCAGCACTCACGAGGTATGCCCCTTTCGCCTCATATCAACTAACACATTTTGTGCTGTTCTCTTTACTGACTGATTCACGATAGATTATATTCGCTTATGTAGATGAACGAGGGGAGGATGTAGTGGAATCCATTGATTTTTGGAAGAGCAGCAGGCGATCAGATGTGTTTGGCACACAACCGCCCGCACAAACCACTCAACAGCGATAATGGTAGCCTTCGTTCAACAACATATTAGAACTCTTTAATTCCAGGAAATTCTTCTTGGATTCCACGAATCGCAAAGATACAGTTGCCTCAATCCTGAGAGCAATATATTTGAGAAAAACAGTTTGAACTGTTTCTTTTTCCTCTTTGCTATTTCCCTTCTTTCTATTTTCTCAACTTTTACATACACCGCATCGAGTAATACGACTCTAATCGGTGCGAGATGGGGCATCTGCGCTTGATATGAGCGCAGAAAGAATCAAGAGGCATCCTTTCAATCGCCTTTAGCGCCCACAGAGGTCTGTCTTAATGTCATTCCGCTTTTATCCTTGAATTTTTTTATTTTTTTTTCACAGTTTTCCATTTCTGTTATCTCTCTTTATTGGTTCATTATTATTATTTTTGGCTTTTGTTCGTAAATGAGTGGTGAGAGTGAGATAGGCGAGTGTAGGAGGAGCAAGCAAGTGGATGAACTCACCCAGGGGTCATCCGAGGAGAAGGATGGAATTTGAGTATCAAAATGAAGGAAGACGTTGTACGTAGACGAAAGTGGGAAGCTTTGTAACTTAGGGACATAGGACTTGAAACCGGGTACTTTTCTAAGAGGACGCTTATAATTGGAGGCAGATTCATTTACACACAAATACCTGTAGTAGACGTGGCAGCTCGCAGCTTTTTAGCATATTTGTTTAAGATTTCATGTTACGAGTGAAGGGTTTTCAGGCAATATTATTTATATAAACTTGGCATGTCTCAATGTCTCAAGTCTGCCTGCTGTTACAGCGAAGGCAGCGGGACGAGAGATAGAAAAGATTAAAGACAGACTGAACCACCCTTATGATGTGAATCAGTTATCTATAATAATCCCTAAAACATCACTCTGTTTTGCCATTTTTCTCTCACTGCCGGGGACACTAGCCATACGGCCATTGCGAGAAGCCACAATAGTCCACCGTTGTTCTCTCCTCTTCCTCTGCCCCATTTTCCCTTCCCACAGCCCTATTTTATCTAACAGCACCTCCACGACCGTCATAGCACGGAGTGAAGAAGGCGCTGCTACCCTGCTGGGGCGCGGAGCTCGCGTACAAAGGAGGTGGAGGTCAAGCAACTGAGTGAAGACGAGGCCAAAGGTTGGTTTGTTGGCCTTGTATGATGTGCCGGCGTGGTGGGCTGGGTTGAAGATGGATCGCAGGGTAGAGTCGGTGGAGGAAGAAGCCGATTTGTAGGTAGTGGAAGATGATGACTGTTGGTCTGGCACCGGTAGTGGGTTCGAATTTAATTTTGGATTATTCTCATGGCTGTGAGATTCCGAGGCGTGGGCACCGGAGTCTGTAGAGTTGAGGAGGAGGATGAGCGGGCTTGAAGGGAGCGTTCTGGAAAAATGGCGGAGACGAGTGGCAAGGAGGCGGAGGGCGGCGTGGGCGGCTGGCTTGTCGCGCTGGGTGAAGAAGCTGGTGAGGAGGAAGGAGAAGTGGGTGATGAGGATGATGTCGGGGGTTGAAGGAGCTGTTGTGGTGGTGGACTTGTCGCTGTTGTTTTTGCTGTTGACTTGTCTATTCGGAATACTGTGATTATCCGGCTCTGTTTGTGTTGTTGTATCCTTCATGTTGGTGTCGTCAGATTGAGGCTGAGGGAGTTGAAGAATTGCTATTGGGGACGGTGGAGGGGACGGCGTCTGATCTTCATCTTGGCTGTCTTGGATCTCGGCGCCGACAGATGCTTCCCGCGGCTTCTCTTCCTTGCTTGAGACAGCAGCATTATCATCGCCATCAACATCAGCAGTAGTTGGATCCGGCTGCACCGCTACAGCAACTGTTTCTTCCACTGATTGTATCTCGATAATCTCCTCCTCCTCCTCCTCCTCCTCCTCCTCCTCCTCCTCCTCCTCCTCCCCCCCTCCAGGAGTAGCAGCAGCCGTGGCGTCCAGGTCTGCCAAAACCTCATCCAACCCATCCATATCAAAGACTCGCGAAAGCATGGTTCGGTCCAGACAGTCTCTCCTCCGGGCCGCAATTTCATCCGACTTGGATACACCTCTTGCTTTGAGCTCGGCTGTGATGGCGTTTTTTAGTAGCACGACAATGGTGCTTGGCGGCTTCGGCGTAATGACTTGAACTTTTTGAGCGGCGCTGTCTAGGAGAGAACATACCAGCACTTGTAGACCTAGCTGTGATGACAAGTCATTAGCTATGATATGCTTCGTGAAAACAGGGCAAAGGATCGGAGAACGAGTGCAAATCACAAGCACTCATATACATATATAAAGTCAGCAAAGCTCACCATCACGCCCACTCCATCTTCATCCTCCGCGCTTATCCCAACAACGCTCCCTCGCTCAAACCCGCCCGCAAGAAGGACATAATTATCTAGATCCTCGCATCCACTCCGACACGGCCCTAGACTTTTCACAAAGTCTCGACGCTGCTTCTCAATGCTTGCAAGGGCTGAGGCCGACACAGGTCTGGGCCGTGAATTAGGATCTTGTTGATGGGCCGGAAAGGTGAAAGTGTGATGACGATGCGAAGCTGCCGCCATGCTATTTTTATCATAAAATAGGAGTCAATGATATGTAACTGTCATCGCCCACTCTCTTTACGATTGAACATCTATTAGATTGCATACCTAGAAAAAGGCGCCATACAGCAGTAAGGTATTAGACGCATAAGCCTAGCTTAAGAGATTGTGTTTGGATGATTGCGCCATACCGATGTGTGTGATGTTGAGAGACGACGTTCAATGTGGAGCCGCCATCAAAAGTGAGAGCGGGCGCTGGTAAAGAAGCCGCCAAGTCCATCATCTCAAGAAGAATGTTAGTAACAAATAAATAGACCAGAAGAGTCAATCCCTACTTTGTAATCAATTTATAGCATGATCAGATCGGAAAATTTTTTTTTTTTTTTCTCTTTCAAACTCTCCGTCTAGTTAAAAAGCTTCAGCTACATCCTGTCGAACAGACTTGAATCGCAACGCAACAATTTGCCTTCAGGATTCCTCTATCGCAGCTAGTAGCTTGATATCATACACTGCTGAAAGCTGGGATAGCGATAAGGGGAAAAATCCTCAAATGTTCCATTCAGCCATCAGTCAATTTATTTTTAAGAGCCTTTTTCTGCCGGCAGGGAAAAGGGATGTTTCCTCACACTTTTGTAGCTCTAGCATAGTAAAAGGAACGCAAAGAATAGTTCACGACCGATTTTGTCTTACTTTATCTTTAAACAACACAGAGTGAAAAACAATTTCATATATTAAGTACACAGCCCGCTGGAATAAGAAAAACGTGTAAGAAAGAAACACTCGAAAATAAAAATAAAAACTGAAAAAAACAAGTTCTTTCATATGCGGGCTTTGACGAATAACCAAAGGCTCAATTCTTTAAATGGGCAGGCATCTCTCTCTTATGCCCTAAATTACTCCTCTGGGGAGTATTAAAAAATAAAAAAAGCAAACTCCCTTCTGTTTCATCCTTCTCGAACTTTCCCATCTCTCTCTCTCTCTTTCTCCGAAAAAAATGTCATGCGGATATCATTTTTATAGACCATGGGGAACCGAACACGTTCGTATCGTCCAGCTGCTGCTTTCACAATTTCACGCTTTGCCAAATCTAAATGCAATGTGCTTTAGGTAGCCATCCCCGGTGCCTCGGCATTCCTGGGTGGTCGCCTGCCGCCCTTCAAACTCTTCATTCGGCCCAAGAGGCCTGATGGCTTGGCGGGCATCTCCTCAGATGGAGACGGCAGTGCTTCCGAGGATCGTCCCTCCAGTGCACCTGCTGCTGAGTTTTGTCGTGGCTTCAATGGCGGTGAAGGCCGTCCCTCGCGCTCGCGCTCACGAGGAGGTGGTCTCGGGGCTCTGACTTCTTCACGGCCGCCAAACTCGCCAAAATCGTCGGATTCATACCGGCCGTGGCCTGGCATGGGTCTGTTGCTGTAGTCTGGTCGCACCCTGTTTCTGATTCTCTGTGCTACAGACTTCTTCCGCTGCAAGCCACCTTCGGCAATCTCCTGAGCCTGCTCTTCGTTTCGGCGGACAATGGCCGATCGTGCAGCCGGCGTTCCCTCGAGGAAGGTTGAGGTGCCCAGTCCATGAGTCTCATCTCCGTGCACCAAACTGGTACGAGCCGCCGAGTCAAAGATGACGGGTTCTCGACTCTTGCTCTTGCCGCTGGCGGCATAGTCATGGAAGGCTTCGCCAGATCCGTGACCCATAAAGTTGGAATGGTCAGCCGAGGCGTTGAGTGGGCCAGAACCGCCAAGTGTGTTGTTGAGAGAGCCCTCCGGGAAGGCTTGCATCGGAGACAGCTTCTTGCTGTTTTGACGATTTCGGTGAGGGTTGAGGGCATCAAAAGGTCCATCATGGTGGAATACTAAAAGGGAAAAGAAGCAAGTTAGAAACACACGTCTCAAAATATCGAAACGAGGAGACCTTGCCAAGTCGATTATACATACAGCCTGTTCCATAAATGCTGGTAGCGTCCAGCTGATCAATAATGTCCATCTTGCGGCTAGGGCGCTGCTTGGCCTTGCTCTTTTCCCGACGCCTGGCCTCAATCATCCTCTTCTCCTCAGCAGTGAGAGATTTGGAGTCGAAATCCATGGCCGATGAATCAGAGTTGCGTCTTGGGCGTCGCTGCACCGGCTTACGGGGCGGCGAATCGTCCAAAAGGCTGGGGCGGGTGGTGCTCGACGCCGCATTCTTTGGCGGTGGCTTGCGGGCTCTCAGGGCCTCTTCCTGGGAGCGAGTAGGACGATGCTTGCTGGATGCCTGGCTTTCACTTTCACGGCGAGCAGGCGCTGGCCGGTCTGTGGGACGCTTCTTGGGCTGCGAGTCGCTGGGCGGCTGCTTTACTGAAAAGGCGGGAGAGTCGTCGAGCGTCAGGGATCCCTAGATTGATACGAATACCTTGGTTAGCACTGGTTGATTTCGTTGATTATAGACAACTAGTAGAGGGAGCAGTTCGGCACACGCGACCATGTCGTAGAGAGATGGAGAGAGATGGAGACGCACAAAGATGTCTTCGGCAGTGAGAGACTGAGTCTTGTCGGGACCAGCAGGAGCAGCCAGGTTGTCAACCGGCCGCGGTGCCAGAGGCTGGTCCAGGAAAGGATTCCGTGATAGAGGGCGTTGGGACGGCATCGGGTCGTCAAAGGGCGATGTAGGCGTCGTGGGGAAGGACGGAGAAGCAGTGCGCATGTTGCGGAAGGGATTGTTGGAGGCGAGGCTATCGCTGTTATTATCATTGAGGTCGCCGTTGAACGACAGCCTGGGCGGCTGCGAGGCGGGTGGCTGCCCTATAGGAGAACGACAATCAGCATCAGCATGAAGCGACGGACAGCGGCAGGCCAGATAGGCGAATGATGGGCAAAACATGAAACAGGACGGCAGCCCGTCTCGTCAATATGATACAGCAGGAGGAGGGTTGATCAGAGGAGAGGATAGGCCTGAATGCGCCCACCAGGTGGGCTTTTGGCCCCCTTGATTCGTTTCAACCGCAGGCGTCATGCGAGAATCTTACTGATTCGCCTTTTTTTGATGATGCCCCCTTTGCGCGTCTTGCCGCCGTGGTGTCGCAGGACGGCACCAGCGCCAGCGAACGGTCGGCATGACGGCACTAGGAGCGACGTGGTCGAAGCTCAAATGAATGGATTCAAGGAAAGAATGATATCACGACACAATTGGGGGCGGAGGGGAGCGCTTACCAAAGTAACCGTTGGCGGACATGATGGCGATACAATTGCTTCAATGTCAAAATGCTATGTATGATATGTCCAGAGGGTCTTGAGAGGTTGACTCGCGACACAGGGGACTATGGCAGTTAAATTCCTTGGACCTGCAAGGCTGGGCTTAGCGTCATGGCCAGCCGCCAAACAAAGATGTGCGCTACCGGCTAGCAACCAGGCACCGCGGCCCTCTAAGAGCAGCCACTGCTAGCGCTGGAGAAGGCCCTGGGCGAGCAATGCTGAATGCGCTGAGAGCACTGCAGACAGAGTTGACCAGGGCTGGTTACAGCACTAGGGGGTTGCAAACGCACGCGGCAGAGACGAACCTCGAGGATCAATGCCAGAAATAACCGGGATGGCAGCAGCAGAAGCAGTTGTGTTGCAGTAGTTGGCAATTACTTTAGATAGTCACAGGATACGGAAACAAGTTTAGCAGGCGAGCAAGTGAATGTATGATGAATACGTGCATGTAGCACCAATTGTTGATGGATGGAATTATTGGGTGATGGGCACCAGGTCACGCCCCCTCCACACTGTGCCACTGCTGCTGTTCCCTTTCTCCAGATCCAGAAAAGGGGGGTGGCTGCCCGCGCTTGGGCCGACGGGAAGGGAAGAAACTCGCGCTGGGCTGGCTGCGAATAGCGATCAGCGACCCCGACTTGCTTAGCAGCAATTTGGGTAGTGCCGTACCTAAGATTATCCGACTACGAAGAACAAAGCCGAGGGTATCTATTCCTTCGCTTGGTGCATGTATCAGGGCCTGTGAAATAAAAGAGCAGAAAAGCAGACCACTCCCATGCCCGCCAGCTCAAAGGGTCTTTTTGCCCCCCTTTTACTTTCCAGTGACTTACTCGAGATGAAGTGCTGTAATGCCGTTTGAGGAGTGGATTGACCCTGAGCCGTGAACCCCCCCAAAAAGCTCCCCAAAGCAGTAAAGACCCGGGGCGGGGGGGCGAGAGTTGACCTGCAGATTAGCGCTAAGTGGGAGCGGCCAGCCCACTAAGGGCTCTAGGTACCGCTAGTACTGCTACTATTGCACCTCCCAATAATTGCTCTGTTGCTGAGTGAGCCAATTGGTTTTATTCGCAGGTACTATAAAATCATATTTCATTAGCTAATACCTCTGAACATACTATGTATAATGAGCTGCTGCTTCGTGCTAGTATCGGCGATCGCTGCTAGTACTGTAGTCGAGAGAAAACTCACAGTGCGAGACAGGGAATGCCAACTGCCGGGACCTAGGAATGTTTTGGAAGACGAACACAGAGGAGGCGAAACCAGGAGGTGGTAGTACAGGTAGAGTCCGGAGGTATCTCCTGCAACGCACAGATACACAGGCAATGATCTGGTACTTGGTATCCGCGCGGTGGAGGCCCGCTGCTACCTGAAACATGCGCGTATCACAGGACACAGGAGAGAGCAAATGGCTTCTCCGTACAGGTACCGCACCTCCGTACGAGTTAAGTGCATGCAGGCCCAAGAGCCACTAACACCGAACCCGGCAGCCCCAGTGTAAATTTCAGGGTCCAATACGGAGTACCAGCCCGCCCAGTCTGAGCGTCGGCGATATGAGGATTGAAACTCGCACATGCTGAATCAGGCATGTAGATGGTTGCTCAGAGTGCAACTGAACATTGAATCTGAATTCCCTACATCAAAGCAAACTATCTCAGCTCTGTTTACTGCAGTAACCATTGAATTCCAAATCTCGCATTGCTTCGCCACCCACCATCGGAATATTGATAAAGCATTAAAAGCTTGCTTACCTCGTATCCTTTAACACTTATCAAGCTTTAAACATCCAAGTATAGCTCTCACAAGCACAAGCACTTTTGTGGTGTGTGCCACAATCTCACACGCTCTGCCCCCCCTTCCCTTTCATCATCAAAGCATAATGCAACCCCCCTACAAGCAGATTGATTCGCCAGAAACAAATAATATCAATCCTAAATCTCAATTGATCCCCCCTCTCAATTCAAAAAAAAAAAAAAAAAAAAAAAAAAAAAAAAAAAAAAAAAAAAGTAAGTGGGGGAAATGAAATAAAAAAGCCATGGAACCCCTTTTTTTTTTATTAAAAAAAAAAACAAAAAAACGGAAATTTTGTTAAAGAAAAAAACAA
>JALIRY010000124.1:0-55272 GCA_026401215.1 Trichoderma erinaceum | reverse complement strand
TTTTGCTACCTGGTCACCGGGTTTTTCTCATTTACTTGTTCTTTTTTTTACCCCCAAACCGTGTTCAAGCTGGGGTTGGGTTGCTTTAAGGGCCCGGGTTTTTTTTTTTTTTTTTTTTTTTTTTTTTTTTTTTTTTTTTTTTTGGAATGGATTTCATATATCTAAATGTTACTCGGAGCAAGCAATCAGCTCCTAGGACTGAGATGACATCGACGCCACTATGCTGATGCACGACATCATGATCCACCATGCTAGGCTATTCCATCTATAGACTTATCAACTTAATAACCAATTTGGATTAACCTCCCTTCTCGCTATACACCCGTCCCTGTCCCGTATTAGTCTAGTGATCCAATGGATAAGAGAAACTCAGATGTGGCTTTGAGCCTTTTGAGCATGCATTCCACGACATCGCTTCCACAGAGCCATAAGATCACCATCCATAAGGTGATTATCTATACTCAAAACTCTGAAAGAGATTGTTCCGCAAAGGATATGATACACGCTGTATTTTTTTTCTCCTCCTTTTTTTTGGTGATGCTGTGGCACAACAATCCTACTTGTTGTCCACTGAACGCCATATATTACTAGACTAGAGTCCATTACTTAGAGCTGGGTAGATTTCTAATCCAAGCTTTCAGCGTGGTTCTCTCCTTTCTACCTAAACATGACTAGTAATTTGCTAAAATAACAGCTTTCTAGATATACTTATAGCCGTCTTGTGCAGATCAGGTTCAAACAATACTTGATAACTAATTGCTACCTAATCTACAGCCGAGGAGAGACCCCGTCAAATCAAACCACTGACGTCTTCTGGTCGCCAGCTGGCTGCCGCCTTCGAGCTGCCACAGCACGCAGCGCTCCTTCCATATCTTAATCACGGAGATCAGGTGACAGCCGCGCAAAAAATTCATTTTGCAGTGCCTGAAGCACAAAGCTTTAAATGCAAAGTCTCTTCTTCCTATATCTTTTCTCTCTTTATGGGAAGTTCTGTCGACTGTCACTACTCCCTCGCGTGAGACAGCACATTTATCGATCATTATCTCCATCGTAGCCATGGAGTCCGATCCCCTCGCGGCAGAAAGAGGGGTTTCGAAGGAGGAACTCCAGCATGGCGGCGACAATGAGCCATTTCATTCTCAAGCCGATTCCGACTGGCTTCAAATTATACTTCATGTTGACGGCAGTATTTTACCGGGCTTCGATATCGGTCATATTCGCTCTGTGGCAACAGACGACTCTTCTGGACTTCGAGTGGAAATTCTAGCTCGGCCTGGAACTCTCGCTGTGCCTTTGCTTCTCATGAGGCTGCGACTCAAGTGTGGCGAGACATGGCATCCTTTTGCGATTATTGCTGTGCCATTCAGTGATAACCAGACTCCTTTGTTGGCCCATCATCTTGAAGTAGGAAATACGACTGCAATGAAAGCCTTGTTTACCATACCATCTACATATATCAGTTGGACTACCGTCATGGATCCTATAAATGGCTTGGATTGTGATCTCATGAGGCTGGGATTACCTGGCCCTCAATATGATAGTGCCCCTTCGCAATCCAACATTTTCATATGCCCTCAAAGCGACCAGATAATTTGGATCTTCGCTGAAGCAAAAGCTGGCCAAGTTGTCGTGGAGTATCCATCGTCGTTTTGGAGGCAGATTCACCGCCAATCAATGGCCACGCGAACCATCGCTAACCACATCAAATCTGTGCTCTCACCTAGGAACCCGGAGAGCAAGATAAGATTCTGGATCACATTCCCTTTCTACCAAGAATGGAGACGGGATTGGCGACTATTCTTCGGCGACAAACACAAAGAGAGTCCTTATGGCAGAGTCGCGGGGGAGTATCATCAAACAGACAACATTACAAATCATCCATTTCGATCCCTCCTGATCCCCTTCCCTGACTCGGAATGGATTGAAAAAGAGAACGACAAGCAGGAATATGGCACAGGCGCTACAGGGCTTCCGACAGCTTACTTGATGGCTGTCAACATGAAGACTGTCCAAAATGCCATGCCCAATATTGGAACCTTGGTGGAGATTGATCTGTCAGTTGCTCAGGGCTATTTCAAGATACCGAAGCAGCCTCAAACTCCCCTTCACATCCGAAAGATTGCGGTAGAGGTTCAAGGCGTGATCAAAGCGGCTGACAGTAAGGTAAAAAATGCTGCAGATGAAGCTCAGACCAAGCTGAGTGGTATCCGCGAAAAAGAGACAATCGCAGAAGACGTCGCCCACTTAATTTCGGAACTCTATGTCGAAACCGCTGCCAAGGGCTTAATGCCGTATATCAATAAATTGTCGAATAAGGCAAAGGCAAAGCTTCCCTCAGGGCCTGAAGATGCACAGCGATGGGTAGACGCCCTAGAAACAGCTTCTCAACTTCGAGCGCGCAGCGGCGAAAATGACAACGCGCATGTCAAACGTATTGCCAAATGGGTCAAATCTCAGGGGGGGATTGTGCGGGCATTGAAGCGAAGTAAAATTGGCGAGCCATTTCTGGGCTGTCGTTTAGATCCGCCTTGTGATATTCCTACAGAAGTTGCGCTCTTTCGCCTCGAAGTACCCAAGCAGCCAGACTGGCCGCACGGTTTCAAAAAGCCTCCCCTACGAATCGCCATCCCAAAGGTTGTTCCGACTAACGAGTCTCCAATCGGTGTGTATAAGATGAAAGACTTCATTTTTGCTACGAAGGCAGAGGCAATCGAGGTGGAGTGTCTCGGAATCCGCGTCGTGGACAATATTAAGCTCGGCCCTATAGAAAGCGATCAGTTGGGAGCCACTATCCGGAAAATTGCCATTGCAATAACAACAAAAGACTAGGCCATTATACCCAGCGACTTGACAGATAGTCGCTTGACTCTGTTAATACAGGATGAACTCGCATATGCACAGTTCAATCGTTTTTCTATCGCTACCAAATCTCCCCATAAAGATGGATAAGGAAAAGGGAAAACGAGAGAAGAGAAGAAAAATAAAAGAAAATGTTCCACTTCAGAGATGCTGTCCGTTGAGTCTAGTCATTTCCCGTCCCGATATAAGCACGGCTGTTAGGGTAGGATATGGATCTAAATCACACATAAGGATGGGACTTCTATTTCTTTACAATTAGTGGCCGGAGCTCGATTCAATCGTCGCCAATACATTTGAGCGGCTCGTGCTAGAGACATGACAAAGGTAGTACACGGCCATAGCAATGTCGCCAAGCAGATATGCAAATCACTTTATGTTAACTTTAGTTCATATTATATTTCTCTGCATCTCTGTATCATCCTCTATAACAATACTAACCACTAAGTAGAGCATTTTGTGTCGTTTAATCTCAAATTATACCCATAAGGCAAAGAGAGACAACTCGAGGGCGCCCAAGCGCATTCCAAGAATATTAATGTATAATGTATGGAAAAGGAGATGAACTACCCAGTATGTCTTATAGCAATAGATACGAGTACCGTGCAATCATCCATATGGAATACCGTTGTCCTTTGAGCATTACAAACGGACATAAGATAAATAACGCTGTCTATGCCGAGCTCCTTTGTTTGCTCTGAAATCCGATCACCACAGCATTCCCGTGAGTAATGAGTGCATATAAGAACGAGTTGGGCTAAGAAGGAATGCGATATCTAGCTCGGGCATCAACCGGCGTCTGTGCTCGCCATCACCAAATTGCTCAAGAGGCACGGGGCATCTACCGGACCGCTGGCCTGGCCAAACAGGAAATTAGAGTAGTTGAAGATGCCATTGGCCGAATGGACTATGCAGGTTATTTCAAAATCAACTTTCGACCGACGTGTTAGCTGCAAATGATGATGGACCACGCCCGTTGGCAGAGTTTAGCCCCAACAACAGAACATCAGATCGATCGAGTATCCATCAGAGATAGTGTTCACCGCCGAGCCAACAAATTCAACCCAAAGACGGAGAATAAGGAGAAATGAGCAATTCAACTCGTCATTGAACAGGAAAATTCTTGCAGCTAGACTTCTGGTCTAGTTCCCTTCGTCCCTTGTACTCTACATACTGTACGGGCACCATCTTG
Source organism: Trichoderma erinaceum (assembly GCA_026401215.1). NCBI lineage: Eukaryota > Fungi > Ascomycota > Sordariomycetes > Hypocreales > Hypocreaceae > Trichoderma > Trichoderma erinaceum. The sequence continues at coordinate 51,224 of JALIRY010000124.1, read as the reverse complement.
AAAGAAGGATGATCCTATACGCACATAGCTGAGATCATTAGGATAACTAATACCCGTAGTAACATCACTTGACTGTGGGGACCTTTGACAACAAAGTCGGTCGCTTCATCGCCCCGTTCGCCACCTTCCTACGCATAGGGACGGCCTGGTAGTTGGGCCACTATAGGTGGGCTGTGCCGGATCCGAAAAAGAAGCATCACCATGATGTTAGATATGGCAGAAGATGGGGCACTATGACTGGAGAAGATTGCTGCCCGAGAATGCCGAGCAGGTGGGCTACTAACCCTTCACAAACGGCGTATTGCTAGAATGAGGCATTGGTCTTGGTGGAAGTTGGCAAAATGACTCTCAAATAAGCGGCCATCCACTTGAAGAGTGGATTTTCAATGCATGACAGCAATGAGAGGGCTGTATAAGCTTAATAGGATGGTTTCCGTATGCTGATCTTTTTCAGGCAATGTCAGGACTCCTGCTCGTATGAGTTGTGATAGACTTGGCCAGCTCACTGCGTATACGAGGCGTTACTATAATTACACATTGAGTCTCCGGCTTTCCACATAGCAGCGACCCGCTAACAGAGGCCGCCGTGCTGGTGGTAGCCTAGGATGCAGCTAAGCTTGTTCTCCTGTCGATGAGTACGGGATGCGGAATGGCGGGCCTTGGCCAGTGGATCTCGTGTCTTTGTGCTCCGTACCACGAATTCCGAGCTTCCTGCTTCTGGGAACTACCCTGCATGGATCGAAGGCTGCGGTGGAAATTAAGGCATCCAGCATTTGCTCACACTTGCGCAACAACAGCGGCAGGATTTCATTTTATTCAGCTACACAGAAGAAGAGGATGGCAGCTGTAACGGATGTTACTGGATGGCACAGCTGCATGAAGCGTTGGTGGCTGCAGTGCAATATGGAGCTGTACCTCGTATTCAGGCCACACGAGAAGGATGCAAAATGGAAATAGAAATGGAAATGGAAAAAAGCCCTAGGAGTGCTATGCTGCCTTCGGAGCACACATCGATAATCAAACGGTGACGGGCAAAACAGAGGGTGCAACTACGGCATATCACTACATCAACTGCTAAGAATAACAGGTTTTGGCAAGCCTCAATTAGCTGGTGGACGAGTTACTAAATGGCTCAAAGGCAAAGCCTCTTCTATGATGCCAGAGATCCATGAGATCCACCTGAGACGCACAGCACGAAAAGTCGCATCTGGTGAAGCCAAGCCCAAGGCCCAGTCGCTCCCCGTCTTTGTGCGGATTGTGCGACTTGGCAGGCATGAAAAATTCGAGATCGGCGTCCCACTTGCAGCCGTGAGCGTGCAAAACCAAGCCTTGGAAGGCGGGAAAAGAATTGGTTGGATCGTAGCGATCGTGCCGAGAGGGAAAAAGCGATGCGCGATCGCTGCTCGGAATCGCAGGGAGATGACAGAGTATCACAGAGGAGCGGTTCGTGCCTTTGTACTCGATGCGGTTGTGCCAGGTAGATTGGCTTTTACTTTAGGTGCTTGGATCTGCCAAAATTCCAGCGCTAGGCAGCCCTCTCTGCCCAATCGCTGTAATTGCATTGCAGCCTCCTGAAGGCATTCACTGGCAACGCTGTCTCGCGCTGTTCGGGGAATCAGAGACAGCATGAAGTACCTCTACTGGACACCAACTGCGCCTGCTCGTTCTTCGCTCTTCCATCTTCGTCTTCATCCTCATCCACCACTTCCGGCAGCGTCATCGTCTTCTCTTCCAGCCAGCATCATCCCTCCTCGACTCGTCTACCCCACCCTTGCTCAATGCCAAACAGATCAGCACAGCCCATCAGCACCTGCGGCCCCCTGCCAATTTGAGTGGCCACGGCGGCCCGACTGGCCAAAGAGGCACGCCGTACGGGCTCCAGCACACAAACAGCTACGGCTCGCGGACGCATCTCAGCCAACCATTTCGCGCGGCACATGCTGAGGGCAATCTTTGCGCCTTGGCGGCCTGTCCCCATCCGCTGCGTTTGCCGGTGATGTAGCGCGCATCTGCACATCCAAGCTGTGTCGCCTTGGTATTACAGCCCAGCAATCGTATGAATATGGACGTAGCAGCGGCAGCGAGAGAGCGCTTGCAACGTCACGATTCCCCGCCAGCCCGAATCGGAGTGAATGTGGTGGGGGGAAGTGACCGTGCTCAAGAATAGCAACAACAGGTGATGGTGGTGAGGTAGGTATGCAGTATGGAGAGCTTGGTGTGTCCTTACCGCAGCTGCATTTCTGAGTGGACGACAAACAAGTACCGCTGCTCTACTCTCACCGGAATACAGTGACATTCAGATACGCAAGCGGCGGTGAGAAGAGGCAGCAACGCAGCTTGTGTTTTCTTCTTTCAACTCCCGGGTACATGTTTTACTCGTACGCAAGAAAGACGCTCAAGTAACGACCGTTTTGAGCGGAGCACGGACGCCACATTGCAGCATCGCAGCTAACTCACGCTATTATGTTAGACATCGTCATTCTCCCTACATGATCATTCTCCCTACCTGAAGATTGAGAAATGATAGTGGCACTAGTCCAATGAACGGCAGCAAGTTTAACTATGACGCCCTCGGTAAGACACGCAGCAACGGCGCCTCGCTGACCAGCTGAGATCATGGGCGCTTAGATCCTCGTTATCGATCTGCATGTCTTCCTTCTCTGCTCTGTCAAGTCTGTCTACGGAGTACTACATAGTCTAGCACTACTGTATCATACAGGCCGCATGTATGATATTCACCTCATGCAAAGCACAAATCTAGCTGCATTCATTGGTGAGCCGGATTATGTAAGACTGGCTGCCGCCGAGCCGTGAGGAAGCAAGGCTCTGCATGATTCCTAATTTCGGATCACCGATATGGCGGGACTCCGAATCTCGCCAATGAGTCTAGAAGAAGAGAGATTCAGGGTCATTTCCGGTGGCCTGTTGACTCTTGAACGGCAATAGGCGATATGGAGTACAATATGACAGGTTACCTGGACCCCGATACTGCAGGCATACGAGCGTATAGCTGCTATTGATAGCAATTTGCAAAGTGCAACTCCGTATTGTTACTGCTGCCCAATATGGAAACTTGTATCGGCGTGCAATTACACATAGGGGGCGTTGAAATTGTGGAACGTGGGACGCTCGGAGAAAATACAGGAAAACGCAGTTCCTCCTTTGATACACCTGCGAACGGTATTACTCATTTTTCAAGAAAGTCTACTGTTGCTACGACTAGTACTACGGAGCACTAGGTAAGTAGTAACACAGAGTATTACTCCTTACGAGCACAGGTACACACTGTACTACGGGAAAAATACTACAGTGACCACGTTTCCCCGTATCAACTAAACTGGGGTGTTTTGTCCTGACAGAGATTGCGATGGAGGAGTGCTTGTTTCCAAGACTCACCGCGAAGACCATGGGGCAAAAGACAGGGTAAAAACCTGCCAAATGCCTGGAAAGACTGGTCGAGATTGCGGGAAACAAAGAAGCAAACAATGAGGGCAAAAGCAAAGCAAGTGGACGGGCAAGCGACGTACCAAGGACGCCTGGTCGATACGACCAAGAATTGGTCGACTTGCAAAGAGGATTGGTCGACAAGCCCCCATCCAGAGTGATAGGTACCAGTCGTCAATGGGCCGCGAGACGCTGGCAAGGCCCTCCCTGCACTTGCGTTGGCGGAAACGCTGCTGCGCTAAAGACCTAGTCAGGGGCGCATCGAGTGGAGAAGCACGCTTCTGCGCTTCGAGAGTGCTCGTAAGAGCTGGCGGTGCCTTTTTGACCTCTCCCCTTGTCATCCAAGTTTGGCACCACACCAGCGGTTCCACAGCCGGGTCTCTGCGCGCCACCAAGGTACCAACGGGGCACAGCACCACAGTATGCAGACGCTGCCGTGCCAGGTACCGGTACCATTGCATCTGTGCTGATGTACCGCCATGGTGGTGGCGGCGGCTGCGGCTGCACCTCAAAGGAGATGGATCCTGGATCCTCCTCTCAAATCATGCACGCAGCACAGCGTCTTCGGCTTCACCACCTGGGCCACCCGTGCAGGGTTATTTTCGTATTCCGGGCCTAGTACTATGGGCACTCCTTGGTTTGGCCAGGCTTCTCCTCCCATTGGAAACAATGAAAGGTTGGAAGCGTGCAAACATATAAGGCTGCCATCCGTCCCAGAGTCCCCGGATTTGGAACCTTCTTTCCTTCCTTATCCCAACACATTCTTTTGCTGGATTACTTTCTTTTCCTCTGTCCTGAGTGGTTCATTCGTTTATACCCTCAGGTTTATATATTAGAGGCTTAATTGTTTTTGTGTTAACCATGAAGGGTGCCTTTGTTGTTGGCGCCATCGCCATTGGCGCGGCCAATGCCACGCATTTTCCCGACTGCGAGCAGAACAACTGCTACCGCAACCTCATCGATGAGCGATTCAGCGCTCAGGCTACTCCTGCTTGCATGAACTGGCTCGCCGGTACCACTACAGCCAACGCGGCTATCCCCACCGACTTTTCCAACTGCCCCGACTACGCTGCTTTCAGCTCTGCCTGCTCATGCGTCGCTTACACTGCTACCCACACCGGCGGTGTTGCCGCTCCCACTTCTCTGCCCGCCGTCCCTACCACTCCCGCTGGTCTTCCCGGCGATGAGGACTGCGAAGAGCCGACTTCCCGCAGACCCGGCCACCCAGTGACGACTCCCGCTGGACGCCCTACTCCTCCCGCTGGAGGCAACGGTCATTACCCTCCTCCCGGCCAGTCCTCTGAGGACTGCGACGAGACCAAGACCCACGACTTCCCCGGTCACCCGGTGACACCTCCCGCTGGACAGCCCACTGGAGGCTTCCCCGGCCACCCTACTGGTGGCTTCCCCGGACACCCTACTGGAGGTTTCCCCGGACACCCTCAGCCCAGCCAGTCTTCTGAGGACTGCGACGAGACCAAGACTCACGACTTCCCTGGCCACCCTACCGGCCCTGCTGGCGTTCCTCCTTACAGTGTTCCCGTTGGCACCGAGACTGGCCCTGCTGTCTCCGTCCCTACCGGCCCTGCTGGTGTTCCTCCTTATAGCGTCCCCGTTGGCACCGAGACTGGCCCTGCCGTCTCTGTTCCTACCGGCCCTGCTACCACCGGCAGTGAGCTCCCTGTCACCACCGGTCCTGCTGGTGTCCCTCCCTACAGCCTTCCTGTTGGAACTGAGACTGGCCCTGCCGTCTCTGTTCCCACTGGTCCTGCCGGCGTTCCTCCCTACAGCGTTCCTGTTGGCACTGAGAGCGTTCCTGTTGGCACCGAGACTGGCCCTGCCGTCTCTGTCCCCACCGGCCCTGCTACCACCGGCAGCGAGCTCCCCGTTACCACCGGCCCTGCTGGCACCGAGACTGGCCCCGTTGTCTCCGTCCCTACCGGCCCTGCTTCCGTCCCCGTTGGCACCGAGAGCATCCCCGTTGGCACTGAGACTGGCCCTGCCGTCTCTGTTCCCACTGGTCCTGCTTCCGTTCCCGTTGGCACTGAGAGCGTCCCTGTCGGCACCGAGACTGGCCCTGCCGTCTCTGTTCCTACTGGCCCTGCTACTGGCCCTGCTGGCACTGAGACTTCTCCTGCTGCCACCGGCCCTGCTACCGGCACTGAGACTGGCCCTGCTGCCACCGGCCCTGCCACCGGCACTGAGACTGGCCCTGCTGTCACCGAGACTGCTCCTGTCACCACTGGTGGTGCTTCTCCCGTTACCACCGGTGCTCCTCAGTTCAGCACCTCCACTGTCTTCACCACCTCTGTCCGCACTATCACTCAGTGCCCTCCTGAGGTTACCAACTGCCCTACGCGCCCCAAGACTGTGACCGACACCATTGCTCTGTACACCACCATCTGCCCTGTTACCGCCTCTGAGGGAGCTCACCCTACCGCTTCTGGCCCTGCCGGCTCTTCTCCTTCCGGCCCTGCTGGTGGCTCTCCTTCCGGCCCCGCTGGTTCTTCACCTTCTGGTCCTGCTGGCTCTTCTCCCTCTGGCCCTGCTGGTGGCTCTCCTTCCGGCCCCGCTGGTTCTTCACCTTCCGGTCCTGCTGGCTCTTCTCCCTCTGGCCCTGCCGGTGGCTCTCCTTCTGGCCCTGCCGGCGGTGCTCCTCCTGCTCAGACCTCCGAGGGCTCTTCTCCCGTCACCACTGGTCCTGCTGGCTCTTCTCCTTCCGGCCCCGCTGGCAGCTCTCCCTCCGGCCCTGCTGGTAGCTCTCCTTCCGGCCCTGCTGGCTCTTCTCCCTCTGGCCCTGCTGGTGGATCTCCTTCCGGCCCTGCTGGTGGTGCTCCTCCCGCTCAGACTACCGGTGGCTCTTCTCCCGTCACCACTGGCGCTCCTCAGTTCAGCACCTCCACTGTCTTCACTACCTCTGTCCGCACTATCACTCAGTGCCCTCCTGAGGTTACCAACTGCCCTACGCGCCCCAAGACTGTGACCGATACCATTGCTCTGTACACCACCATCTGCCCTGTTACCGCTTCTGAGGGTGCTCACCCCACTCAGCCTGCCGGTCAGCCCCAGGCTTCTCAGCCCGCTGTTGGCCAGCCTGGTTACTCTGGCCCTGCCAACCAGCCTTCTCAGCCCGCTGGCGGCCAGCCCGGTAACTCTGCCCCTGCCGAGCCTACCACCACCACCACGGCCACCTCTTACATCACCCAGACCTTCACCATCACCCGATGCCCTCCTGGAACCCCTAACTGCCCTGTTGGCGCTGTCACCACCACTGTCTACCCCAACGGTCCTTCCACCCTTGTGTCTCAGACGGTCCCCGCGGTTGTGATCACTCCTCCGGCCTCTTCCGCCGCCGCCGTCACCGTTCCCGTGGTCCCAGTGCCTCCCCCGGCCTTCTCTTCTGCCCCTCCTTCCAACCCGGCAGTTCCTCCTTACAACCCTGCGGTCCCCGTTGGAACTGCCCCCGTTGTTCCTCCTCCTGCTGGAACTGCTCCCGTTGTTCCTCCCGTTGGCACTGCTCCCGCTGGTTCCCCGGTGTACACTCCTCCGGCTAACCCTCCGGTTATCTCTCCCGCCCCTCCTGCCGGTACCAACCCCGTTGGTCCCCCAGCTGGCGGTCCTCCTGCGGGTTCTCCCTCAGGTATCCCCCCTGTCAACGCTGCTGGCCGTGTTGGTGGCAGCATCTTCGCTGCTATCGCCGCTGCCGCAGTCTTCCTTTTGTAAGTTGGATAAGCTAAAGTGTGTTTTTGGGTCTGGAACATGTACACTTGGGAGTCAACCATGTCATAATGTTCGGAAACGTGTAAATAGTATGATTTAGAGAAGGATTTATTTATTGCTTTATTCTTAGCCGCGCCAGGTCCTATAGATTTTGGATTCACAGAGCGGGCTACATATGGTACAAAGGCCATATTTATTTCTTTATTCTATAGTAGTTTGAATGAAATGGCAGTCTAAAATTATCTTTGCTTTACATGCTGTGATTTGAGGTTTTTAAATCCAGTCTCCAACGCCTCTGCGAAGTGTTTATTACTTTATATCTAAATGGTGGCATTTGAGTTTGCGTGGCTTGTGCCCTTTGTTCTATGGGTTTATGTCTTGAGAAGATATGATGCTTTTTTCTTTGTGATATTCTGGTCGTTTAGCACAATTGCGCCGATCATTATTTACGCTCCTTTGCTGTTATTACATTGTGCCAACTACGGTATCTTCTTTGAGTATGATGGTCTAGAGAACTGTGATGATAAAGACGTTGCCCAAAAAACAACAACTAAAAAACAGACTTGTCTCCTCTCGATGCTAGTCAGGAACCCGGATCCAAAAAGGCTACAACGTTCCGTCCGCCGGCCGGGATCCCTTTTAGTCAGATCTGGTGGCTGAAACAAGGTGTCGCCCGCAACGGGAAAAAAAAAAAAAAGGGAACAATGGAGCTAAGAACAGGGCGGACTAAGAGGGGGTACGAGAGAGGGAGAAGACCCAAGACAAAAAAAGAAGGAAAAAAAACCGCAATGTGCGACTTCTGCGGCGTTACTGGTTTGGGTTAGAACTTGGTGATGGGGGAGAGAATTTTATAGGGTGTTGAAAATGCTATGCTTTTTCTTTTCGGTACTCGCCGAGAGGGATGGAATGCATTTACAAGGATAGATAGGTAGGCATGGCTACCTATAGTTGGAGCGACAAATTTGGGAGATGGTCCAATGGCTGGTTTGCTGCTGAACTGCTGCCCTTGTGCTATTGCGATGTGGTGAGAGATGTGGCATCAGCACCATACGAGTTTTTCTTCTTCTCTAATCAGCCAAACACCGGCATCCTTGATTACCTGCGGAATAGGTAGGTATTCGTATCTGTAAGATGAGCTGCACAGTATGGAGGAATCACACAGAGTACTCCGTACTTTGACCGCTGGACAGGTACTCGTCCAACTCGTATAACGTGCATGCCAACACTAAGAGCAGCCACGTACGCACACGAAAACCTGTCACTCACTCTACCTGACACATGCCGATGCAGGTACCAAAGGCATTTTTACTTAAAAAGATGCGCTCCTCCGGGGATCTGGTCTGCCGCTTTAGTGTTAGCCAAATTACGCAGGGGCAGCGACTGGGGAGGGGAGCTTGTCCACGTAAGGCCTGGCGGCATGTTTCATGGCTTTTTGGTGTCCCACGCTCTTTTTTTTTTTTGGCCTCTTCGCTTCTTTCTGCGGGCTGCGGGATGTCGGATGTGGCGTTATTTAAGTGCTGGGCCAAGTGGAGGTGAGGCGTTTTTCCGTCTTTGTTCTGACCTTTGAAATGCTGTGGAGTAGACGAAGTTCCTTGGTTCCTTGCTTGCGCATATGGAGACTACTGTACCTGCTTTTGTATTGCTACGGCCATTGTTCTCCGGGTGTGCGTCTCTGTCTGATCACTTGCTTCGGCGTCTTCGGATCGCCAGGTGCTAGTGCGACGCTCGATGAGTTTTAGGGACGAGATGGTGCCTGGGCGATCATCGATCTGAGCAGCCCAGCCAGGCCAGGCCAGGCACCCGGGCGCTGATGCGATGAGCTTTTTCGCGCACCAGTGAGAGCTACAGTACAGCACAGGACCTGGACGGGCGGCAGAGCTCACTCACTCCGAACTCCGTAGCTCTGGCGCCATCCCTCCTTGTAGGCAGCGCTCCACCAGAGCTGAGTTGGAAAACCTGCGGTTTGCCGTGCTTTCTCTCTGCCTTAGGCAACATGTTCGTTTGCTACGCGAGCTACCCGTCTTCTTCATCTTGACCGCTCGCGTCTCCGGGGAAATCTTTAATCCCCGGCGGCTGGCACGAGTCACGCCGAGTCCTACCTGTATTAGTATAACTGCTCGGTTCGAAATCCCCTTTTATACAAGTATGGACTGCCTCTCTCTCTCTCTCCTATATTGCCTTTTGTGCTGGGGGAGCCTGTTGTATGTGGAGCCGGAAAGTCGGGCACAGCCAGCGCTGCAACGTTTGCTTGCTGGATTCGGCATCCCATCCTGGGCCATTTTATATGGAGTCCTCGCGTGGTTTGCAGCCCTTGCCCTGTATATTAACTCGTATTTGTACGCAGGTACAGGCATTCCCCTATTTTATTGCTTGCTTCTTTCAAGCTCCACGCAGGGCCATGCGCATGATACTTGTACAGGTACGGGGATCGGTACCATGCTCGCTGCACGTTGAAGTGGACTCGAGCGCAGCATTTGAAACCTGGACATTATGCAGGGGCTGAGGTCGCGAGAGCAGAGATGCTAGGCCTAGGACTTGCAGCATTTGCAGCACTTGCAGTACCTAATGCGGTGTTGCCTCCAGTGGCTCTCCCCGCTGTGTGCTGCAAGGACGGATTCACTGCGCTGTGCAGTAAAGTAGATGCAGAATGCTGTGTTGCAATGACTATGTTGTGTCGCTCATGCTGTAGCAATCTGCCGTTGTGTTAGATGCGCAGATGCTGTGAATTCCACAAAGACTGCTACTAATCAGTCTTTTGTAGACGGCACGGCGTCATTGCTGCCTTGGATGCCGAACGTAGCCGGCGCTGCATGACTATCGTGGCCGCTGATTGATGGTCTTGGAGCCTCATTCATTTGGCAGAGAGCCTTGCTGTTGGATGTCAGTCTTGGGTTTGTGGTTTGTTGCCTGATGCAGCCTCAGAAAACGGTCGTAAGCTGCGAAATATCTGCTGCCAGACAGCAGCAATGGCCTGCGATTGGGGGCCGTGATGTCAGTAGTTAAATAATCTTCAACGCTGTCGTGCTCCGCCACCGAACCAGCCACACCCTCTCAGCGGCCGACTGCAGCAGGATGGCGAGGCGCAGTCGCCCTTCAACCAATGACGCTGCGTCATGCCTCCAAACCGACATGAGCAGCGAGCAAGATGACCGCTGAACACTGCATCGCATCCCCATCCGATGCACCGCGGCCGGCCGTGAGACCAGATGCTCAAAGTCTCTGATGGGACGGTGGCACAGCTCGCTTGATGCTTTCGACGGCCCTCTTTTGCCTGCCTCAGCCATCGCTAGAAGCGGTTCAAATAACGTCAGAGTCCAGCTAACATGCGGCATCCAACACCTTTTATCCTCTCCGACTCGTTGATGCGGGCACAAGGGCCCATTCATCAGTCTCAACACTTCGCTCAACGCTGAACTGGGCCCTGATAGCTTCGTCGAGAGCGCCTACGCCAAAAGACCAACTAGAGCTGCACGAAGCCGAGAACCATGAGCCAGCGTCCCGTCACCACGTTGGTGATACCAACGCAATCATCGCTGCCCAACAGCCAGCCGACTACTCCGAATGGCCGTCCTTCAGCATGGTCCTGGTCTGCGCAGCGGAAAATGGCCCGGCTCTATCTGTATACCACGCTTCCGGCTGAAAAGATCCGAGCCATTATCAACGCTCATTCTCCCGACAAGACCATAAAGTAGGTGATATGCCTAGTAACTTTGTTTGGCCCGTACATGCTAAGTAGATAATAGGCAAAGCTCCGCGAACAAAAAACTCCAGTCCTTCTTTGACAAGGAACCGCGATGGCTCCATCCTCATGACAACAAAGACATGGGGCGGCGCATCACCGAGCTGGCCAATTCGCCAACCCAGCTCCAGAAGGCTTGGGAGGTACAGCTGTCATCGGCTCATTTGAGTCCCCAGGACCAGTCCTCGCTCTATGCAAGAAGCGAATTTCTCGGTATCGGCGCATCACCAAGCGACGCCTGCTCAGAATCCATTTACGGCAGCGATGCTTTCTCGGAATCGCAAATGTCGCTTTCTTATGCCGTGCCCGATGTTCCAGGAGAAAGCCCGGGTGAAAGTCGTGGAAGCCGAGACCATTCTGTGGAAGATGGCCAGGATTTCAGCCCGTTTATTCCGTTTCTTCAGCGAACTACTGGCATGACGGAGTCAAGTTCAAGGACTACGGGAACTTTTAGAGATCATCTCCAGGGATACACAGAGCCTTATATCAAGGTGGTCAAGCGTCTGGTCAAGAGATTCACTTCGCCAGCACTCGAGCAGTCAAGCACATCCTCGCAGCACGACAAGCGCGTGGATCCCAGTCATGATTGGATTGGCGAGCTAGCCGAAAGAATGCCTCACTCCCACGAGCATTCCTTGATCTTGCCTGGAGCTTTTGTCAGTTTCGAAAGTCTCGATTTTGCAAATGGCTCAGGAGTACTAGCGGCCTGGAGGCACTGGTGTGGCTGCGTCCAAAATCGAGCCAAGATCTGCTGGTTGATGCCCGATGGATTGACAGATCTTGCCACGGCCGTCTTGAATCTGCAATCTACCCAGTATGATGTTTTGCCGTGCGATTGCTTCTCAAACACGGCCCTGCATTTTCTGGGGGCTTGCGCCACTCCCGAAGTATTATGTCGGGCTCTCATGGAGGGCGAGTGTTCTCGCATAATCAACACCCAAAATACTGCTGGACAGACTTTTATGCATCTTCTCAATCCCTCAAATGGATGGAATCATCAATCAGTTCTTGGGTTGATCAGTATTGCGCAGCACAAGGGATTCAACTTGTCCGCGCGAGACTGCCTTGGCCAATCCAGTCTTCATGTGCTTAAAAAGCTAAACTTGCTGCCATATGGATGGAGTGATTATAGTCTTCATGAGTTTCATGTGCGAGATGCGTTTGGGTGTATTCCGGTTAATCACGAAGTGAGCCGCGAAGCGAACCCTATCCACAAACAAACGTTCCAGCGTGGAAACGTTCAAGAGGGAAAGGAGAGCGTTCCGATACCCGACCTTGCTCTTAACTCTGGAGAGCGTAACAATCCTGAGATATCGCAGGAGAGTCAGCTTTTGCAAAACATCAGAATGTCCTATACTAGTCCGCATTGGGAAAACGAGTATGGGCACAACGGCCTGCACTGCCTCGCCATGGCAACGCTGAGTTTGGAGAGCTTGGCAGAAAAGCACGACGTGAAAGAGGAGGCGGAACAAGTTTTTCCCCCAGAGAATTTCCACCACTTGAGCGACTCGTCCACAGAAAGACTGCAGCTTCGTCTCTCAATCTTGGAAAGCTTGCTCGCCGCTGGACAAGACCCCAACCATAGGGACAAGTTTGGCCAAACTCCTCTGATGGCTTTCGTTGCGGCGCTTCCGGAAGATGGCAGCTACAAGATTGGGCCTGCCATCTTGAAGTGTCTCATCTCGAAGGGCGCCGACGTCAATGCGCGGAACAGGGCTGGAGAAACCGCTTTGCACGTTGCCGTGCGTTTTCACAGAAAGCTCGCTATCAGGGTCTTGACTGAGGCGGGGGCCAATGTCCATGTCACGGATGCTTGTGGCCGAAGCTTGCTTGCTGTGTGTGACGATGAGCTGGCAAAGTACAGCCATCCGGCAGCGTATGGCAAGTACTTGGCTTGTAGGGCGTTTCTGAGTGGACAGGCTGGGGCGGTGCAGGATCCGTTCTTTTTGCAGCAGTGGATGGTGGGGAGTTGAATGGAGAGAGGCGTTTGAGAGGCAATTTTTTATTCTGGCGTTGATATCAGTTTTTTAGAACAATATTTGAGGCGTTTATTACCGGGTATTGGGAACTGTTCGAAGCGTTATGAGCATTAGACGCGATGCAGGGCTCGCGCCTTAGCCTTTGGTTATTGGAGTTTGAATGAAGAATGAGTATGATGACGGCGGGGGATGGGACATATCGCAATAGACTACTGGATAGTCATTGAATAAATGCTTGAATGATTGAGGCTTCTCATTGAGTGGTTCATTTGACGTGGGATAATGATAGTTCGCAAAACTTGTAAACAAAGTATGATATAAGGAGTAGGCGTTAGAAGATAGAGATAAAGAAGCTGTGCCGCAACTAGTTAGAAAGTAGTTGCTACAAAGAACGAATTTATAAAGCAGAAAAGCTCTCATATTATTAAAGTTAGACAGAGCTAAATATAGTCATTTCATAAGATTTAGCTGCTATCTATCAAGAAGATCGCATGAGCCATGCTTCATCCTCTATTGCTTGTCTTATTATACCTCGTTCTGACATTAGGACACATCGTAGGTAATAGTCTATAGGAGAGTTCCGATATTGAAACCCATGCCTTCACCTCTCTCAAGGATATGTATATTGAGAGAAATCGATGGCTTTTGTTTATTCTGCGTATGACATTCTTTGTAGGCTTTATGCGGCTTGGATGTGCTTCATGAAAGTTCAAGTTGGACCATATGTACCAGCTGTTACGTTTCCAGATCGCTCGAGATGACTTTCATTTTAGTGTCGCTTCGAGCCATCGTCTACCTCCATTTAGACGATGCGTTACACGATTCAATCTTTTTTCTTTTACATTTGCCTCTTTGAATTAAAATTGAGAAGCCTTTCATCAGCTCAGACAGCACAAAAATAACTCCCTGGTCTGCATTGAGCACGGATCAGCTGTTCGAACGTGGCTGTGTTTTCCCAGTTAGGCAGCGACGGACCCTGTGATTGGCTGGTGATCCTAGCCCAAGAGACGCTGTCTCTCGATAGTGAGGTGGAACCTTGTCTTAGTCATTTGTACCCTGTCTCAGAGTCTCCCAGAGCTCTGGCAATGCTGTGTTTGTTTGTACGCGGTAAAAGAGAAGTTGTTGAGGCTTCTCGAAACATATATCCGGGTGGTATTAGGTGCTGTGATCGCGAGGCTGCCTGTAGGCTGCCTGGAGGCTTAGAAACCGGACTTGACCTATTTTGATCGTGGATATAATGCGATAACTATTCATTGGGTGATAATGCGGTATATGATGGTGACACATTTAGGCCTCGAATGCAACGCGCTTAATGCCTTATCAGGGTACTAGATGGAGGCTTCAGACCAGCCGAAAAACTCTGCCCTTATTTGCGGCTCTGCGGCAAAAAGGCCCCCATCTCTCCATCCATCCACTCACTCAACAAGAGACGAACTTTGGTCTTAGCGCTTGAAGGATTCTCTGAACCGTATCCCTGGGACCAATGGATGAGAGGCTGATATCCCCTTTTCTCCACACCTTAGTCGGTGAGTTGTCTTGGTGTATGTAGAACTGAATCATGTGCTAATATAGTTGGTGGAGGAAGATAGTATTGTAGGTGGTCCTTGCTGCTCAACGGGTTACATCGGACATTGCCGAAGTCTTGTCAGCATGCCAATCCTTCATGCCAACCTCCCATTCCCCTTGTTCAGAAACGAACTTTTGAAGAACTATTGGGAGTTTCGATAAGACTGAAACAAAAGTCCGATCAACTATAGTTACTCTGTGATTGGCTATTTTCGAAATATCTAGTAATGACAGGGACATCGGCATCATGCGAGTCGGCCTTATAGCAACCATCAAGTCTCATAATGAAAGGTTTTTCTGTTTTAAATAGCAAGGAACAGAACTCATTCTCATCGGCGATGTTACGTCCCTAACTGTAACAGGATTCGTCACATTTGGTAGCTCAAAAGAATGCATTAGACTAGAGCCAAACAGAGACATGGTAGGCGGCCAATCGTCCAGAATGGAGTTGCTTACGCGCCGCTTTGCAATAATGCTGCAAAGACAATTCTATCCACCGCAAGGAGAATTAAAAGCCAGAAAAGAGCCTTAAAAAAATGGATAACGTCTCAAAAAGAAATGTTTATTGCGTAATCTGGGAATCGAACCCAGGGCTCCCCGACGTTGCGGATGGCAACGGAGAATTTTACCACTAAACCAATTACGCGCTTAAGGGATTGTTGAATGGCAGTGTTCTTTTCTGGATCTATGAACTTAGACGTCTGTGAAAGTGTTGCATCCTGCTCTATCTTGCAATTTAGTCGTAGTTGTGGGATTCCAGGGCTATTTAGATGCATTCGTCTGGCTACAACTAGAGCTCAATGGATTGAGCAAGAAATTCACAGATATTCTTTACCCCATGGTCTATATTCAATGAGGGGGAATGAGATCACACTTAGAGTCGTATTCAAATGCTTTTCGTTTACCCTTGTTCCTATTAATTAATGTATACTTAGCTATACCAATTCCTTCCATTCAAATCTTTGTAGTTTGCGGTTCTCCATTGCCCGCCATGATTACATGTACATGTACTATTACCCCTCCTCACGCTATCTGGGGCACAAAACGCCCTTACAAGTCCACTGCTCAACTACTCAAACCACCAGCATCAATCAATTATACTTTTTTGTTATTGGTGACCATTCGGACACTCCGAAGAGTATCCACATCCTGAAAGCAACAATCTCACACTAAACCTTTTCAGCTCGTGGAGTTGTGCGGTTACTGTGACTAAGTCTGCAAGGTCCTGCTGCAGCTTCGTTTCCAAAACGCCTGGTATTATTGGGTATCCTTTATTTTTTTTATTCGGGTTTGTTCAATCCGTTTTGAAGATCGGCAATGTATATGGTAAGTGCATTACTGCTTGGGCGGCCTGCTAGAGCGGTTGAACTGCTTTTCAAACTCCTGTATTTTTGCAGAGGCTCTGGCTTGCCTTGCTGCTATTGCTCTCCTTTCCACCTCTGCGCGCTCTGAACTTTGTGCCAGACGTAGCGGGGAGCTGACAACTTGCCCACCGCGGCCAACGAAGCGATCAATGGCATAAGTTGGATCGTTGGGGACTTTTCGTAGTGCGAAGTTTTGGCTGCTGGAACTTGCTTTGTCTCTGTATAAGGCTTATGAGCATATATAAATCGAGCGAGTTAAAAGCACAATTAAGCTTTGACGACAATTATGTATGCCATTATGCGAAAGGGAAGTGGAAGAGGGATACAAAAAAAAAGTGAAGACCAATTACTTAGGGTTGGGCTTACTTGGACTTGCCGTAATAAACGGTGCTGTAAGAAGACATGGCTGCTTATAGGATGTCGCGAGGATCAAGGTAGATACCGCTGGTGAGCTGTGTGAGCTGTATAGGCCGTATGGTGAAGATGGAAACACTGCGTTCGACAAAAATCTGATAGTAAGAATTGTGAGAGAGGGTAGCTGTTGAATAAAAGAGGCATTATATATGTTTTCATCGAGCTTTTTGTAAACACCCTCAAATTCTACTAATTCCCATGAGTGGTCTTGAAGAAAGGAAATGCTACATGTATCTTGTGCATCTTGGCAAGCCACACTCCGGGGCTGGCACTCTGTGCCGGCATACTTGCTCGATCGGGCAGCATCCTTGTCTAGTGGTGGGCTTTGACATTTTGGTAACGCCTGTGATTGAATACCTAATCGCACTCAGAGCTACTACTATTCTTTGTGCGACTATTCGCTGATATAATATGATCCTTAATGTATAACCCACGCGTTCGCCGGAAAAGTGCCGAGGAAAGCAACACTACATCCGGTATAGCCAGTTTGAAGAACAGTTTGTTGAGTCGGTGAGGCTCTTTGATCCATGGAATGACGCGCAGAATCATTTTGTGCGGATATTGTGCGGCAATCATGGCGATCTTTACTGTCCAAATTTTAGGCATCACTTTTGCAATACTTGGAGCCATGCTCCTAAATCATCAGATAGATGTGGCAAAGGTCAAAATGTACCACTCTGCTGAGACCAATTCTGTTACATGTAGCAGTAACATTAGTAGATATAGGGCGCGAATCGGATATTTGCGCCCTATTATTAGGTACCTATCCTATTGTTATCGTTGTGGTAGGGCGAGAGTTCTACGGACCAGTACTGTTCATTTTTACTGCTCTTTACCTCCACACGTGCTTTAGAGTACTTCTGATGTTTAATAGCCTTATTATTATGACTGAAAGATCCTATTTTCTTTTTTGTACCATATTCTACCCGCCACCCAGGAGAAGCTGATTCCCATCAGAGTATAGTATATAAGACATTAATTTGCCTTGGTCTATCAGAAATATGCTTTTTCCGTTGTCATTGGTGTGTGGACGTCGAACAGTAATAGATATACCTGTGTCTGCGACGAGAGTCAAGATTACCAAAGATAGGTGCAATGATCTGCAAGCGTTCAGCTCTTCACCCCCCACTCTGGAAATTTTGGAGATCGTTTCTCAAATCTAGGTGCGGGACAAAAATATGTCACATTCAAGGAGATGATACCCAATCTGTCACCGATGATCAATAAGGACTACAGTATAATGGGTAGCTGATAGATCCTTCGACCGCAATATGAAATAGAAGCTGGCTAACAATACATCTAGACGCCGGATGGAAGGATGGTTCCCTCAAGTTTCAGACCAGAATAGGCAGCACAATTAAACAAAAGAAGAAATCTCCGAGGTAAATAGGCAGCTATAATACTTGCATATTTTGGATGCACTTGAGCCAATAGATGGTATGAATGAGTTTTTTTTCTTCGGGATCTTTTTATTTGCGATTACCTGGACGCCGAAGACTTGCATAAAAGAGAGTACACATATGTGTTACCCCCTGTTCCAACTGCCCGGCTTCCAGAAAACCAGGGTGTCGGCATCGCGATAGGTTCGGCCGACGAGAGCAAGGAACAGCATGCAGTGGTACGGCGTCACAGTTTGACGGTGGCTGACCAACTTCTAGTGAATACGACGATGGAAGTGGCAGAGAAGATGGAGATGGAAGAACCGGAAGCGACGAATCGGCTAGGCCGAGCTTGCACATCACTGTCAGCCGCCCTTTCTGGAATTGTCCTCGGTCACACGGCTTGTCTTCCCGTATACACGTATGCAGGGGGCGCTTTTGACATGGAATGCAGAAGATTGGATGAAAGACTAGTTTCCTAGTGCCGGATCGATTACTTCATGCTTTAGGATGGCCCGAATCTAAGACAAATCGTCAATGGTGATTAATGGGAATGCCTGATGGGTGTAACGCACAAATAGGGTTCAAGGCATGTGATATGAATCGCCGTCATTGGAAAATGGATGAATCAAACCTTCAATGAAACTCTTTCCATGCGACTGCCTGTCATGCAGGGAGCAAAAACCACCGCAAGTCTTGTCTACTATAATATTGTTGTAAGTGATAGGCAGTAGTGGTTTTTATTCCCCTTCTGTCTTTCAGGGCCTATGGATTTTTGGATAACTAATACGAACATCCAATATTGGAAAAGATACCTCGCCATAGAGGGGCAACCTCAGACTTATACTGAAGTAGATGCCCAGAGTAATTACGACCTAATCTTACTTCTAGTGATTAAGAGCTGCTTGCAATTAGATTGATATATGAGAGTAGTAATTGTTTCATCATGATGCTGTATACTTTTTGTGTAGATTGTCACATTAGAAATGGGCAATGGTATGCGGGGATTAGGTCAGGCAGACTATCTTTTGCAAGGCGTTAAAACCCAATAGTGGCTTATCACGTCGCAATTTATGTATGCGTGCATTCGTAATGCTTAGGCATAATGGCCTCATATATTGTAATAGGAAACGAATTATATTACGAATAAGCGGATTTATCCTCTCTTTAACTGGCCCAAAAATAAATCGGTACGGCTTCATAAGGCTTCATACGTGGTATACTGTCACGTTAATTCTCACGAACGGCCTGCCAGTTGGGCTTTGGGTAATCACAACGTTGTTAGCTGGGTCGGACTAATTTCTCTTAAAAGCTTTACAGGGCACTGGGCAGCGGAAAAACGCTTGGATTGGTCATGGGCTGTGGCCACTAGGGTGGTTGCATTCAATATTCTAGGTATGCAAGGCGGTTCTTTACCTCCACGTGTCCAAATAATACCGCTGTCTTTCGCTGTTCATACCGCCCTGGCTTCTGCCTGGACCGTTACTGCGCCTCCCAATATGAGTTGTATTGCATCTGACACGTTGAAAGAAAAACCTATCGCCTGCATGTGATTCAAGTTTGATATTTATCACAGGACTCTCCCTTCCGCCGGTGAGACCATTACCGACGGATGACCGCGACATAACAAGGCTGGCGCGGCTAAATTTGCGGCTGAGAAATCAAAAGATAGTGAGGAGAAGGTTATAACAAGCGTGGTAACCCAACAAATAAGTAAATAGTATAAAAAAGAATTAGCAACAAAAGAAAATTCTGTTGATGCGGGGTATCGTGCCAAACTTATAACTGAAAGCTGGAGTTATCGCAGTCGGATCGCTGGGAAGATGTAAGTATCTCCAGATTACTTACTACCAGCCCTTTTGAGCGGGGTTAATATGAGGGATTTCTTTCTCTGTCTGATTATGTTTCTTGCATACATATTTCCTGCTCTTCTACAAGAAATATCCTTTACCAGTGCGCAATTTTCCTTGCTTGCCTTCTCTGTTGTGGTCCACTTACAACTCTTGTTGTGGCGCTGAGATGCTGAATCTATGCAGGCAAGAAACGACCAAATAATTGTTAAATGACATATTACAAGCAATAGAAAAGTGACAGAAAGCCAACAAGCGGAAACATAGGAGGCATGAGCAAGGCAGAGGCAACTTTGGAAGGCAGATTGCGCTTGTCTGATGCGACGGGGTATGCATTGAGCTCTGTACGCCATTTCTGAGGAGCCTATCGTTTCACGAGAACCACCATCTGCAACTTTTCGACTACTAGTCTCCGCCATCATTCCAACTGCTACGATGTGCTGCGATCCTTCCACAAGCTCTACGCAATTCGCCTATCCTTAGTGCCAACGACCGGATGCCCCGTAAATAAGGCAAAACTGCTATGCGCTGTCATGTCTACCTCGGACGCCTTTTAATTTCGACGAACTCGAGAACTGCGATAATATCATTACGATTTTCGAATAAGACGTGAGCCTCGAAGACCTAAGGAGAGCTATCATAAAAGGCAACACGAGAAGTGTTGAACGCCTTCACCACGTTGGTTACGTGGCGCATAGCAAGAGGCTGCCAATAACGTTCGAAGCTTGGCACCATATTGCGTCTTTCACCCTCTTGATTTCTATCCATTACGAATTGGAATATTTTTTCCAAGGCCGGAGGGGAAATTCAAGGATGAATAAGCAGTGAATAGGCTCTGGAATCATTGTCGTGGATTTCCACAGCCACATCTTTCGCAGTAACATAGCCTAGCAAACTCCTCCCTCTATCTTATTCTACTCTGCACTTTCAAGAGACGATGATGGATCCATAATATCAAGGATGAAGAAATTTGGAGGCGTTGTTGATTGAGGCGGCACAGCTGGTTACCCCTTTAGGGAAGACTGGAAGCGGTATGAGACGGGTCGAGTGACTAGACATGAAAATAGCTGCTAACAAGCATAAGGACTAGGTATCTGTACTTCGTGCGGCTCTGCTGTCTTAGTCCCGATTCGACAACAAACGATGTTCAGACCCACCAATAAGAAAGCGAATATCAGAGTCAAAAGCAGTATGGCGCTTGACACACATCTACACATCTAAAGGAACGTGTATGCTAGGCCGCAGAGCCTGGGGCCAAAGGCTTACATGAGGAGAGAGAGTTCATTTCTGTCGTTGACGTGGCCACTGGTGATCCAACCAAAATTTGGCAGGATTGGCCCGGTTGGCAGATATATGGGCTCAAGAGACTAGGAAGCGAGGCCATAGGGGCAGCTTTGGGATTAACCGCTCTGAAATGGGTGTCACGACTCCACTGGCTAGTGTTTCGTGCGACGGTGGCTTATATGCTGTGTGTGCGACGCCTAGTCTCTTGCAGGAGAGGAGAAACTGAGGGAGGCGAAGTACGCCTTTTTATCTCGAGACCAGCTGCTGCCTGGGCTCAGGCAATGCCAGAGTCTATGGGCTATCAGAGCTCAACTTGGTAACAGCACTTTCACGAGTCATTCAAGATGTGGAAAAGCCATAATTATTAGGTAGTTATTGTCAAGCGATGTCAAATTTTCTAGAATATCACAAAACGGACAATCCGTACCACGGGGGTGGGGGTTGCACGGCACATCTTGGAGTTAGCCCGGAGGGCATTGTGCATCGGGGTGGCATTGGTTTCTCTTCGAGCTTTGAACTCCGCATTTCTCCTTACCGTTTCTACAAACTCAGTTGCTAAAACACCAGCGGATATTGTTAGGACTGGTCTCGAATCTAACTACCAGATTTATGACAGCGATTATTAGTTAAAAAAAAAAAAATAATGACACGAGACGAGTGTATTGAGCTGCCTGAACTTGACGTTGATCTCCTAGGCTGAGTGTACATCTTGAGAGGGATTCGCCCACGTAAAAATCCACAAATTTCGAATGGCACCCTTAGATTGCGAGCCTTGTAAATCAGATTCCAGTACGCTCGGATCACACTGACATCTACGCGCACGCTATTTGGGATGACTTTGCTCCTTCACCTTGGCATCAAACTTTTGCACCCACGCTTGGATGCGATGAATCCTCTCATCCAAGGTCTCCATTGGCCCAATGCCACTGAATGGGCGGGCAGATTCGTTGCTGAGATTGAGAAAAGTGTTCAGAGCATGGTTTGGAACGTAGGGGACCTGGGCGAGACGTTGCGGTGTAATCGGCGTGGGCGTAGTGGTACTGTCGCTATCACACTAGAGCGTTAGGATTGGTGATCTTGAAGATGG
This sequence comes from Trichoderma erinaceum, assembly GCA_026401215.1. Taxonomy (NCBI): domain Eukaryota; kingdom Fungi; phylum Ascomycota; class Sordariomycetes; order Hypocreales; family Hypocreaceae; genus Trichoderma; species Trichoderma erinaceum. The sequence continues at coordinate 29,398 of JALIRY010000124.1, read as the reverse complement.
TGTGACTAATGAAGAAATGAAGGGTGTAACAAAAGCTGAAGTTGGGCGCGACCGTCCGAACAGAGTTGGTGATGCGGGGATGCAACCTCTATTTTCGTGTAGAGGCACAAATTGTGTATCACTTTTTCTCAGGAGAGTAGAAGAATTGAACTTATATTGAACGGTACCTTTCTTCGTTTTGGGCAGGGACAGCGTTCGCGGAACCATTAGCCATCTTGGAAGTGGAGGGTTGGACAGTGCTGAAGGCTTGGATGCTATGTGTTGGAAGTCGAAGAGCTGAAGAGCTGGGAATATCTGACGAAACTACAAGTTTTAAGACGAGCAAGGAATATAAAAGTGTAACAATGAAGAGAACTATGGGATAATTCTACTTGTAAGAGAGCACTCCAAGCGAAGAAAGAAAGGCGGTGGCTCTTTTAGTCTGAACTAGGTAATTTGCGTTGCCTCTTTCTTATTCATTGCAAGGCACTCGTACGAAGTCATCGAATGCGCTGTCTCCTGTAAGCTGCATGCTTTAGCTGCATTGAATACAGTTTAATTGATTTTTTTTGGTGGCCTTAGGTCGAGATCACTGTGGATGGCGTATATCTGGCGTAGCTTCTCTGCATGGCCGTCGTACTTTGCCGTTGCAATTATAAATTTTTTTTTTGACGGCTTGAAGACAATGCAGTAGGTATCAGCGCTTTCCTGAGAATGATGATGGGATAACTTTGATAGCAGATGGTCGCTGGGGAAGTTGTTGGTGTAACTTACCTCGAAAAGAGACTGCGAGCGGGCTGAAGGAGCACAAAGTCTTCCGGATCAAATATTGTGGTGGCCTTCACAGAGTGACAGCAGAAACGCATGCGTATCGTGCTCATATCACGCATTAGTGCTGTGCATACAAATTACCGATACCTTCTTTGTTCACACCTGCATGTGTGCCGAGATTTAGCACGGCAGGCCGTACTATTAACTCCCGATATACTTAATTTCGAGTGTGCCAGGCCGCTTAGTGTCCTTGTAATCGAGTGAGGAGCAAGATGTGGATGCATAATGCAGCGTGATAGTTAGTAACATGCAGATTTACGCAGCTACGCCAGAACTTGCGCCATTAAAAGAGGCTGGAGTTACGAGAAGGAGTGGCAAAAATACATGGAATTTGGAAGCCCGAAATTTTTTTTTCCAGGGGAGCTTAGAGCCCAGTTAGACGAAAGATAGACCTAGGGTGGAGGGTATTGCCCGAAAAATATACATGTATCTGCATTCCGAGCTCAGTGCCGTTGGTTTGTCACACGTGTTTACCTGTATGTAAGTGCCGGTTGGTTGCCTTGTTGCCTAGAGGTAGGTTGGGTGGTGGGCAAGGCAGACTGACGCGCGAAAGTGCAACGATTTCGAGGTGCTTTATCTTGCTTCTGGAGCTAGTCAGTATGGCGAGATTTGTACTGTGCTGGAAATATGGTAATACACTCGGGTACCTGACCTGAGTCGAGCTGAACAAGGGGTCGCACCACCTCCTTTATTAGGCACCTACCCAGTAGATAGTATCTTCCTTCTAGATCGGAACATACCGAGCACCTAATGATAAAGGCACCTAGTACAATCAGCTCGTGGTGGCTTACGAACCCGAAACCGCTAAGCTTTTTAGCACTTATTTAGTAGCGCCTAGAAAGCTGTGGCGTTTGTTTGGCTGTCGAACTAACTCACTCAGCCAGCCTGGATTGTATGCTCGCATGCATACTAAATATCTTCAATGGCTTTCATTTAGACTCTGCAGGTTTTTATTTAAAAATAGGTGCGGAGATTTATGAGTGCATATTACACTACATCGGGCATGTAAGCTGCAGGTAAATGTGCAGCGCACAGCCGAAGCTACGGTTAATCGTGGCTTTCTTTATATCTCAGTATATAACATGTGTAACAATTCTATGGCTGTTAACATGCTGCTTTTATCTTTATATATACTTTCTGAATTAGGTAACGCCGCATATTCCGATTGGCTAATGCCTCATCTTCCAATCATGTATATTGCGACACATGCTATTTCTCAATACATTGTCATAGGGCTGAAGTGGCTTCTGAGGTAAGGGATCTTAGTACTTATGTACGTCATCCTTGTGTTCCGATAGTATGACGTTTATATGCACATACAAACATGTTCAATGCGACGTGGCTCGCTCCCGCGGTCCCCTTCGCCGATAATTCGGGAACCGCATGAGCTCATTACCACGTGGCAAGTTGGTATAATCCCCATCCAAAGCAGGGGTCTAATGCGCCCGCGATAGCTTATGCATGAAGATGGTACTGTAATGGTCAAAGATTTTGAGTCACCCTAGAGCTTTATAGGAATAGATCAGTTGAAAGCGGGAGGGGGACGAAAACGGGCCGCCGTCCTCCAGAGCTCAAGAATCAGCAAGCCATTCCACTAATAGCGCTGAATCTGCAGTAGTCTCAAGGAGTGTTATATACATCAAGAGGCTACTTCATATATAGGCTCAAGTCGTACAGGGCTTACAATCGATTGAAAGCAAGTGTGATCTAAGTTGTGTCACCGTGAATGATGGATACTACTACAACTTAGTACTAGTAGCAAAGCTAAACGAGCCCACGGCAGAGTTAGAAGACTAGTGGCGATTGATCGACTCTATTTCGACTACCTGGATCTATCATTAGGCTCCATCGACTGTGCTATTCTTCTCATAGAATGCTTCTCAAGGCAAATAGAAGGTCCTGGACCTCAGTTGAATTATTCGTGCCACTAGCAACGCAGTCAATGGGAGCAATTTTACAATTTAAACTCACTTTTGCATAAACATGGAAGGATGCTCGAGTTTTTTATAGTCATTTAGCTGACAAATAGCATTAACCCAGCCGTATAGAGCATTCCAGGGCAATATGTTTGGCCTGTGTTCCCTTGTTCTTCTTGTTGGCGTTCTTTTAACATACTTAGGTAGGTATATGCAGCCGTTCTGCAGCTAATATCTTAGCAGCTTACCGCACAAAGATGTCTTACCCCAAATAATTTTTATTGTCTTATTACGCTAGAAGCCCTTGGGAGAGCTATGGTTTGAAGTTAAAAGAGCATCTCAGGCTTGTCCTATTGATTGAAGAATGAAGCCAAAGTGCTGCGACAGTCGAGAACTGCTGATGGCTATTGACACCAATGAATGATATTTGCATATAGTTGGACTTAATCATCAGCTCTACGTGCAAGATGGGGAGCAAACGTATCCGCATATTTTTTGCCAGCTCTTATCACGAGGAGGAGAGGCGTAAAGCTTGGCGGAGTACTGATACACCGCCAAAGCGTGAGATCAAAGTGGGAAGGTTGTTTTATCCAGCCCCTTAAATGCACGAAGTACTATGTACATGTACCCTGCATGCATCCCACTGCGGGGTATCCGACGGATAGAGGTATATAATACTGTCAACTGAGATGCACCACTTTCTGGACTCCAAGAACCACCTACCAGTAAAACATATGACCATATATATTTATCAGTGAGTGATTATTTCACCAACACGTATACATTATAAAGTATAAAAGTAGATAGTGTTCGCAACCAATCTCGTGCACCTCCCTGTATGGCTCTGCACAATGCAACCTGGCGATGAATTGAGACTTGAATGCTAGACTTTCAAAGCCATCACGGTACCTATATGCTCTTAAGCTATGGATATTACTTTGCAATCCAATTTGACATGATGTTTAAGGAAGTTGGGATAGTAGACCAACATTGCCCCCCCTCCCCCCCCCTCCTCGGCTCCTGTCTCCCAATTGAGGCAGCCAGAGGAGGAACCCAAATGAGGAGCCCAAGTGAGGAGATGTCTCATTAAATCTCTTCTTATTGAACCAACTGCGAAACGTTGCTACACCCTCTCTTCAGATAGAAAAAAAAAAGCATGTATGTCTCGCCGCGTCACCTTGCAGAAAGGCCAACGAGAGCAGCCTCCAAGATTTCTGCAAGTTCCATAAGTCTCAAGATACGAGGATGCCTGGAAGGTGGCCACCAAAACTACAAAGATAAAAAGACAAAGCCATTGTGGCCATGCTGAAGCCCAACAGTCTCAGGCTAGCTGTAGACTTCAGCCGGCATGAGATTAATACAGTAGGTGAAAAGTTTGATGGAGACATGAAAGATGTTCCAGGCCACTGCTCGCTATACTCTGGCAACGTAAAGGCGGAGAGACTTTTTCCAAGGCATTTGTGATGACGTGCAGCAAAATCTTCCCTCCAATATCCCTCTCTCTCTCTCGCTGGCAGACACTAGCGGGGTGAAGGTAGCTGCATGTGAACATGGCTCGTGAGATACGAGTTTGAAACTGATATAATTACGTAGGCGGTGGGCCTTGATACTTACTATGCCTGCTTTATTGGCCATTATGCTGCGTCCCAATTTGAAATGAGACATTGGATAGCAGCCTAATCACTTTGACATGACAGTCCGCGACCGACCTTTACTTTGCTTTGCAGTTTAGTAGCTCTTAGAGCGAGACAAAAAGGATCAACCATGCATTGTATTGCTGCACAGCCCATTAGAAGAGCCATTTTCTATTGCGTAAGATCTTCAATTGCCAAAATTCTACTAGCCGTATGATAATGGCTTGAAGCTGTACATGTAAAGTACTGTGATAATGGCCGTGCTCGGAAGCTCTCCTGAGCGGGAGCTGTTCATTCATCCACTTTCTTAATCTGTGCTTCGTCAATTTTCACTGGCCATGTACTGATATAAGGTAAGACTTCCACATGTGCCACCTTTCTAACACAAAAGTTTCCACCGTCGCCCCATCTGGGGAGTGATTTCCCGGTAAGGAAGTCATCTGGAAAGTCTTCGGTACCTTGCCTTTGATAATGAGCTTGTCTGGCCTCATGCTCAAATGTGCTGAGCACATACATGCATTTAGCAGCGATAAAACGGATAACGGGTAGAGGCCAAGAAGAGGCCTTCCGTAACCGCACTCCACCCCTTTATTGCCATGTCCTATAGAGGCACGAGAGCCAGTGATTCCATTCATGCAATGACTCTTGAGCCACTGTAATGCATGTTGATAGGCCCCAGCACTCTGCGTTCTGAGCATGAGCCCGTCGATTTGGCTCAAACTACACATACTACGGTAAGTGGAGAAACTGACACATGCATGCAAGCGTCAATGATCTGGTACTACACAGCACATGTGGTGGTGTTATCCCTGGAGTCGATACAATGCTCCAGTGGCATAGCTGGCACTCGAAACACATTAACCTTGGCTGATCTCGTGTGGGCAACGATGCGTTACGGGGAGGGTAGGCGTAGCATGCTTTGACTGGGGCTTTCTGCGGGTTGCAGTATGTTGGGCCGCCTCGTCTAGGGTGTCTGGTCAATGGGCAGGCATCCAACGACAGCCTTCTGAGATGGAAAGGATACCCTCACGAGGCCTTTGGCCCCTAAACAAAAGGTTGAGTACAAGCAAGACAACTGCCGGCGATGATTCAAGATCCGGCAAAATCCGCGGTACTGGATTGTACATGTACTTTGCTTCTGCGTCCGAGCTAGCGACTGCGGTCTGGCGGCACCAGCATATTCGATTCACTCAATAAAAAAAGCCCCTTCGAGGAGGGGTCCGCCTCAGTCGAGCCATAAGCAATATACGCCTTTGGTCGGGGTGTTACATCATGTCGTCCATCAAACCACGACGTAGGCCGCAAGATCATTGGTACATGTACGCAGCGGTCCATACTAGCACTCGTATATCTCAATGTACCTTGGCTGGACTTGTCTCTATTTCGCCAACTATATTACCCTCTCCGCCGCCTCGAGCTGAGTATATGCGGGTCTGCATGTAGGATCGGGAGTCACTAGAGCAGCTAGAGAAGCTCTTCGAGCGCGGCTAACCTGGCTGAGAACATTGAGAGAACAAAAATCTGGTTATTACTTTGTTCTGGGGCCTGTAACTATTTAATCATTCCCATTTCTCTTCTTTTTTCCCCGTCCAGTATCTCTTGTCTTCTGCCATACAAACTGAGAGCGCCTTCGATTTACCTCTGATTCTCGTGGCTTTTGTTCTATTCTGCTCTCTTTTTGGCCTTCCCGTGTACCTGGCCTTCATTCGCTTGCCTTTACAAATCTTGCTTCTCAAAATGGCCGATAACGCTCATAATAATGCGTAAGTGCTCTCTCTTGGTAGCTTATTTTCATTTTTTTCAGATTAGACTTGGCAAGTGCTATCGATGCAGCAGCATGCATAATGAATAACAAATTATTCTTTACATTTGTGGTATAACGCAGTGTAGGCTTTCAACTCAATACCGGTGATCAACCTTTCTTTTTTTTGTGTCCACCGTCCTTCCTTCAAGGACATACGCTTTGGAAATCTGTGTCGTCCTCTTCAAGACCCGCCGATAATCTGCTGCACGCATTGGTACTTTTTCTTGAGCCGGGTTAACCAAAATCCACCCCAGTCCTAACGCCGCCTTTCCCGCGGCCCCTCCCGCAGCCCCTCCCGCAGCCACTTTGGGATCAAGATGCACCCAAGCCGCCATCTCTCTCGTCCCTGCGGATGCCGCCTTCATCACCCGCCGCTTTCTCTCCGATCAAGACCAACATCCGCCTCTCGGCTTGAGACAAGCACCAAGTGAGGCCGAAGCAGAATCGAAAATGCTTGTGCAGCTGCGCGATTTCGATGAGAAATTTGGTAATACCTATGCAGGCAATTAAGCATACGAGATATTCACATAGTGTCATTCTGCCCTTTATGTGGGACCTACTATATGGAATGGAACGGGTGGGCGCAACATGTATGTATGCATACTATACTGTTATAATTAATCTACATATACCTGCATTGCGAATGAATTTTAAATCCCGATTTGCTTGAATTTTCTTGCAAGCCGCACATTAGTGCCACAATTTGCCTTGAATGCGACTAGGCAGCACAATTAAAGATGTTGTTCAATTAGTGCATGTACATTCACATGTAATTGTGCGATAGGGACGGTGCTGAAGATAAACCTGGAGCCTAGCTCATACTCTTCTCTCAGGCAGATGATACCGCAAATCTAGTATTCTTATCCTAGTAGTGAATGTATAGCAGTATGGAAGTCTTTGGTATTCTGTCTAGAAAAAGGGTACTCAGCAGTAGATTGAGATCGGGCGTGGAGCAGGTTCCATCTCGCACCTTACCTCCAAAACGTCCAAAACACCGGGCCTGACAATTATCCTTTTTGGGACTGCCCTTGTCTGCCAAACTGCCCCCACGGCGGCGCACATCAATCACCAGTGGCAGCCTCATCATATCTCAGTCTCCCAGCGAACGCCCTAATAAATGCCGCAGGGCAGAAGAGTGCCGTCTGACCGCGGGAATGGTGCCACTTGGCAGGGACCCCGGTTGACGGCGCCAGGCCGAGTTTTTCTCACAAGCAGTGCTCCATTCTACCGTACTCGCAACCACTTGGAGTCCTACTCGGCGTCGTAGTCAATTAACGATATGCATTTGATCTACCCTTCAGCGCCCAATATCTCAACTAAATCTATATTTAAGCCGCCTTACAGTTGGAGGGGGGTACCAGAGAGAAGATGTAGGGGGATTTCTAGAACCGACCGTGAATTAACCTGTGTGTGGACTGAAAATCCGCATCGAGGTGATCAAATGCCTTTTGTTAATAGCGCCGTCATATACATTCCGCCATTTCTATGTCTACCTACCTAAGTAGGTACTCAAATACTCAAACATTTATTGCATAAAGGGCGTGTAACCAAACCAATTCAAAAGCATAAAGTCTTGTAAACCAAGTTTAAATACTATCGCAACTAATGAGAGTGTGTCCACGGTTCCCCGTACTACTAAAATCCACATTTCAATTTAAGCATAGGTACAAGATGCTGAGGGCGGGGTCCTGTGAGAAGGCTGCAACGCTTGTATATCCACCGCCATGACTAGGTAGTATCACTGCCTCCGCTTCCTTTAGTTAAAAATGAAGATTCCCAACGCAGCATTCACATCAGAAGGTATTGCGTCATGAAAATCCGTTTAGGTAATATACCACCACCCTTTTTTCAGCAGCTACTTCATTTTTGCGTACATGTAGACTCAGCCCCCGGACATTAATTCCCACGTCCAAACTGCATAACAAAAGCACGAATATTGGCGGATGCGCGAGCTTCGCCAGTGGCCTCGGCCTCAGCTTCTGTCTGCACAGGGCCGCCAAGGCCAACTGGGGGACGTTGATCCTGATCAGCGAGGAAGCGATTGATGTTCTCGACATAGTGGAGACGGGCGCGTTGATGGTCGCCCTCGCTAGTGGTCGGGGCGCTGCTGCTGGCACTGTGCAGAGATTGTACTTAGCATTGATCAATTGCTGCTATCTATAATGGCTACGGAGAGGTAGCGGTGTTCTTTGGTAGTAGGAGGGTGAAGACGGCTTTTTTGTATCTATTAGTGATGCGATACTCTCCCTAAACTGCATTACTTCTGGTTGGCGCTGTACGAGCTATGCTGTTTGCTAGGTGAGCCCAGTAAGCAACGTACCACTCCACCCCAAAACAGGTAGTACTACATAGAAAGCCGCCTTGACCCTACCAAAGAGATAAAGGAATATGAAATATTTTAGCTAGTAGATGGGGAGATGGATGGGTAGGTAGGTAGTAAGCAGGTTCATTATTTGTGTTCTAGTATACTATTGACAAAGCAGGTGTCTTTGTCTCAGCCAAGAAGACAGTAATAACGAAATGACTCTTATACATGGTAATAAGTACCTACCTATCGCGGACATTGCGCATAGTGTCAGTGGAAGTGGAAGGCATACTGGCGTTGGACTTTAGCGACAAAGGTAAATGAAGCTGGAAACGTATGCATGCAATGGATTGGATGGTAACATGAAAGTAAGCTGAGTTTGGTTTGTATCTAATTTGTATTCAGAAAAAGAATAGAGAAGATGGAGAGGGGGATTTATATATTCTCAAAGACTGAACCGAAACCCATCTTTTCACCTTTTCTTACTCTTGCTTCCATGAGCGCGTTCCGGCCCCATGGGCTGCCCCAGTTTTTCCCGCATTGCACCAACTCTTAAAAGGGCAGGGCGGAAATCTAAAGTGACCTGGTGGAGGGGTCCCTCGGGCCGTGGCCAATGGGCAGGGGTCCAACGACAGCCGTCTGAGATGGGAGGATGCCCTAACGAGGCCCAAGACAAGAAGTTGGGGGACAAGCAAGATGAGTGCGGGTGGGTATCGCGACCGATTACTGACGGTAATGCAGAAATGACAGTCGAAGCCAGAGCTCTACATGTGTGTAATCTAGTTGGCGGGTTGCCTCGCTATGTAGGGCCCGAGCAGGGGCGCCTATTGGTGGGTAGCTGAGGTGGTTTTAACGGTGATAACGCAGCGTAAGGCACCAGGGACCGCCGGGCTCGGGAGAACAAGTGGAAAGCCAAGGATCTCAAGATGAAAATCTTCCATAGGGCCCGGCTCTTGATTTCTCGCATCACCTGCGTTGGCGAGCCGCTTCGCAATGACTTGCTAACTACCTAGGCGACAGTGGTAAAGAGAGTTGGAAAAGATCACTGAGAGAGAGCTTATTTCCCTGGATCATTAGCGCCGCCGGCTTGCGGCTTTGAGCTGTAAGTCCGCTCTCTCACCGACCCGCAGACATCGGCTTTAGTAGTCTATCTGGTCCGTGCCTATGCATTGTTCCTTGTTTTTTTTACTCTATATGAGAAAAACAAATTAATCTTTAATACTTGATATGCGAATCTGGGCTCAAACAAATAGAAGTAAGTACGGAATTATCCTGAAGAGACTCTTATGCACTTATTAATATCGCTAACTGTGGATAGTAGATCTGTAGGACTATCCACATAGTCTGGAAAGAGCTCAAGGTGTCGAGGGGGGGGGCCGGGACTTGTGTTCCGTGTTTTTAAGATGCAATATTTTCACATTGTTTCTAGGCAGCATGATGCTCTACCTAGCCACTAGAGCATTCAGATACAAGGCAGAAATAGGCACGCGAAGGGAAATAACGTCGGCTGTTTTTAGCGTGGTCCGCGGCCAATCGCCTCTTGGTGGTTCTTTGCCTAAATTTCTTAGGGGTCTCTGCGGGACAACAATCCATGCGAAGGTTTCGTTATGGTTATATATCAGCATGGCTTTCAGGCCATATCATAATGGACTGCAAGAGTACGCGCAGTAATCATCTATCCAGAAACTGGTAGGCAGACTGATACAATCGTGCTATCATTGACTGTATCAAATGGCCGCGCAGGATTGTTTTACAATAACCTTGGACTAGGTCACTGTGAGGTATGTAGCTACATGTACTGATAGAACACAGCAGATTGGGTGACCAACAGCATAAGAAGTAAACAGTAAGCCTATCCGTATACATGCAGTTTATTTAAAAACTAAACAGCCATCCAAGTAGAGATTCCTCATGAGCTACACTCTTCCTGGAGATGCACAAACAGCAAAATTGCTAAAGAAATGGCGCTGAGACGCAACAAGCCCTTTTCCCCGTGCCGATAAGCGACAACGGGTTGGAGGTGGTTATCAATGCCTTGTTACTGCTATCTACTTGTAGTAAATGACCCACGGTAGACTCGCATGCACGCAACGCCGCGCCGTGCTCAAGCTAGCGCGGCCGATGTGACTTTTGCATAAGGTACCTAGGTACACATAGAATGTAGCGAGCCGCACGGAGTTTATTCGCAGGACAGGTTTTTCAAGGAGAAAGCCAAAGGAAGGAGAGGGATGTGGAGCCCCGTGAATATGGCCTATCCTTCGTATCAACACTTTGCCGATGGTGATGGCGTGGCCGGCAATTAAAACAAAGTGACTTTGAAGTTGTCCGATGTTGTTGCTTAGCGTTTGGCTTTACTTGGCGTCCGGTTTTAGCGGCAATCTAGTAGCACTGCTGGCGCGACCTCTATCGTTTAGCTGGAATCGCCCGCCAAGCGGCATCTCGATGGATTGAAACGGCGTCCCATGTTCAACTAGGTACAAGGGGGCATCTTCATAGTGGTGACGCCACAATTTTCAACGCACATGTACTTTGATTCTTGGGTCTATTCTTCCCTTTTTTTTTCTTTTCTTTTCTTTTTTTTTTTAATTCTCGGAACGCATGTGCTGGGCTTATTTGGCTCATTTCCGGTCCTCTAGTCTGCCGTCTAGCCCGAAATGCAGCAAGAAAATGCGTAGCATGTAGGTACCTAGGTAAGTATTCTGGTAGGTACCTATTCGAAGCCAGGGGTGTGACAGATCCCAGCCCACAAGTGATCTTCCACAGATCCGGCTTTATCCTTGCTACGACTTGAAACATGCGTATTCACCGATACGCAAACATCGGCTCCAGTAGTTTATCTCGTCACATGCCGACATATCGTTTCTTTTTACCCAAGTACCTAGTAGGTAGGTACTCTGTACGCCAGTCTGGCTTTGGAATTAAAGAAGCCTGTCTGCACATGTAAAATCGCTGTAGGTAGTAGGTAGCTCAACACACACGCCATGTCGGCAAAAGAGATTTACAACGACACGCCTCTCAAGCGGCCGGGCTGTCTTATGTGCTTGTCGTTCAACTATTCTTCTCTTGAGCCATCTCTTTTCCCTTTCTTCTTCTTGAAGGTTGCGCCCCATGAGAATGGACCAGTCGTAAGCCCTAGGCTGCCAGCTGCGATCCCGCGAATGCGGTCCAGTCGTCTCAGAGTCAACTGGCCGCATATGAGGCTGGGACGCAAAAGATTTTTTCGCCGATGGAGATCTCGTCGTTTCTAGATTCTGATATAAGCAGATGGCAGTATCCCTTACTCTGAATTGCCGGTCGCTCGGACTGATCATGCATGTGTGCTCCATTCGAAAGCCTTTTAGGCTGCATGGTCACCCGACGGATTGCGCTGGCCAATAAAGAGTGTCTCCATGCCTGATGGTGATGGTGATGGTGATTGTGCATTCTGGAAGAAAAGAAGCAGGGGGCGTATGCGAACAAATACTTCATACAGAATTCGGGCTTTAAATTCGGCAAAGCTGTTTTGGTACTTTGCTTTCTGCTAGTAGTTCAAAGCTGTATGTTGCATAATAGCATCTCGGAGAGGCGTACTGTCCTTCACAAAAGTAAACACTAGAGCACCGCAGAATGAGCTCTTTATCAATATCATCCAAATTCGTATCTCTTCCGTGTTCCTTGGTACAAGCAACATTCCGTAATGGGACGGCGCTCCTGGCTGCCTATTGCCGATCCCAACGGCAGCATCCGCAACGACAACGACGACGACAGCGCACCGTTAGCACGGCCCACCCTCACGACCGGATAACGGGGCAGATTTCCCTTCAGGTCTGAACGCAGCAAGATGGCCCTGTATCTGTCTTCCTCAGGTAACAGATGCCTTGCGAATGGGAACTTCAGAACTACCTACCTAGCAGGGAATCAATGGGTCATGAGATTGACGCGACACTTGCATGGAACCCGCATGTCCTGGTACATAAAATGCAGTGTGCATAGGTACATGTACTTAGTAGTAGCTGACTTTAAAAACTTAGGGGGCTTTGTCCGTTTTTACCCTCTTGTTAGCCAAAGGCGCAGCGTCCATCGACTATCGTCGGCCGCAGCGACCGGCTTTATTATCCCGCCCACGCGTGCTGTTGCGTATCCTAAAGAAGAAATCATCTCGGAACCATCATGGCTAGAATTTTCTGTCCTTTTATTTGCCTGACGGTGCTGCAATTGATACGAACAAAGTGCTCCATCTCCATAAATACTGACCATGGTCCCGTTTCGTTTTCTCAGAAAATTGCCCCATCATCGATCGTGGTTATAGCTTGGTAAAGGTCGCTGAGCTAGGTACAAGTGCTTATTGGTCCAGAAAGATGCCCTCAACCACTCTCCAGTCTTCCCTCATGCCTACTTCATCTACAGGCGCGGTTTGTGGAGATGGCGCTGTGTAAGTGCAATCCAATCAATATCCTTCTGCTTTACTTGTCTTGTTTCTCTTTGATTCTCTGCTTCCCTCTGTTGCCACTACATCAAACATTTCTGCCCCGGCACCCCATATACGCCGTCCGGCCACATGCAGATCCCAAATCAAGCTAAATGGGATATAAGAAATCTTACTCATCACTCACATCTCGTACCTGGCTAAAACGCCACCGCTGAATCGTCACACAGCACCGACGAACCTTGGGCTGTCACTGATAACGCCACACAAGCCGCCGCCCGTCCCGTTCCCAACGATCCTAAATACAGCCTCGGCCGTTTTCTTGACAAAAGCAAAGCGACAGCTCCCGGCTGTCAGCGCCCACCGCCGGGCTTTGGCAAGATGCGGAGCGACGCTGAAGCAGTGACTGAAGCAGAAGCACGCATGCGCAAAGAGCTGCGCGCCTTTGACGCAAAATTCGTCGGTGGAAGCTCCGATAATAGATAGGGCGCGTTAATGGTGGGACTTTTTCTTTTTCTTCTTCTTCTTCTTCTTCTTCTTCTTCTTCTTCTTCTTCTTCTTCTTCTTCTTCTTCTTCTTCTTCTTCTTCTTCTTCTTCTTCTTCTTCTTCTTCTTCTTCTTCTTCTTCTTTGTTTTATTGATGAGGCTCTGCGTTCAATGTGAGTTCATTCCGACTAGTCCCTATGATGACCGCTGTGATATTGTTAGTTGGTTCCGCTAACTGGCTGACAGAACAGAATATTCCACTTGGATGGATGGAACGGTACAACAATTAATTCAGTGGCTGGGTGGAAAAGGGATAGTATCATTGCGACATCTATACTGTTTGTATCTACAATTTTTTTTTAAAAAAAAAAATATTTTCATCTGCTTGCACACTCAATAATAGCATCTACCATTTGCTACGGTCTAGCTTTCTCAAGGCACAGTGACCCACATTCTCAACTTTCACAGTTTCGCAAAATCTTGGTAATGCGTCAACGCTGCCGACGTTGTTGCAGTGCTGTCGCTCAAAAAAATTCTGTAAGGCACCGCATTTTGTAAGACAATTAAGGTGTCAAGATATTAGCGGGGACAGAGATGACTGAAAACATGATCAAGTTGAACTAGAGAAAGACATCACAAGCATTTACTAGTTCGGTTGGGGATATTGGGCTAGGAACCGTGGCTCTGTTATCAAATGGGGAACTCGTGGGATTGTTTTAAAACTACTACAGAGGTAAGCAAGGCTTCCTGGTGCTCTATACTAGTTGGGAGGCTAAGCCTACGGCTCGTGGCTCGCCAGTCCACAGCACTGCCTGTTTCCACTCGGAAACATGGGCCAGGCTTACTCCGTGTTCCGCAGGTGCGAATTTACGGAGCATCTGTGGATGTTTGTTCACTATTAGACCTTGAGTATCGGGATTAAAATAAACAGTCTATTAGTAGCCATGTCTTGAAGACGAGGGAGAAAGTGGCTACTTTAAGAGGCGTGGTAGTTAATTGCTGTACGTTTTCGTGATGACATTCAGCTCGGCTTTGAGCGCATTGAGTATTGCAAAGTACGTTCGTAACTCGGCGGAGACCTTCCAAGCTCAGCCGACTACAACCTAAATCTATGTATAGATAGATAGGTACCTGTATCTACCGCCTTGCATATTTTGTGGCCTACTGCGACATTAACCCTGTAACTGGCCATCCTCACGCCGATCCAAAGCTTTACATCACCACTCACAGCCTTGCGATTGGCTACAGGTGGCATCCTTCAGCATCCTGTTCCTGCTAAATTATCTCATAGCGCTTCATCAGGCTGTGAGAGCTGGCTAGTGGAACGATGCTACACGAACCTCGCGCGGATTTGAGGGGAGCCACCCACAGGCTGGATTCACCTAAAGGAGCCCTGCCAATTGGCAAGTTTCCCTGCGTTATGCGACGCCGTGTCTCGAATCCTCCTCTGTCAATCCCTTTTCTCTCTTCTTTCCTCTTGTGTGCTATTTATTTTTTCTTTCCCTCTGCTTAGCGACGACGAGGAACTCGGCGCCACCATTGATGCCCATGAGATCGCGATTCGCCGAGGCCACAGGGCCTGAAGTTTTACCAGAGGTTGATGTTACGAGAAATGGCGACGGAGCTCCAGAGCCTTTCCGTGGATATGATGGTCTAGAAGTGGTTGACACCGATTTACCTGGCTCAGGCGTCAAGACAAAGCCTGAGAATGCAACTACACCAGCAATTGAAAACACCACACCACAAAAAAACGCGAGAAGAAGAAGGAAAATATGGATTGCGGTCGCAGCGGTGATTCTGGTGGTGGTGATAGTGGCAGCTGTGGTTGGCGGTGTTCTTGGGTCGCGACATCACAAGTCCGCAGCGTCTTCAAGGACTTCGAGTGCTCCCTCGTCCCCTTCTTCGACTCCTTCATCACCATCGCCCAACGCCGTCGCCTCCAACTCAAGTCTTGCGGTAACTGGTTGGTGGGAGACCACCAGCCAATACAACATCCGCCTATTCTACCAGGGAAAGGATGGCCAATTGCGCATGACCGGCTACAGTTCCAGCAATGGCAAATGGTCAACGGTAGCAACATATCAAGTGGACCCACCACTTAGGCCAGGTTCTCCGCTTGCAGCTAGCTGTTATAATTCCACATTTTACTTCAAAAATGAAGTGAATGCTACAAGTGTGAGTCTTGCTCTCCGCTCTCTTTGACCGTTGTATTCCAGACATCTAATGCGCCAATCCTTATCATATAGAACTATACACAAATCGATGTTTTCTACCAGGGAACACAGGGCTACATCAACAATTGGGTGATCCAAGAAGAAGTGGCCCCGGTACGAACAACGACTGATAAAAAAGGAACCCTCTCTGCGAGAGCTCTAAGAGCAGGCATGAACACGAGGCTTGCAGCACACTGGCCAAGCATTGTCTTTCAGAACGGGGTGAATGGATTAGAAGAAGCCTATTATTCGATACACAATCGCTGGGCCCACAACATCTTGAACCTCTCGGCCATCAATCATTCGGCACTGGTAGAAGTCCCATGGTGGGGTTCGAGAACTGGAAGCGCCAATTTTATCTATCAACGAGATGACCATAAGCTTTTCGCGGAAATGAGGCACAATGCCAGTGTAGACGCAACCGCAGGTGAGATTTCAACACAGCAGATTGTTTTTTCGGGTGCCTAACCCATATTTTGACGTATATTGCAGATGACCCAGCACCCAACGTCTCTATCCCGTCCCAGGCTGCCATAGGGGCATTCGCGATCCCCAAGACTGCTGGAAACCTAGGCAGCCTGATGAATTTCTATGTTTTATGGCAGAATGGCACTGTTCTCCAAATGACCAAAAATGACGACAATAACGGATGGCAAACCTCATCAGCGCCAGACGCCCTTGGAAGCCCCGACGAAGGAACAGATATAACGTGTCTTACTGCGACCGACTATGTTTGGACTCCTATACAATCCAAGTACGATATGGCCCGCTGTTATTACATGGTAGACGGGAAAGTAAGAGAGGTGAAGTATGATGGATCGACTTGGTCTGTTGTTGGATACGTGCCATTGGATTGATACCAAATTCTTGATTTTCGTTTATTTCTCACTCAATCATTAGGGGAGTTAATCATTATTAGACCTAAGCAAATAATGCATTTTTAGCCATTGGCTAGATAGATAATAAGCAAAATGATAAAACATATATACAACAGTCGGTGTTCACCAGTATCACCCAGCCACCCAACCATTCATTATCTAAAGATCAGACAACGAGGTCTCTGCAACGTAAGAGCTTCTAGAGCATCAAGATGTATGTGTGTACTTATGATGATCCTTCTGCTTTAGATAATCAGCCTTTGAGACGATGTTTAGGTTGCTCTGAAAAATAGATGAGGTTTCACTATTTAATAATGAGCTGGGTGAGATTGTTATAAAGACTACGTATGGCTGTGAGCATCCGATGGCCAATGTTGATTCTACCACAGCGGTGCTATGCGGTCGATATGCTGGCGGGAGCCATATCATTCTGTCGTCGTCCCACATAACCCACTCAAAATCCTCGCTAAGGCCAATGCCCCGACGGAGAATGGAGGCGTCTCTAATAGGTAGAGAGAGCGAATCTTTTTCTGAATCTTCTGATAGCATTGCTCCTGTTCGAGTTCATGTTCATGTCAACAGTGTTTGCATACCGACCCAGAAAAAAACACGTACGATTCGTATCTCTCGAACTCGTCATTCATTCTGTCTAAAATTATAGCCTCTGTAGATCCCAAACTGCATTACTATTTCCTAGCTACAGCTTCATCTTTTAATAACATCGTCACCCTCTAAGTTGCCTTATATATTATTAGCCTTGCCCAAGATATGCTACTCACATATCTTAATTACTCATCCGAGGATCAAGTCAATATCTTGACGCTCCTGGGCCTCCCACAAACCCCTTTCCACTCGTCCCAATGCTTTTCGATATGCAACGCCGTCTATCCATTCGATCCACAAAACGTAGTAGTACTCATACATGTAGTTACCTTTCGGCCTCTCTTCATGGTCCCATTCATCCAAGACCTGGTGATATTGGAGCCTTTGGCGAGCATCGTTCGGGACACGACCCAATGCAACTTCTACTAACTCAATCTCTTGGCCTGCTAAGCTTCTGCTATTGTCTGGGGATTCTTCCTGTAGCCGTATAGCGCCAATCCAAGCTGACGTCTTGTTTCTGAGTGAAATGACCATAGTGCCTTTTATATACTTCGGTTTGATGACTTCGCCACCATACAAAAACGCTCTCTTTGTCCGACATGAGATGAATGGTGCGGCGACATTGCTCTTGGGGATCTGTAATGGATCAGGTATGGGAACAGGATACCAAAACTCTGACTCGGGCTCTGAATTATGCTTGTAAAAAAACTTTGGTGAGTTGTCAAGCTCCGGTGGCGGAAAGGTGAGCCTCCCTGGATGTGATTCAGAATCAGCACTATATCTGGTCCAACCAGAGGGACACGGGCTCTTCTGTGTTCCAATGGCATACTTCTGCCTATACTCAGACCAGGTATTCCGGATCGGGATCCCGGGAGCCTTCAAGCTCTCTCTCCAATGCCACTGGACCAGGGGTGTGACTCTGTCAAAGTACCTTGCGCCCTCCCTGGACGCTCTAACTTTGACAAAGTCTAATGCAGGATGCATTGCAATTGACAAAAGCGTGCCTTTCCAACCTATCCAGCTCCAACTTGGGAGGCAAACATTCCCTCCAGAGCCTTTTGCTCTTCGACGATTGAGTGGATCGCGAGTGTGCCACAGAATGGCTATATAGAACATGGCGGCAGGCAGACCGGAGATGAAGCCGCCGTCGAAGCTTCTTCCAAAAGAATTGAGTATACCGGCGAACCCACTAAGGGCATCCTCGGGATACGTCAAATCTCTCATGTTATACGCACCGACCATGTTCCACCACACATATGGATCTGGGATAGTACTCGACAATGCCTCTCTCATGCTGGTGACACTGCCAATTTGTCCATCAACTTTCCCACCATGCTTCTCGCCCACCTCAGCCCATTTGTCACTCTGGCAGACCCAACGAACCCAGCCACCCTCGAAGAAAATCTGTCGCCGAGAAAAGACTTCCTCTTGGTATGTCCATCCTCGCGTTCTCCACTTTGTATACTTTGGTTCCATAAGGCACTCAACAATTTGAACGCTTGGCCGCAATGTATGGATAACCTGGATCGCTGACCTTGGTTCAGTGAGGCCACCAAGTCCTGGCAGGCCGCTATCGGCATCAAGGCCATCGGAAGCAGTTATTGTTATAAATGCATTGGAATATATAGACACCATCTTGTTAATCTCAGCCTCCTTGTGTACTGGATCGTCTTGAACAATGCATAATGAATCTACCCAAAGATATCGTTCACCAAGTCTTTCAACGCAACTCATCGCATCGCGGATTGTCTTCGGTAGTGGCACGCTTGTCCGTCCTTCAAAAAATGCAGATGGCTTTAGTAACTGAACAATATTGTCCATTCGAGCCATTAATGTGGGAGCCCCTCCCCAAACATAGCTTAAAGCTATATATCGATCATGCTGCGATGGGCGCACGAGACATTTGCGCCAAACATCAATGAGCCACGTGGGTCTAGCATCGTCTTTATAAGATGATCGGGTCTGCGTTGAGCCACAAGTTTCGCCATGAGAAGACAGGCATTTCTCTTTCCACTGTCTAAGGAGACCGTGATCAATCCAGAGAGGATTTACAAGCCGCGCACTGCCCTCTTGTCGGGATTTTGGGTCTTTTCGAAGCAGGTAGATTTGTCCTGATCTACACTGTCTAGACTTCCCGGAGCTTTTGATATCAGCATGAACTTCAAGGTTATCCCACCCGGTGAACGCTAACATTCTGAGAGAAATCTCATCGGCGGCATTGGGTGTGAGATCCAGTTTTAGTATTGACGCAAGAAATTTTGGATGATGTGGGCAATGCGATTCCACGACTTGTTTCCAGTTATTGATCGTAATGTGATTCATGGTATCTCCTCGAGCCTCGACTGGGGCTTGGAGCAGCTTTAGCAATCTTTCACAAACATCACATGGCTGGAGCTTTTTGTTAATGCTAGGCTCTCGAATAAACAAGTCGGTGTATTTCTAAAGAGATGATATACCTGTTCTTTTAGCGGGCCCGGCTTTGGCGATTGTGGCTTGGTAGAGAGCTTCCGTGGCGATGGAGGGACTGACATCTTTTACTCTTTAAAATCGTCGCCTTTCTTCGTCTTGATACCGTATCTAATTGGGATCCATGTATGGCACTCCCTTGCCTTAAAAAATAGCGGCCAGTTCCGGGAGCCTCTACGCGGACATTACGGCGACGGGATAGAAAGCCGCACATGAAAGTGCGCAGACGCCGTCATGATCAATTGTAGCCTGACCGACAGATTGTGGGGGACTAAATCATCATGTGATCTTTCTCCGTCTCTCGCTCCCTTTGAACATGGATCTGGACAGCAAAACTCGGCGGGGCTTGTTTACAACGCATGCATCAATTCCCAATTAGGTAGTCTACGCAGCCATCCAAAAAACTATGCAAATCAAAATACCATGGTATAGGTTTGGAACCCCGGTTGGGCATAAGCAGAGAGTTTATATTCATTGTGATCTATTTTTACCTGTAACCCAGATACGGATGCTTATTTGGCTTATTGGCTAATAATATGAAAAGCAGACTTATATTTCCGGTACTTGATGCCTGACCAAAGCCTGATTCTAATGCGAGCTGAGCACACGTTCTAGATTTGACCAGTTGTGTCAATTGAAGACGATGAGAAGCCTGCCAATCCCGTAAATACTCCTGCATCAAGCATACTCAAAGAAGCCGCCCTGTCTTAAATAATTCTTCCACAATAGCAATGGTTTTAACCAGCCGTACTCTTAAAATGTTGCTTGAAATAAACCTCTTATAACCTCCTTGATATCTGCTTGTTGTATTGCAAATTCTGACTGTTGGCTGCGTTCAAAAGGCTGAAGTCCGTCTTATTCAAACAACTGCAGCAGTGGTGCCTTCTCAGTCAATTCTTCGTGCTGAATTTCCAAATTCGTTTGTGACTCCTTCTGGGCATATTGAGCTATCTCATCTAGAGACAGCCAACTATTCGCAACGTATATCCATGTATCTTTGTACTTAGATGGGTTTCTGAACGTCTCAGCCAAGATGCGTCCAATGTCGTATCGAATTATAAACGGGCATTGAGTCTTGCCACTACCAGCTACGGTAATCAAGGATGCTTGAGAATCAACCTTAACAAAGAGCGGTATCGTCCACTCCAAGAAGCCGGATGCGACAGCGGTCCACCCTAAGGAAGTCGTTAGTACGAGCTTGGACAACTTTCCATGATATAGCGGTGCTCGGAAAGATATTTACCATCGGGAAAGTTAGCTCCTTGAACGTATCTTGCAATCTCTCTCTTTGCTTCAAAGAAAGGTGATGTAACGGTGCGATGATCTATTCCAAATTCACTAGGTATGAAGCGTTTCACACCATCCTTTTTCGCGCGATCGATTAGGGGTATCTGCTCATACATCCCATGGTGGCCTTAGGGAGTGAGTTTATCATTATAATCTATTAATTAGATGGGTTCACGACAATGCTGTCGTACCAACTGCAGATATGATCACGTCAAAGCCGACGAGTGAACCCAACGGCTGTGTTGGAATTCCTGCGACCGCCTATCTGTCATTAGAACATAGGACTTCGAGGACATTGGGCATTTGTACATACCGTGTTCCGATGAGAAAATGGCACCACTGCGAAGCCTTCATCAACCAAGGCGCGGATTACTAGTGCGTAGCGGTCAACTTACTATACGGCTAATGTAGGAAACGTGAATTTTATCCACTAACATTCTGAGCCCAGGTGGCCAGTTGCGCCGAAGACCCCAATCTTGTAGTAGGTCATTATTGACTTTGACGGTCTTGTCGTAGACCCAAGTCTATCTCTCTAGTGAATTAATCTTCAATCTGGGGTTTTAGAGTCCTATATCGATCAAACGTACGTCTATTTGGGCTGACACATAGGCTGAAGAATATGCTGACAAATTCTAGGGGCCGTAGGATTCATGCGCAAGGAGGACCCGTAGTTCCGTATTCGACTATGTGACCTGGCGCAGACACAGTTTTATTTCGCTTAGGAGAAGTTCTTTGAAGCCTGAACGGATTTACAAAGACAGCACGGAACTCCAGACTGTAAGCGGATTCGACCGGGAAGGTGCTGCTAGAATGCTCCAGCACGGGATATATCATAGTTCTTGGCCCTGTCAACCTATCCTAAATACGCCGGATTTCTTTGGACGCCATGTATAGTGAGTCTAGGCTTGCATGTAGGTAATCTCGAGTCTAGAATTGTTCATTTCAATGTTTAATGTCTTTACAGTTTTAGTGCAAGGCATTTCCTCTACCAGAGTCGTCAAATGAGATGTTGCGTTGAGTTCGACGCTCATTCATGGCAATCGAAGAGGCGTACAAAGATCGCGGCATGGCGCCGCTAGTACAGAGTGAGAAGGATGAGTCTACTACTAATAGTAGCGTAAACCTCGGGCATTGTGCTGTACTAGTTCCTCGAGTATACGGTCGACTGCTATGGCGTGGATATAACTCGGGGATCGGGCAAGATAGTAAAGGACGTTTATGGGCGAGATGTCGGAGAAATTCCCAATGCTAGTAAAGTTTTATAAGGCTTTTAGAACTCGGAAAAGTGTCGTCAGAGATATTGAGCAGGGAGAAGTACCACCTTCGGCAGTTTTGGAAAAAATGAGGAATCGACATAAGGGAGCTTTTAATGCTGAAACATAAAGCAAATCGGCTTCTGTGTCGCGTAACACTGTCTGTGCGATAGGACTCACACTCGGCTGGGTCGCTAGATAAATGTAGCGAGGCAGCTTGATAGCCTTTGTGATCAGTTTTCAAGTAGTGGAATCTGACACATTTTATTACTATTCATAATATGTCCAATCAGCGCCTGGCAGTTGCGTTCGCGTTTCCTGTAACAAGACTTGTACCAGGAGAAAGCTCTAGGAGACAAGCACCATCAAGAGCTTCACTGGGGCTCCATGGCTCAGACTGACATTTATAGGAGTATGTAACTGACCTTTACAGAGAGCTAGTCAATGCCCACTCCTAGCAGATGATCCTTCGCTAGCTACGGAGCTGAGGTGGAACCGCTGAAGGGTCGTCATGGAAGTATTGTGGGGCTTGGATTGGAGATTGATCCTCAACATCCCAAAGGTGAGCCTAGATTCTTAAACATGTGGAAAGGAATACATACATAGCAAGAAGAGATGTTGCATTTATGCATCACAAAAGCCGGCCAGCAGTAAAAGAATGAGTGAAGGGGTTGGGAAGGCGGCATGTTGGAACGGCATAAGCCCACCACAAGCTGCGTTAGTCTGGCACCGCTACTCGAGAGCATCGTTGATACTACCTTCAAGGTGGATAACTACGCACCATTGCTTGTATATTGCGCTCGTGAGGTCATTTAGACGGCCGAGCCTGCGCCTGCAGTCAGAAATCTGATGGTCGTGGCTCAAGTTTGGTTGGGCAGTCTGTCGCTCAGACGCTGGATGCATCTGCAAGCTTCTTGTACAAAGGTGAACTATTATTCGCCTTACTTGGCATATTTGAAGAGGATTGAACAAGGTTTTTGCTTTGACCGAAATTGCCTTGCCTGCAGCCTACTAAAGCGCTACCGAGAGGCGTGTGCATGGTTTGGAGAGCGGCTAGCGACATCGGCCTTGGAGACATTTGAGATTTCCTTCCAGGGGAAGAAGGATGTATTGAACACCAAAGTTGAGTAACATATATACTAGAGTCTCGCAGCGAGTATTGATGACACATGTTGCTTGTAAAAGCTTGGGTGTGACAAGCAGGCGACATGTAGCTAGGCAGATCAGTATGATGTTGCACAGGCCTTTACCACGCGAATTTGCCATTATGGAGTCGATTATTCGTTGAGAAATAGAAGCCATATACTCTCTAGTTGTATCAGGCAATAACGAATGAAATGCCCTAGAATATGATGCATCTTGCTCAAACCAAACACTTATCCAAGAGTCCAAAGGACGGCATTCCGTAAATTTTAACAGACATTAAGAGCCTTGTGGTACAGACATCAGAGTGCACATGACGCGGCCCATCTCTCCCTAGAGATATATATCTAGCAAGCACAAACTCTTTACATGTATTTGGCCATGCTCGAAGCAAGACGATGCTGCACCTCAGCCTCCCCACAAGAGCCGGGGTGTGGGTGGATTAATACACCTACGGAGTGGCCCCAGCCCTCTGAGCGGCCGGAGCGAGCTGCGAGAGATCCAAAGAGGCCAGATCCATGCGCGCTGATCAAACAACTGATCCCACGACATCAGGTCGCATGCCTGTTCGCTGTTAGCGGAGTGGCACTATGTGGTGGATGTTTGGAGCTATGGCACGAGCCCATCCACGCGAAGAAAGGCGAAGCGAGAAACTGAGAAAGATGATTTCCAAACAGTAGCAAGGATTGTTCAGAGGAGATTCCGTGCTGCTATTACTTCATTTGAAGATAGAATAATTATATCTGACAGAACGTGCATTAATCCAAGCTCTTTTTGGAAAAACAATTATCTGACGGCATGTGCATTAGCATTATCGCCCTACGTCCTTGATTGAGCAGCGGCAAATGCTTTTTCTCGCATTTGTGGGGCAGATCAATGCGGCCAAAGCCGTTGGAGCTAGCGCCGCTGTGAGAAGCCGCTCAAATCGAAGCTTGATAGTCCATGTAGCCTTTTGCAAGCAAAATGGTCACGGATGCAGAGACGTAGCCACTCCGGTAGCAGCTCCGCCGGTGTTGTTTGAGTGCCCTGCCTGCTTTTGGCATTCTTCTCCGCTGCGTGCCGCCCCTGTTCACTTTGAAGTCCAAGATCCAGCCTCACGAAGGAGCATGCTAATTTATGAACACCTGCTATATAGCAGCTAAGAGAGAGACTCTAACTATCAATCTCCACCTTAGATGGAGGCTTGCCTCCTCTTGTATCATTATCATTGGCTCAGACGGTGATACTTGGCACATCTAGCGTAGTTCATTGGGTCTACGGGAGTTGACATAGTCGTGGACTATCCCGACTCCTGAATTGAACATTGCAAACTATAATACTAAGACAGCACCCTTGCTTTGTCCTTTATTTTTATATAAAGGCCTACCTGCTTCTGTCTTCATCATGGACCGTCTCTCATCGCTTTATTCTTATCTACTCTGGGCACTTTCTCCTACAGCCTATTTCTGTGCACTGCAAAACGCACACGCTACTTATACCTCCCAATCTTTAGTACTAAGCTACAAAATAGTGGTTATAGGTAAAACTATCTTATGGATTTATCTACATTTACTGAGTATTTCTTAGTATCTGTGCTTAGGCGAAGCCACTTCACAGCGTCTTAAGATGCCTTCATCGTCCACCCGCGCAACCTACATTGGAAGCAATGCGTAAGTTCCTAGCAGTGAGAATTTTCTTTGTCCGTTTTGCTCTCTCAGCCGCTGTTTCCTTAGGCGCATGTCTTGAATAGCAGACAGAAGTGTGTAGTTGGGTTACTGCTCTACACTTCTTAACTCAGACCACTGCTATTACATCTCTATAGGTACATGTACATGTACCCTTTTCTCAACCCTATTCACTAAGGACACTATATACACACATGTGCTAATTAAAAGGATCTGTAGTCAGCAAACCGGCGTCAATTCTGAAAAGGCCCAAACATCGCCCCAAATTCCAGTCCATTTAACCTATAATATGGACCGATTTTCTCAGGAAAGCGGGAAAAAATGTGGTAATGGCCATCTACGACCGCCGCTCGAATTCCGCCGTGCCCCAACCCAGGCCGAGTCGGAAGCTCGAATGCAGGCGCAGCTACGCGAAATCGATGAGAAGTTCAACAAAAAAAAGTAATTCAAGTGGCAAAGGCACTACTGCTAATAAATGATAAACTTGAGGAATCAGCTTGTCGGTGGATAATATGGGGCTCTTGTTGTCTATTCTCATTTCGTCAAGTCTTTGTTTGTCTGGGAAGCCAGTTAGCTCGAATCCAATACAGTCGCTTTATTATCACCAAAATAGGATATTTATTTCAGATGCAATGCTCGACCGGCCGGTCCTTAGTTAAGAATACATGTACAAGTCATCTCACCACGTTCCAGCAGTGATTTTATCTTCGGAGGGCGCTAGGCAAAAGCCGCCGCTAAAATTCAGTCCCTACCTTAGCTACGGCACTAGAAACATGCAAAGCACATGCATGTGGATACACGTACTCATACAACTTGAGATACCGACATGAATTTAGATGAAACTATAGCAAAGTCTCACAATGTAAAAGCGCGTTGCGTGTTGCATAGCTTTTTTTTTTTTTTTTTTTTTTTTTTCTTTCTCTTTCTTCCTTTTTTTTCGTATAGAATTGGATGGGAAATAATGACTATTGCTGCTTGAGTTTGCTAGCCGCAGCTAAGACACAGATCAAACTACAGGCAGGGCTACCAATGACTACATGTAGGGGGATAAGAGATTAAGTATTGCTGTTTATAGAATTTTGGGCTGAGAGCTGCCATTCGTAAGTAATTTTACTATTATTGCTACTGAACACATTGCAGTCATCGAAGGTATTCGAGAGCTATATTATATAAGCTTGTGGGTAAATTTGTTGATGTTTAGAACAATACAGAAATGAATGCGTGAATGCATGACGATATAGGATCGCAATACACAATTGCCCTCATTGGATGATGAGTGTAAATAATGTGATGCATACACGTTTCTGTTGTTGAAAACGAGAGAAATAATTGATAATTGACACAAGCTATAATAACAAGGTTATATCCTAATACATTGTGAAAGGAGACAAAGGTACTCAGCTACCAACGTCTTATTAAAACCAAGTGGAATCATCGGAAAGGTTTAATAAAAAGAGAGAAAAACTGAAGTAAAACTACTTAGTTTATTATAGGTTTAGTAATAGAAGAAGAAAAGGCTGCAATAGCTAGCCACAATCTGTAAATAGGTGAATATCTATGCAAAAGTCGAAAATTGGGGCAGATCTAGGACCATGCTATAGTAAAACAGGCAACACTGTGTTATGCTCCGGGCTCTATTATCAATTCCTTTCCTTTAATGTTAATCCAAGGTATCCCAAACGATATCAAAACCGCAACCGCAGACGCGCCTGCGGCGAGATAGAATGTGCCCACGAGGGCCTGGTTAAATGCACCCAGAACAACTGGCAAATTTTCCGGGGACACCAGTTTGCGAATAGCTCCTGAGCCGTTGAGGAGCAGATTTTGTATTTCAGCACCAGAAAGATGCCCCGTCAACTCATCAATAAAGATATTACCAAAGACAGCTTGGGAAACTGCTAGGAAAATAGCGCTGCCAAAAAATTGAAAGAAAGTAGCTGTAGAAACGCCAACAGGGCTCTGTGAGGCCGGTAAGATGGCTTGTACCGCAACAACGGGCATTTGAGCCATCAAGCCAAATCCTATGCCCGGAAGAATTTGGTAGCCAATCCAATGTGAGGAAGATGTAGACACATCAAATGTACTGTAGAGGCCAATGCCGATGGCCATAAAAGCACAGCCAACCCAGACCCAAGGGTTTAGGGGACCCAATTTGGGAGCCAATGCTCCAGATACCAGGGCGGCTGCGATTTGCGGAATGAAGGTCGGAAGGCTCATGACGCCGCTTCTGATCGGGCCCGCTCCTTTGATGACTTGGAACCACTCCGGAAGATAGTATACGACTGAAAATATTGCGCCGTATGCAAACGCTAGAGTGAGGCTGCTGAAAGCAACAGTGCGATTGAGGAGTACGGACATGGGCAGCATGGCTGCTTCGCCTTTGTAAAACTGCCAGACGACAAAGACGACACAGAGGCCCCCGAATCCGAGAAAAAGCCCGATGATAGTTGCTGACTTCCAGGGATATGTGGACCCGCCCCATTGAAGCGCAAGTAGAGCCATCAAGATTGCCGGGATGAAAAGAGATGCTCCGATAAGGTCGAGAGCCTGGATGCGGCGGGCGATAGGCTCTGTTTCTATCGCTCTCGTAGGTGGATTGAAGGCGACTAACAACACCAGGCCGGCTACCGCACCGATCGGTAGGTTGATGTAGAAACACCATCGCCACGATACATGCTCCGTAAAAGCGCCTCCAATCAAGGGGCCAATCACAGTCGCAACGCCAAAAAATGATGATATGAATCCGATATACACTAAGTAGCTTGGGTTAACTTCATGGGGTGGATGTCATTGTCAGAATGTAGTTCTTACGTGGTCGTTTTTTGAGCGGAGCAATGAATGCAACAATGGAAAATGCGCCAGACACGATGCCTGCTCCTCCGGCTCCTGCAACAGCACGCCCGCCAATAAACATATTAGAGCTCACGGCCGTGGCACATAGTAGAGAACCGAGCTCAAAGACGGCAAAGAAAGTGAGAAACGTCCACTATAATCGATTAGATAGATCTTCTTGCATGTATGAGACCGTGGGGGCTTTGCTTGCTTTGAGGGAGAATGTAGCATAGAGTTTACCGCTCAAGGGCTGTAGTGAGCATCTGGATAGGCCAATGTTAGCACAGACGCATCATATGATAGAATTTATCTAGAGAAACTAACAGTGCAAGAAAATATGCGCTTCCGTACCACCCGATATCCTGCGTCGATCGGAATCGGTCTGTGATGTAAGGGATGGCCTGAGAACGAGGCATAAGCTGGTTAGCCAAATCCTGCCGTCAAATGTACCGGTGATAGTAGTACGAACTGTAGCAACAATGGAAGTGTCTAGAGCAATGAGAAAAACGGGTAAACTCAATCCTAAGAGGATAAAGGCCACTGCTGATGAAGGCAGTGATGGCTCGTCTAAAGGCTCTGCCGTTTCGGCTGGCTGTTTAATCTCCCCGTCTAAGTTGCCATCTAAGCTGGTTTCCGTTTGCGATCCCGGCTTGGACATGGCGAAGGCCCTCTTGAAAAGATTATTTTGTAACATGACAATTAAATTTCCTTCTAAGGGCTGACAAGCTGTGTTGGATCGAAGAAAGATAGTACAGGTTTAAATGTTGAGCCTTCCGCGGAATCAATCCATATGTCCGCAGTTACGGAGTATTACGGCTTGAGTTTAAACCGATAATCTCATATTAAGATTTATTTTGAACAATTCAAGGCACCTCCACTCCGCTGCGGAATTAGGCAGCATGGCTATGTGTTCGGGAATTCTTTCGCAGCTATTTGTCATCAGAAACAACGGCGAGAGTATGTTGGTTGTACCTAATTATTGCTGGCATGAATGGCAGAAATTCACAATATCAAAAGCTTAGATCGATCTATTGATGTACAATGATATGACTGTTATTACATTATTAATGCAGATACTATCCCAAAATCGCTTGTGAACGAAAACCGGCCAACAGTCTGAGGCTCTATAATTATAACACGCCAGAGAGCCCAATGTAACAAATGGAAGGAAGGGGCACAAGGGAGGCGAACTAGTGACTTAGGACACTCTCTAGAAAGTAGGATAGAGATCTAGCTTGTTAAGTGATGCGATTGAAATCTGTAGAATCTGCATAAAGGATTGCCAGAACAGCAGCTTATCCGTTGACGCTTCGTTTCTATCGAATATCTTACTCGAGTTAAGTTGAGAATAAACAAAAGTTATATTTAGAAAGCATTGAGCTGCCTCCGAAAGGCACTTTTCTCTCAACTGGGATAATAATTTTGTTCTTGCTGTGTTTTCTTCAGGAGGAATGCCCTGCGGTTCTTACGGCGCCCGCTAGGTGCACGGGACCGTACAACCGCACGGGACCCTTAGTCAGCAAAAGTCCGCTATAACTTATAGCGCGGGAGCAATCTAGTCCGGAACGACCATAGGGAGTGAAGGTGTTGCTAGATTGTCGACCAGAGCGGTTATTACCTATAATCCTCATCTGCAGCGGTGAGTTTTAGTTCTAAATATACTGCTGCAGATGAGGATTATAGGTAATAACCGCTCTGG